>CM033689.1:28965523-29490523 GCA_019514585.1 Dendrobium officinale
ATTACACTAGATTTTAGCTACACATATGGCTACTATGTGCAATAAATAAAGAGCAAAAAATATTAAAAACATTATTTAACATTAAAGTACAAGAATCTTCATTAGTACTTAATATTTTATCTAAACCATCAATCCAAAAATAAATAATTAACTAGTCGTGGAAGAAGAGATAAGAAACTAAATTTTCATTAAAATCATATGAAGAACAAACTACAAAAGAATGATATAACAAGGAATGATCAATGTATCTCCTCTACACTCCTTCCTTAATGTACATAGTTGCTCAAATAAATACTAACTAAAGCACTATAATGATTGTATCTAGAACTTTTCTAGTCACCCTTAGAATTAACTATAAGAGAGATTCAAAGAAGTACTTTAAAAAGTACTAAAAATAGATAAGTGACTGAACTCTCTTACAAACATAACATCATAAATATTTATAATAAGACACAAAAATAGTAGGTGGCATTGCGACGCTTGAAAGAGTCGTGCCGCGACACACATAAATGAATTAGCGCCTCTGTGCTAGAACTTCAGCACCGCTGTAGTGTTTACTAATGTGGATCAATTACTTAGTGAACAATCATGTCACTTCACTAGAATTGTTCCTTGGTATTTATAAGTCCAACACCATGCGACTACTTACTTTCAAATGCTGTGACATTTGAGTAGTAGATTTGGAGCTAAAGCATGATAAATTATGCCAATAAGACACCTGAATATAGTAAACTCGATGCTACCAAGTTGTCCATTTGTCTTCATGGAACCTGAAGATAGTAAACATGGCACAACCAAGTCCAAATGTGATGCCTCGGTGGTATGAAAGGTGGTGTTGTGACATATAATTGTTACACATTGTAGCATTGTACTCTACTTTAGAGTTTTTGCCATTTTTTAGTTTTTTCTGCACACAAATAACTAAAATAACACATTTAAATTAATAAAAACAAACATGAAAATATAACATAATTTACACTTATAAGGTATGCATAAGTTTGGCTCAAACTTCAAAGGCTCAAGAAGACTCTTAACTGGTGGAATAGGTTGTCTTCAAAAACATATTTTCTAATATTAAAGAGGAAAAAAATCATGTCTCCAATACTGATACCTTATGCCAAATTGACCCTTGTTTTGAGAACTTTTCTGTTCTTAAATATGCTAAATCTAAGCTCTTCAATGTGCAAGATAAAGAAGAAATTTTTTGGAAATAAAATTCTACTTCTATGTTGTTGTTAGAGGGGGATAAAAATACTTACTACTTTCATTCTTTATCAAGAAGAAAAGAGCTTACAATCATATTCACATAATTAACTTATGAAATGGTTGTGGGGTATTATTAATGCAGATCCAATTTGCATTTATGCTGAGGAGTATTTTAAAAACATTTTTTATAAAGCTTTTACCCCTACTCCTATCTCTCAATTGCACATTATTCCTACTTTGAATACTAAGGAGGACAACTTTAATCTTATTCAACCTCCTTCTTTGCAAGAAATGTTTAAGGTTATTAAAGGGATGAATTATATTTCTGTGGTTGGGCAAAACATTTTCTCGATCAAAGTTTTCTAGCATGCTTGGGAGGTTATCAAGGATGATTTGGGAGGTTATCAAAATTTTCTTGATCAAATTTTTAGAGAGAGAAGCTAACAAAATTATGAAGTTTTGAATTCCTACAATTTACTATTTCCTCCGATGGTGGTGGACATACGGCGGCATCCTTCCTGCGCATCGGCGACAGTCTTCTCCCTGCATCATCTGTGGTTAGGATTCTTCCTCGCATCAACCAAAGTGTTTCGCTCCCTTCTTTCAGCGACGCAAACATGGTGTTTGATCGAGAGTCCAATATGAGGTTTAAACCTGCTAAACCTTTGGTAATTAATGAGGAAGGTCATCAATCTCCAAAAAAATTATTGGAATGCATTGGCTAAAGGAAAGAAAATTATGTTCGATGAATCTAGCAATATATGCAAGGATTTCAGTCATAGTGAATTTATGGAAGTTCATAAAGATAGTGGAGATGTTGTTATAAAAGTTATATTGGAATCTTTGAATGGTTCATCATCTGGATGTAACAAGCTTAAGGATATGAATGAGATCTCGTTGGGTGGAACTGGCTGTATGGTCATGGAGAGCTGTATGGTCATGGAGATACACAAAGATGGAGATGTTGTTCATGAAGTCCAGCAAGAGGAGGAAGACCTGGAGAATGTTAAAGTTTGTGAATCAGCAATAATTGGGATATTGTAAAACAAAGAAAGGCATGGAGTCTATCATCCCTCCTCAATCGGGCAAATCATAGGTGAATGCCTGAAATACGAAGCTGAATGTTAAAACAATTGATTTTGATTATGGCAAGGATTTTTCTAAAGATGGAGTAGTGAAACTTCATCAGCAAAGTGAGTCTGAGAACTCAGTCAGATTGCAGAAATCTCTGGTTGTTAAGGTTTTTGGAGACAGTGCTCCTTACCATGTCATTGGTTCAGAGCTAAGGAGACAGTGGAATCAGTATGGTAGATTCCATATGAAATTGTTAGGTGGTAGCTGGGTTTTATGTGCCTTTGAAGATTAAGAAGCTATGGATTTAGTACTAAATAGTGGACCCTGGTATGTAAATGGCAGCATAATCGAACTGGACAATTGGTCCCCTGATTTTCATCCCTACTCTTTGAAAGGATTGACAGCACCATTATGGATTAGGCTACCAAACCTCCCTCTACAAAGCTGGGATAGAATTAACATTTGTAGGATCGCATCAAAGGTTGGCACTCCTTTTCTGATAAATGAAAACATGTTTCAATGGGGGAGGCGCGAGTTTGCAAGAGTATGTATTAGAATAAAGTTGGAAGGCAAGCTACCGTTAGAAGTTTGGGTTGAAGGTTCCTTGGGCAAGTTTTATCAAAAAAGCATGTTATGAAAAAATGCCAAACATTTGCTTCAAATGTGGTAAGATTGGACATTTGGAAAAATTTTGTCAGGTGAGCAATGAGGAACCTATTTTAGCTCTAAATAAATCCTTGGTTGGATCTGAGAAAGGAGAAGCAACAGAAATGAGTGAGATTTCAAGGGATAATCCTATGGAGAAAGAAGTCTTCAAAGCTATGGAATATAGTTATGATCCATGGATCCATGTGGACTATGGGAGGAAGAGAGGGAAAATCTACATATTTCAAAATAAGTGGTCTCGACAGTCAAATCTAAAAAGGAAGTTAAATAAGGCTGGAGCAGATAGCCAAGCAGATTTAGAGAAAAATGGGAACCTGCGGAATGACAAATATAGAAGTGTGGAGAAGCTATCAGAGGAGGCTTTGGTTCTTTCTAATTAGTGACATTGGTGTTCAAGAATTTGATGCAGATGGAAGTAAAAAGGTCATTGGATTGAAATCTGATGACAGCCTATGCAATTTCAATCAATATGAAGTCTTAAACAAGTTAGAGGAGGAAGGAGAAATAATTGGCAAATAAAGATGAGGCTCCTAAACTGATTATAGCTTCATGATCTATCCCAGCAGGTGGAGTTAATGATGAGTCATTGGAGATCGATCATATGGAGGCTCAGTTCAGCCATGCAGAGGAAGGGTCCAGCAAAGTAAGAAAAAAAGGAGCTAAGCAATTGAAGGGCTTAGGTCCCATTAAGCTAATTCCGAGAAGCAGGAAATTGGAAGGAGAAGTGAAGGCAAGGGAGGGGAACCTTTTCCCCTTGGATCATTAATGTCGTCCATTGGTTTTTGGAACTGTAGAGGAGCAAGAAAGACTAAAGCTTCTCTATATGCGAGGGAGTTCATTAGGTAATATGGATTGTTCTTCCTAGTCTTGGTTGAAACTAAGATTACTGCCGCAGCCTACTGCCGGTGGACAGAGATGAAATTGTCATGTTATTAGGAGGCAAGGAGGGATTGGAGAAGGATGAAATTTTTAGTCATGTTCCATTGGAACCCAGGCCTGTCAGGAGTTTTGCTCATTTTGGTACATATTCGAGGAAATTCTGACCGTTGGCCACTTTTGTGGATGCTGGAAGCTTTCAACATGCTGGAAGCTTCATCACAAATACTTATAGGTGATCTCAATGTGATCAACAGGGGCGCATGGAGAATTGCAACAATCTATGGCAACAAAGATGTATACAATCATCCCCTTTCTTGTCATTATAGGGGGGGGGGGGGAGGATTCTTTGGGTTGGAAAAATCTTATGTTCTATCAAATCGGAAGCTAAACATTTTATTCATTGGGGTTTAGGCAAGGGGAACATCTTCTTTTGGCAGGACCATTGGTTGGGGTCTTCGTCTATTGATAATGTCATTAATTCTCACTCTACTTCTTCTATAAAATTTAATAAGTTTATTTTCAAGAGGAGATGGGACATTAATAATTTGAAGGAGAATGTGACTGATTGCATTATGGACAAAATTATTAGGATTTTGATTTACTTGAAGATTAAAGACATCATGATGTTTAAACTTTCTAGTATTGGTAAACTTTCCCTTTAATAGGTTTGGAATTTCATTATAATGAAGAAGAATCCCTCCCTTTGCTTTAATGTGCTTTGGCAAAATAATATTCCTACTTCTTTTAGCATTGTTACTTGGAGGATCCTCAAGGGCTTTATGTTGAGATTTGTTCACTATGAATTAGGTTATTAAACCTAAGCTTATGTCCCAAGGCTATCCAAGAGGCGGGGGGGGGGGGGGGGGGGGTGGGGGGGGGGGGGGGGGGGGGGGGTGAATTGGTATTTTAAAAAATCATCCCTCTTGAGTATGTTAAACCGAAAATAAACTTTAATGAATTTTTAGAAAATGTTTTTCAACCACAATTTTTATAACAAAATAAAATGCGAAAAATAAAAAGCCGTAAAATTAAAAGACACAAAATTTATAGTGGTTCGGTCTAAACCAGACCTACATCCACTCCTCGGAGGCACCCTCCGAGTATTTCACTAATACAAATAGTGTCTCTCCTTTTGCACCCACAGTAACGCGGAGAAGCCTTTACGAATACTCTTTCCACCCCTACCCGGTGCGGCAGAGAACTATCATCCTTTTACACTATCCCCAGTGTTGGTAGAGAACCATCATCCTTTTACACTATCCCCACTGTTGGCAGAGAACCGTCAGTCCTTTCATACTCTCCTAGTGTGGGCAGAGAACCCTTCGACCTTTCACACTCTCCTAGTGTGGGCAGAGAACCCGCGGCTGTTCACACTCTCCAAGTGTCGGCAGAGAACCAGATCTCCTTGACAGATCTTCTCACAAGAAATCTAGAAGGAGAGGGTGTAAGTATTGGTTTGGCCGAAAGATAGATGTTGACCTCCACACTACAGCTATAAAAAAATAGACTATATATATATATATATATATATATAAATGATTACCTGTTGGAGGCCCATACGCAAATCTTGCTCAAATCGCTGCTCTAGCCGCATCAACAGTACTTATATTCTACAAGCGTCGCCGAAGTTCTCGCTTCACCAACGTTCTGCTCGATCGCCTCCTACTCAAGTCATTAAAATGAGAAAGAAATGAAGTTGTTTGTTTGTGTTCTTTCCCGCTCACGAACTCCTCTTGCTCTCAAAGAACCCGCTAATTTCTTCCATCCGGTCTCAGTCGGACTAAACCCACGCCCCATCCAAAGTCCCGACCTCCAATCCCTCATCCCGTCGAAGCTTCTGGTTCAACAGGTCGAAGCTTAGGACTACCATACCTATTGTAAACCACTTGACCCAAGTAGCCGCCGATCTCACTGCCTTTTGAACTCCCTCGTAAGCCAACTCCAATCTTTTGAATCCCATTACCAACGCTAATCTCCACCTATAGCCGAGACCTCCTTCCACGGGAAATTTCAACACGTCATCTCTTCGACAGTTAAGATCAAACCGGCTGCCAGATTTCTTCCTCCAAGCTCGAGCGAACCCTGAAATCCGATCCAGATGCCCCAACTGTTCCCTACCCGCCTCTATCTCAAAGCCGACCTCCACTCATCTTCTTCCCTACCCAATCTCTAGCCGACGCTACCAACACGAACTAATTTGATACCCGACGCTTCCTCTTCAAGACCCAGCCGAATCTCTCAGGTAATTTAGGTCAGGTTTATATTAATAATATTATTAGTAATTACTTATATATATATATATATATATATATATATATATATATATATAGAGAGAGAGAGAGAGAGAGAGAGAGAGAGAGAGAGAGAGGTTAAAAAAAAGATGAGAAGAAAGAAAAAAAAAGGGAAAAGAAAAATAAAAACAAAAGAATGAAAAAAGAGAATAAAAAGAGAAAAATGCAAGAAAAAAGATGGAAGCTTTATGTAATTTGCGCATTTTTGCACATTTTTCGCAATCGTCACTAGCCATCACGAAGGTATAAATCTCTCTTAACTCAAATTTTGCTTTTGGCGTTCGCGGCGCATCAGAAAATTACCTTTACGGGCTGGAGATAAGTGGACTCGAACCGCTGACATCCGCCATAGGGTAAACCACCGCCTCTCAGGCCTTTCCGACTGATTATACCATAGAGGCCAACAATAGATAATAACTCCCCCCCAGCACAACTTACAACTTTTATCCTTCAATCTTTCAAACGCAGGTATGGCCTCCCCCAAAATAAACCATCCTCCTTCAACTATTTTGTCAGTGGCCATGCGATAGTGTTATAGCCCTTCACTAACCTCCTTTAGTAGCCAGTTAGCCCTAGGAATCCCCTTGAGTTCCCTGAGATTCTTTATTGGTGACCATGTCAACATGGCCTCAATTTTGGCCTGATCGACAGCTACACCCTCCCGAGACACTACATGTCCCAAGTACTCCACATTGGCCTCGGGAAAGTAACATTTCTTCAGATTGGTCCTCAGTTGATGCTACTGTAATAGCTCTAAAACCTTCTTCAAGTGCTCCCAATGCTCCCCATCTAACTTGTTGTAAACCAGAGTATCATCAAAAAATACCAGCACAAATCGCCTCAGATAGGGTTGAAAAATCTTGTTCATGAGGGACTGGAAAGTGGCTGGGGCATTGGTAAGGCCAAAAGACATCACTAGGATGCGCCCCTTAGGAGTTTTGAAAGCAATCTTCGGCACATCCTCCCTTTTCATTCTAATATGATGGTACCGTGACTTCGTATTTATCTTAGTAAAGATAACTGCCCCACTTAGCTCATCAAACTGCTCATCTATCACTGGGATATGAAACTTGTTTGACACATTTTCCTTATTCATCGCTTTGTAGTCTATAAAAAACCTGCTAATCTCATCTTTTTGTTTTAACCAATAACACTGGCTAGAAAAAGGACTCTCACTGGGCCATATAATCCCTTATTGCAACATTTCTCTGATCAACTTCTCAATTTCATCATTCTATAATCATTTGCTTTATGTTCATATCCAAGTCCAAATCCAAGTCCTTGTTCACTTGATGCCAAGTCCCCTATGTCACTAAAATTTTGGCAGCATCCCGGCGTCTCCCCCGTTAAGGGGAAACTACGGGATACAGGGGGGGTGATTCTTTGGGTTGGAAAAATCTTATGTTCTATCAAATCGGAAGCTAAACATTTTATTCATTGGGGTTTAGGCAAGGGGATCATCTTCTTTTGGCAGGACCATTGGTTGGGGTCTTCTTCTATTGATAATGTCATTAATTCTCACTCTACTTATTCTATAAAATTTAATAAGTTTATTTTCAAGGGGAGATGGGACATTAATAATTTGAAGGAGAATGTGACTGATTGCATTATGGACAAAATTATTAGGATTTTGATTTACTTGAAGATTAAAGACATCATGATGTTTAAACTTTCTAGTATTGGTAAACTTTCCCTTAAATAGTTTGGAATTTCATTATAATGAAGAAGAATCCCTCCCTTTGCTTTAATGTTCTTTGGCAAAATAATATTCCTACTTCTTTTAGCATTGTTACTTAGAGGATCCTCAAGGGCTTTATGTTGAGATTCGTTCACTATGAATTAGGTTATTAAACCTAAGCTTATGTCCCAAGGCTATCCAAGAGGGGGGGGGGGGGTGAATTAGTATTTTAAAAAATCATCCCTCTTGAGTATGTTAAACCGAAAATAAACTTAAATGAATTTTTAGAAAAAGTTTTTCAACCACAATTTTTATAACAAAATAAAATGCGGAAAATAAAAAGCCGTAAAAATAAAAGACACAAAATTTATAGTGGTTCGGTCTAAACTAGACCTACATCCACTCCCCGGAGGCACCCTCCGAGTATTTCACTAATACAAATAGTGTCTCTCCTTTTGCACCCTTAGCAAGGCGGAGAAGACTTTACAAACACTCTTTCCACCCCTACCCGATGCGGCAGAGAACCGTCGTCCTTTTACACTATCCCCTGTGTTGGTAGAGAACCATCGTCCTTTTACACTATCCCTAGTGTTGGCAGAGAACCGTCAGTCCTTTCACACTCTCCTAGTGTGGGCAGAGAACCCTTCGACCTTTCACACTCTCCTAGTGTGGGCAGAGAACCCGCGGCTGTTCACACTCTCCAAGTGTCGGCAGAGAACCAGATCTCCTTGACAGATCTTCTCACAAGAAATCTCCTTCACGCTCCAGTGGTAGGAATCCTCCTTTGAATGCTCTCTCACGCTCTCTCCTTGACTCTTCTTTCAATAGGCACAAAGATCAATGAGCAAAAAGATTAGGTGGCAGAAAAAATTGGACCTTATATAGGACAGAAAAGAAAAACCGTCCAAAACTGCAAAATATTCAAGTTAACATGAAATGGATCGTCCCGTATGATCGTGGATCGTCCTGGATGATTTTACTTAATGTGTCGGAAATGATCCTTATATATATTGGTACGTACTATGTTCGTACATGATTATCGTCCCGTACGAACTTGGTTCGTCCGATACGATCCGTTATACTATAGGTCGGTTCCCAAATAACTGCATGGACGTAACCAATTTTGGTAAATTGGTTCACATCGTCCTGGGACGAACAGGATTTCGTTTGGACAAAATTTTTATAGAGAGCAACTCATCCTGGCACGATAATGATCTTCGTCTGAACAAAATTTTTATAGAGAAGAATTCATCCTGGGACGATTTGGATTTCATCTAGACAAAATTTTTACAGAGCCCAAGTCGTCCAGGCACGATTATAAATTTCGTCTGAACAAAATTTTTACAGAGAAGAATTCGTCCTTGGACGATTTGGATTTCATCTGGATGAAATTTTTACAGAGCCCAAGTCGTCCTGGCACGATTATAGATTTTTTCTGAACAAAATTTTTACAAAGCCTAACTCGTCCTAGGATGAAATAAATTTCGTCCTGGACGATCAGGACTTAGAAAAATTTCCTCCAAATCCTGTTTGTTCCTTTGCTCCTACGAGGAGATAACTGACTTGATCGTCCCGTACCAACTAGGTTCGTCCTGTACGATCAGTACAAATTTTGTAAGCTCTCCTTAAGTATGTTTGTGTGTGTTTTTATTCACTCAATTACAATCACTCCCTTTCAATTCAAAGAACAATTTAAAGTTTCAATTTGCAAAGGATTTTATGCTAAATTTGATTTGAAGTCTTTATAGTTTGGAGTTCAATTTTCTAAAATGTTAGTACACACAAGAGCAAAAACAAATCTTTCAAAAAGTGTTAGGAGATAATTACACATAAACCAATAATATTTGGAATCATCAAAACTATATAAGTTGCAAAAATGTAAAACATGCAAATAGCAACTCACTTAACAATCTCCCCCTTTTGATGATGGAAAAACAATTATTATTTGTAGGATTGTAAATTCTAAGAATCTCCTAAACTCCCCATGAATTGATGAATGCATGAAAATAAGGTGGCATTGATTCAAAAATTATTTTTGTTTTTAAAAAAAATTTTATACAAAACAAAATAACAACATAATCACAAAAACAAAATAAACACAAATACTAACACAATATACAAGAATTACAAGACACAAAAAACAAAATAAACACAAATACTAACACAAGATATAAGACTCATAAGTCACAATTCAACAAATAATTTCTCCCCCTTTTTGACAATAGCAAAAAGTGAAGAAAAACAACTTGAAATAAAAGCAGAGATATGAAAATCATTTGATAAGGTAATCTTAACAGTGATTAAAATATGTTATGCAAACAAAATTAACACATTAGGAAAATCATAGAAATTCATATAATTTAAGAAGTGATATAACATAGATAATAAAAAAAATTTATCAAAGACATGAGTCAGTTTAGACACTAAGATAGAGAATATCATTGCAATAAGGATGAATGAAAAATTGTATATTTCAATTTTCAATATCAATTATAAATGAACATAAGATTAATTTGAATTAAGAGATTAAAAGAGTTTGGAAAGAAATAACTACCACATGTGGCACTTTGTGCATCTTTTTCAAGTTGTGGCACACTTTTGTGCATCATTTTTATTTTGGGATTATTTTGAGCCTCTTTTTCACTTTGTGAACCTTTGCGCTTTCCTTTTGATTTTTTTTAATATACTTTTACACAATTTGCAAGAGTAATTTTATTCTTTTCAAAAACAATAATATAAAATTTCAAATCTTTCTATGTGCATAAATAATGATTGATAAGTGAAATATAAAATAAGAAAATATCGCAGTTGCAATAATAATATTAACAATAATACAGTTTAAAGAAGAGACATGAAATTGATAAATCAAATAATATCAAGTTATAAACAAAACTTAAACTTAGAATAACTAGATTTTCTAATGGATTTAATTTTTCTTGCAATTCAGGTTATTGCACGATTTAGATTAAAAATCTGATGATTTACATAAAGTCTAACAAACATTTCAAAAGTAAATTTAAATCAAAATATAAGAACTTATATTGATATCATTTAAATATTACCAGTATTCATCAAGATATCAATACAATAACTAAAATAAACAAGAAATATATAAAACTACTAAAAGTAAACAACAACTAACACATAAACAATAACAATACAAACACGAAACATAAAGTGCAACAATCACTCGGACGGTCCCTGATCTGGAGGAGGAGGAGGAACACCACCAAAGAGGTTAAAATATGTACTCATCATAAGTACATTGGTACTAATATCATTCATTTGCTCCCTCACATAGCCTATGTCTGTTGATATTGAGCAGCCTGCTGCTGTAAATGAGTCTCAATTTGATCAAGGCGATGATCAAAATGAGTCTCTATCTGATCAAATCTTTGAACCAAATTCTGATAATTTAGTTCATTTGCAGGAGCAGGTGCGCCTTCAAGCTCTTCTTCTGTATCACTGATGACATGTGCTTTTCCTTATTCCTCCTTGAAGATCGCTCTAAATGATCTGTCATTGTAATAGAGTGGTTCTTCATACTCTTGATCAGGATGAACCAAGTTATACTTCTTTGGCAGAACATAGGAAACTAAGTGTCCTAAAGCAATATTCCTTTTTCTTTTCTGGTATGCATGGCCAATTTCAGAAAGCCCATAAAGGTAGTCAAGAATAAGTTGGGCTTCATGTATAGGTTTATCGCTCATGATTAAGAAGGTCACCATGGAAAGAAGTGGGGTAATATTGACTCTATCACTAGCTTTTGGAATGATTAAAGTTCTAAGAACATGCTGGATGTTGCGAGCATTACGGACAAGACCGGATACCCTAGCCACATGCTCAGTTAAACCATTTCCTCTAATCACCCTATTGATTTCATACCATTTATATGTATCATTGGTGATTAAGATATGGGCTCTACTCCCCACAGTCCTTAAATGTAGAAAAGCTCCTAAGTCGTGTTTTGTGATTTCAACTTTTTATTTGAAAACAAAGGAGTGAATCACAGAGTGGTCAGAATTGAAGGACATATTGGCTAGAAAATAGTGGAAGGTTTCTTTGTTATAGAGGTGGACCAGAGTAAGGATAAATTGAAACTGAGTCGAAGCAAATAAATGCATTACCTTAAAGGTAATATCTTCTTGAATTAAAATTTGGGAAGGAATGATTTTGGCAGAAGCAAATTTAGGAAAAGAATCCTCATTTTCTTTGGATAGAAAGTTCTCGGACGAATTCCTATATGGCTTTCTTCACTAAGACCTTTTGACGCTTACTTGAACTTGTCATTTGAAAGTGATCTAGAGTAAGAAAGGAGTTGAAAGTGATGTTTAGCATGTGACTATTGAGTTAAAAAGCCCGCCTATATATTGAAAACGACATGTTCGTACCAGACAAAAAATTTTTGTCTCGTACAAAATTCTCGATCATCCCATACAAAAATATTTCATACAGACGATCCTATACGACCAAAATGAAACGGTTTTTTGTAATCAATGCGACTTAAGAAGCATCCTTTCGTACAGACTTTTAACCAGTCTGATCGTAAAGACGAACACATGTTCGTCCCCGGACGATCAGAACTTATATCATTTTAATGACAGTTGAAACTGTCACCTACATCGAACTGACATGTGTTCGTCCAAACGAACCAAAAGTTCGTACATACGAAGTTCATATTAAAATTGCCTTATCCATTCAACTGCTCCATTCATTCATTCCGTCGTTTGAAAAAATTTTCACCCCGGACGATCGTGATGATCGTACAGATGAAGTACATTAAAAACTGCACTTAAAATGGTTCAAAATCTCACAATTTGTCATACTACACAAATCGTTCCGTACGAAACTATTTCATCCCGGACGATGATGACTTAAAAAAAACATTTTCCACTCAAACAAAAACTACAATTCAAAAACAAAACAAAATAAATACAAAAAACAACGAAGAAGCACAGACTCTAAAAGGAAAAAAAATCACACAAACAAAATTATAAGCACATAAAAAACATTAAATTAATAAACAAACCTCAATGTTACAAGAATATTTTTATTTAAGCATTTAAATCAATCATACCAAGGCTTGTTCTTAATGCACTGAAAATATCAAAGGCTAAAGGTTTTGTAAAAATGTCTACAAGTTGATTTTCAGTTGTAACATGAATGAGTTCAATTTCTCCCTTGGATACATGATCCCTTATGAAATGATGCTTTATGTCTATGTGTTTGGTTCTTGAATGTTGAATAGGATTTTTAGAAATGCAAATAGCACTAGGGTTATCACAATAATTTGGAATAGTGCCTATAGACAATCCTAAATCAATCAACTATTGTTTCAACCAAAGTACTTGTGCCACACAACTTCCTAAAGCAATTTATTCAGCTTCTGTAGTAGATAGGGCTACTGAATTTTGTTTTCTACTGGACCAAGAGACTAAAGAATTTTCAATGAATTGACATGTTCCAAAAGTGCTTTTTCCTATCCACCCTACATTCTGCAAAGTCAGAATCTGAATAACCAATTATTTCAAATGAAGAGCTAAACTTAGGATACCAAATTCCTAAGTTCTGAGTTCCTAACTGATATCTTAAAATCTTTTTCTCTACCATCAAATGTGATTCTTTTGGATATGATTGAAATCTAGCACATAAGCAAACACTAAACATGATATCAAGCCGGCTGGCAGTCAAGTAAAGTAAAGATCCAATTATCCATCTAAATTTTCTTTTGATCAACAAATTTTACCTTAGGGTCCTTATCCAACTGAACTGAGGAAATTATTGGTGTATTTACAGGTTTAGCATTGTCCATTTCATACTTTTTGAGGATGTCCTTAACTTACTTTGATTGACTTAGAAACGTTCCTTCCTCAATTTACTTAATGCTAAAACCTAGAAAGTAACTTAAATCTCCCATTAGACTCATCTCAAATTCACAACTCATTGTTTTAGAAAAATTATCACAAAGATTTTTATTTGATGATCCAAAAATGATATCATCCACATAAATTTGAATAATGAGTATATCCTTTCCACATTTCTTCAAAAAGAGAGTTGTATCCACACTTCCTTTTTCAAATGATCTTTCAAGTAGGAAGGTGCTCAACCTCTCATACAAGCCCTAGGTGCCTGTTTCAATCCATATAATGCCTTTTTTAACTTGAAAACATGATTTAGGTATTTAGATTTTTCAAAGCCTGGAGGTTGTTCTACAAACACATCCTCTTGAATTACCCCATTTAAAAAGGTACTTTTGACATCCATTTGATACAATTTAAATCCTCTAAAACAGGCAAAGGTTTGCAAAACCCTAATTGCTTCAAGTCTAGCTACAGGGGAAAAAGTCTCCTCAAAATCAATCCCTTCAATCTGATTATACCCCTTAGCAACTAATCTAGCCTTATTTCAAATGACTACTCCTGAGTCATTCATTTTGTTTTTGAATACCCACTTAGTTCCAACTACACTTTGATATTTTGGCCTTGTAGTTAATTCTCAAACTTTATTTCTTACAAATTGATTCAACTCTTCTTACATGGCCAAAATCCAAAATTTACCAGAAAGTGCTTGATCAATATTAGTGGGTTCTATAGTTGAAATGAAGGCTGAATGATTGACTTCCTTATTTAATCCACACCTAGTCCTTACACCCTCACTTGGTTCACCTATGATCAATTCTCTTGGGTAGTTTTTAGAAAAACTCAAATCTCTAGGAAAAGGGTTTTCTATCTCCAAATTTTCTTCCACATTTTCTTCCAAGTTTTCTTCCAAGTTCAATTTATCAATCTTTTGGGAGTTAATCTCAATTTCATCTTCTACAATATTTAGCTCTTCCATATTTCCAGATTCATCAAATACAACATATGTGGTCTCCTCAATTACCAAAGTTCTTCTATTGAATACTCTATAGGATTTTCCAACACTTGAGTATCCAACAGAAAATTCCTTCATCTGATTTTGGATCAAATTTTCCTAAGACAAATTTTCCATTGTTCTGAATGAACACCTTGCAACCAAAAACATGCAAATGAGACAAATTAGGTGTTCTCCCTTTTAGCAACTCATAGCGTGTTTTATTCAATTTAGATCTTATATTTACCCTATTCAGAACATAACATGCTGTGCTAACAACCTCAGTCCAAAAATATTTATGAAGTGAATATTCTGCCAACATTGCTTGGGCGGCTTCTATTAATGTTCTATTTTTTCTTTCGACTACCCCATTCTGCTGAGGGGTTCTAGGTGCAGAAAAGTTGTGATCAATTCCTTTTTCCTTATAAAATTCTTCAAATCTCTCATTTTCAAATTCTCCTCCATGATCACTTTGAATAGAAATAATTTCACATTTTAATTTCCTTTAGATCCAAGTCGAAAAATTTCTAAATTCATCAAATGATTCACTCTTATGAAATAGAAATCTAACCCATGTGAATCTTGAGTAATCATCCACAATCACAAATCCATATACCTTCCCTCTTAGACTCACAATTCCAACAGGTCCAAAAAGATCCATATGCAAAATATCCATTGGAAAAGAGGACTTCACCTACTTTCCTAATTGATATGCATCACAAAGGTGGTCCTTAGTAAAGTCTAGTTTTGGTATACCTCTCACTAAGTTCTTTTGGGTAATCCTCCTAAGGTTTTTGCATGCTAGAATGACAAAGTCTTCTATGCCAAATCCATGACTCATCAGATATAGTTTTCAAACAAAAATCAGTAGGAGTTTGAATGCAATTTAAATCTAGCATATAAATATTATTTACCCTTTTTTCATTCAAAATTATCTTTACCATTTAGGCTTAATATGCAGCTAGTAGGAAAAAAGTTTACCTAGTATCCTTTATCACATAGCTGACTTATACTTAACAAATTATGTTTTAAGCCTTCAACCAAATAATACATTATATATAAATTTTTTTTTTAAATTTCCAATCATACCTATCCCAACCACCTTCCTTGTGGTGTTATCTCTAAGTGTAACCTTGCCTCCACTCCTGGCTTCCAGCGTTATGAATTGAGCAGTATCTCCAGTCATGTGCTTTGAACATCCACTGTCCAGGTACCATATGCTCTCACAAGGTCTTGTGTGAGAGCGACCCTGCAAAATTTTCAAATATTAGACCTGGGAACCCAAACCTGGGAACCGAAACCAGTTTGGGTTCACCTTTTAGCAATTTATAATCAGATGCATGTATGATATTTCTAGTTTTATGCATCTTAGGTCTCCACACCAAATTAGTTTTTATCTTCAAAGTACATGTGTGAGCTATATGTCTAAACAATCCATAATTATTACATTTTACTTTAGGAAATGAATTCCTAAGTCTTCTAACATTCATCTGTCTTTTCAATGATTGCATAAATTTATGATACATAATAGGATTAGTAAAATCTTCAAGTTTAGGTGGTATCCTATTATCCTCGAGAGCTTTTATAGTTAATTTGTAAAAGGAATTCATATCTTCCAAAATTTGATTTGTATAATTGGTTCTATAAAATTTGCTCTCAAATTCATCCTTAGAATTCTTATAATCTTTCTCGAGTTCTACATAGGATGATTTAAATTTTCATGATTTTTATTCAAGTCATCAAACTCATCAAGTAATTTTATGTGGTTGTTATCAATCAAAGCATGATCTTTCCTAAGAATTTCATATTCCTTTCTAATTTCTTCAAATTCTAGACTTAGACTAGCATGCATTTTCTTCATTTTTCTATATGCATCATGCATATGTTCAGAAACTTCAAATAATTCATCATAAGTTAAGTCACATACCTCTTCTTGATATAACTGATCAAGACTGTCAGCCATTAAGCACAGATTAGTGACTTCCTCTTCTTTTTCAGTCTCCGATGACTCTGAAACTGAGTCCGCCCAGAAAGCTTTTTGAAATTTCTTTATGTCCTTCTTTACAGTAGGTTTCTCCTCTACCTTCTCCTTGCTAGGATTGGCTTTGACTTTAGGGCAATCTGTCTTTATATGTCCAGGTTTCCTACACTCATAGCAAATAATATCATTTGAAACCTTGATATTTCTATTGAATTTACCTCTATTCCATTGCTGGCATTTCTTCTGCTTCCTCTTCAGAAAGCTTTTGAATTGTCTAGTCATCAATGCGATGTCTTCTTCATCCTCAGGTTGTGAGTGTTCACTCTCAGACTCTTCCCCATTCAGTACTATGTTCTTCTCCCTTTGTGGTTCACCTGCATCAATCTTTCTTTGGCTAACTCCTTGCTTGTAAGCAATAAGCGAACCAAGAAGATTGTCAATAGAATAAAAGTTTAAATCCTTAGACTCTATAATTGCAGTATTTTTAGCATCACAAGCAGTAGGTAAACAACAAAGAATCTTATTAACCATTTCAGCATTCATTAGTTCCTTACCAAGTGCATGCAAAGAGGTGGCTATTTGTGTGAATCTTGTGTACATGTCAGAAATAGATTCATTAGGTTTCATGCGAAACAATTCATAATCATGCAAAAAGATATTGAGTCTAGATTGTTTAACCTCATTAGTCCCCTCATATGTTATACAAAGTCTATCCCATATGTCCTTTCCACTTTTGCAAGTGGAAACCTGCATGTAGTCTTCCGATTTTAAAGCACAAAAGAAACTATTCAAACATTTGGCGTTTAGTTGTGCTAAGTCACGTTCTTCTACTGTCTAGTCTGCAAAAGGTGTTTCAACTCTAACTCCATCAACTAATCTAGTTGGTTTTGTATATCCTTCCTGTACTAAGATTCACATACGATAATCAAGTGACTGTAAGAAAGTAGACATGAGTGTTTTCCAAAAATCAAAAGGTATAATGTCAAACAGTGGAGGTCTAATAATAGAGTAACCCTCAGGTGTGTTTCAATTTCCAAATGTAGCCATTTACGTTAATCAAAAAGTAGTTTAAACTTATGATTTTGAAATAAGGCTCTGATACCACTTGTTGAGATTCGTTCACTATAAATTAGATTGTTAAACCTAAGCTTATGTCCCAAGGCTATCCAAGAGGGAAGGTGAATTGGTATTTTAAAAAATTATCCCTCTTGAGTATGTTGAACCGAAAATAAACTTTAATGAATATTTAGAAAAAGTTTTTTAACCACAATTTTTATAACAAAACAAAATGCAGAAAATAAAAAGCAGTAAAAATAAAAGACACAAAATTTATAGTGGTTCGGTCTAATCAAGACCTACATCCACTCCCCAGAGGCACCATCTGAGTATTACACGAATACCAATAGTGTCTCTCCTTTTGCACCCATAGTAAGGCGGAGAAGCCTTTATAAACACTCTTTCCACCACTACCCAGTGCGGTAGAGAACCGTCATCCTTTTACACTATCCCTAGTGTTGGCAGAGAACCGTCATCCTTTTACACTATCCCCAGTGTTGGCAGAGAACCGTCCATCCTTTCACACTCTCCTAGTGTGGGTAGAGAACCATTCGACCTTTCACACTCTCCTAGTGTGGGTAGAGAACCTGCGGCTGTTCACACTCTCCAAGTGTCGGTAGAGAACCGGATCTCCTTGATAGATCTTCTCATAAGAAATCTAAAAGGAAGAAAGAAAAGAGTGAAGTAATCCCAAATCATAAGTAGAGTTTTGTACCTTTAAATACAAAGCAAATCCTTCATGCACCAGTGGTAATTATCCTCCTTTAAATGCTCTCTCTCTCCTTTGACTCTTCTTTCAATAGGCATGAAGATGATTGAGCAAAAAGATTGGGTGTTAGAAAAAATTGGATCTTATATAGGAGAGATAAGAAAAACCATCCAAAACTGTAAAATATTCAAGTTAACATGAAATGGATCGTCTTGTACGATCGTGGATCATCCTGGATGATTTTACTTAGAGTGTCAGAAATGATCCTTATGTATATTGGTACGAACTATGTTCGTATACGATCATCATCCTTGTATGAACTAGGTTCATCTGGTACGATCCGTTATACCATAGGTCGGTTCCCAAATAACTGCATGGACATAACCAATTTTGGAAAGTCGGTTCACATCGTCCTAGGATGAATAGGACTTTGTCCGAAAAAAATTTTTACAGAGAGCAACTCATCCTGGCACGATAATGAACTTTGTCTGAACAAAATTTTTATAGAGAAGAATTCATCCTAGGACGTTTTGGATTTCGTCTGGATGAAATTTTTACCGAGCCCAAGTCGTCCTAGCACGATTATAGATTTCGTCTGAACAAAATTTTTATGGAGAAGAATTTTTCCTTGGACGATTTGGATTTCGTCTGGATTAAATTTTTACAGAGCCCAAGTCATCTTGGCACGATTATAGATTTTGTCTGAACAAAATTTTTACAGAGCCTAACTCATCCTAGGACGAAATAAATTTTGTCCTGGACGATCAGGACTTAAAAAAATTTCCTCCAAATCCTGTTCGTTCATTGCTCCTACGAGGAGATAACTGACTTAATCGTGTTGTACAAACTAGGTTCGTCCCGTACGATCAATACAAATTTTGTAAGATCTCCTTAAGTATGTGTGTGTGTGTTTTTATTCACTCAATTACAATCACTCCCTCTCAATTCAAAGAACAATTTAAAGCTTCAATTTGCAAAGGGTTTTATGCTGAATTTGATTTGAAGTCTTCATAGTTTGGAGTTCAATTGTCCTGAAATGTTTGTACACACAAGAGCAAAAATAGATCTTCCAAAAATTGTTAGGAGATAATTACACATAAAACAATAATATTTGGAATCATCAAAACTATATAAGTTGCAAAAATGTAAAACATGCAAATAGAAATTCTCTTAACAATTTATCCCTATTGATTATATTTTGATGAAAAAAGGTTTTCATACTCCCTGTAAGTGTTAGTATTGTTTTCATATTGAGAATTTAAATCATTTTTTTGTTAACATTCCTTTTGGTACAAAAGTGTGGATGTATTTTGATGAGGTCTTTAACTTGTTGGTTTACATTGGCAATTTTCTATCTCTACTCTTCTTTAAGCCTGGTTTGTTCCTTCGAAGGGTCATCTCTGAAATTTATTGTGTATCACTATTTTATGGTTTCTTTGGTTAGAGATATCAAGAAGGATTTTAATTATGATTATTAAAAAGATTAAAGATAATATAATGCTTCTCTATAAGGATAAATGTTAAAAATTAGGCATTTTAAAAATGTGAACTTTATTTCTTCCACTTTTGGTATTTCTCTTTATCATAATGATATTACTACTAGTCCAAAGATTATCTATTGGATGAAACCCAATATTCCCTATTTTAAACTTAATTTTGATGTCTCGATCAGATCCAATAATTATGGTGCTGGTGCCATTATTAGGGAATGTTTTGGGGACACTATTAATGTATTTGTTGAGCCTTTATAGTCATATTCTTCTATTAGTGATGAATTACATGCTATGAGTAATGGTATTAACATATGCCTTTCTTTGGACATGAAGGACCTTTGGATTGAAATTGTTGCCATGCTTATATGTCAAATCTCTAATAACAACCTTTTTTATAATCTTAACATTTTCTACTAGGTTAGGGAAATTAACCATATGATTTCCCATCTAAAATTTAAAATTTCTCATATCTACCAAAAAAGGTAATGCCTATGCTGATTGGATGGCTAACCATGCTTATATTTAAGTTGTTTTAATGACTTTGTTGGTCCTAATATTTCAACTTCTTTGAGAGGCATGATCCTCCTAGATAAAAGTGGTCTTTCTTATCTATGTTGGACTAAATTTGTCTAGTTTTCTCTGCTTTCTCTCATCTTTACATTTTGGTCTAGTTCTTCTTATGATTTGTGTTATGGATTCTAGGCATTTCCTTTTGTATTTATTCCATGGTTGTGTTATGTCTCCTCATTTAGTTGGACCTTCTAGGAGCTAATTTTTATTGTTGTATTGGTCCTGGCTTTTTATATCTTACTTATTTTTATCTTTCCATTCCAACCTTCTAGTTTGATATAAGGGATTAGGTGTCTTTGATGGCTCAATTTTTTCCCTATGCTGGGGCGTTGGTTGTGCAACTACTAGATTTTTTGATTTAACAATTCATTGGTTTTTTCTGATATGTTTGGAAGTGGGATATTACAATTTCTATCCCACCAATAATATTAATAAATGTTCTAATATTTATTCCTTTGAGGTGACAACGGGAAAACACAGGATTACCATCGGAGCTTCCGGCGGATATAAATCCATTGGTAACTATGGCGTTCTGACCAGTGTCTTGTGTGATGGAATTATTATAGAGTTATTTCTAGCAGCCTAGGCGTCAGTATTTTTCTAATGCTGGGTACACTGTTTTATACATTGGAATATATAATCATATCATCTAAAGCATCGTATTTGACGCAAGAAAAAATTGGCGTATTTATCGGCACATTAGACGCCGATCATTTTAGACACAATGAAATGGTGTCGTCGAAAAAATATGTTGGAAAAGCTTCCGTTGTTGTATACTCTAGAAATTCCACCGGCGAAAGCCCTATTTCTGAACCCAAGCCCATCTATCTTTTCATTTCCTTCCACATTTCATTTGAATTCTTCACTCCGCTTCATCACCCCAGGATCCCCCCACCGTAGATCACCGCTGCCAAGGCTTTTGAACTTCCATGATAGGTCGCCGACGATCACCGCCTCTGTCGTCGGCAAAAGGACACAATTTTTTGGAAAATCCACCATAAGTTTTGAATTTTTTTTCTTGATTTTTTTAATATAGATTTGCATAGAATGGTAAGGAGTTTTAAAAATGAGTGAGGGAGAGAGTGTGTGTCTCACCCAAATGATCAATCTTCATCTTTGTCCCCTTTTGAATCTCACCCAAAGGTTAAGATGTTTAATCCTAATTTTTAAGGCTAAGGATTTAATACCATACAGAGATACTTTTGAGCCTTTAAAATGTCTATATAAGTATATCTACTAATAAAGTTTATGCGTCCCGGCTTATAGCACCATTTTCACTTTTGCCACTAGCTCCCATGTCATTCTCAATTTTTGAATAATTTCTATCATATGAGGTTATACTGAGTCCTTCAGGCAAAAAATAGTATTTTATCCGATGGAGATGCCAGTCACTATCAAATGGTTGTTGTGTGACTCATTATAAGCTATATCATATTGCCCTAAACCACTGGATAAGTATCTTGACCTTAAATTTCTAAAGGAAAGTTATTGATGGCATAGAAGAGTTTGAGTGCCACCCGATTCAAACCTATGTTTGACATCAAATATGATGTTAGTTACATAATCAATGTCTTTATTTAAGCTTTCTATTTTAAAAAAAATTGGATTTATTTTATTAAGATTAGGTTTTTTTTGTTTCCTTATTATTTTTATTATTGTTTTTTTTTTCAATTGTGTTGTTGTTTTATGTGCTTGTGACCCTATGACACTCTCGCTATGGCACTCTCAGTATAAATAGGAACCACTAGGGCTGAGTTAAGATAATTATTAACCATAGAATGAAGTTTAATTTTGTCTCTTTCAAAGCCACCGGTTCTTCCTTTTATTCTCTCTCTCTCTCTCCCCTCTTCCTCCCACTTTTCTAAGAGACTAAGAGAGGGAGAGGGAGATAGGGTAAAAGAGTGAGAGAAAAATCTTTAGAGAGTAGAGAGGGTGTGAGGAATAGAGAGACACTAATAGAGAGAGTGTGAGTGAGAGGGTGAGAGAGAGAGCAATAGAGGGATATATATATATATGGTGAGGGATAGAGCACAACATCTATTTTCTTCTTTGCCACATCGATAAGGGTTTATCTTTGAAAATTATGGTATATTTCTTATTCCCACTCTATTTTCCTGGGCCTATTTATTAGCTTTAGGTTGTTGTGGGCACACCAATATTTTTTTATTTTTTATTTTTTTGACCCTGATGGATCTCATATATAGATTTAATAATGTTCTATTCTATTGTAACTATTATGGTTGGCTAATCCTATTATTGGTTTAGTGATTGATATAAAAGGTAATCTTTATGATATTTATAAAATTTTATTTTGCTTTTTTTTATTCCCCACTTTTTTGTAGGATTCTATCTATTTCCTGATGTGCCTTCAAAGATTGATTTAAACTTGGGCTCCTTTTGGGTGTTGGCTTCTTTGTACACCTATTTAGCCTTTTATTTTTAATTTTTGTACTCTAGATGAGTTCATAGGCTCTATAGATTTTATTTTCCTTTTTTATTATAGCTCTTAGAGCATTAGCAATCTCTTGAACCCTTTAAGGACTTATATTAATTTTATGGGTGATTAACACGTAGTCACTGTATTAGGTTTTCCTTTAAAAAACATCTTAATTAAATCATTAAAAATTCAAATAAAATTTGAAAACATATAAAGTAAAGTGAAATCAATCATAAAGTTAATATGTTGTAAAAGTAAAATAAAAGCCCTATCATAAAATCTTGAAATTCAAAATATTAAAAATATATATATATATATATATATATATATATATATATATATATATATATATATATATATATATATATATATATATATATATATATATATATATATATATATATACTAATAAATACAAAATTACTACAAGCTCTTGCAATTGACATTTGATGTCACTTATGACCTTGACAATGATTTCAAGTTGATTGGAATTGATTTGGTACAAAAATTGAAAATAGCCCTAATAAAAATAATTAAATAATTCATTAATTAGGTTTATTTCTTTAAAATCATAATCAAATAAATAAAATTCCTAAAAATATAAACTAAATCTCACTCAGATTTATTTAAAACATATAATTTAGCAAAATAGGAAACCTTCAAAATTATAAATGAAAGTAAAAGTCCAACTTTGGTTAGACTAATTAATAAAGGTATAAAAGATAATGAACAAAAAAAGAAAATACAAATATAAACCATATATACATAATTAAATAAAATAAATTCAAATTAAATAAAAAACATAAAAGTATTAATTGGATTCAAATAAAATAATAATCTAAATTAAAATAAAAAAATTAATAAATCAAAATTAAACAAATGGAAATAATCAAGTAAAAATTAATTAATAATAAATAAAAAAATATGTTTAAAATGTTCAAATTAAATATATAAGATGAAATTTTAATAAAATAAAAAATCAGGAAATAAAATGTTAAACTAAATTTATTCAAATTAAGAAAAGCTCTTTAAGAAATGGAATCCAACTTAAGTTACATAAACCAATCAAATTAAATAAACATAGTTAAATAGATCAAACTTGAATGAACAACTTTAGTAAATTAAAAGGCTTTATTTGCTCTCTCTTTCTGTAAGTGGTGGTAGTGGGGGGCAAATACATTTCATTTGAGAACCAAAGACTTGTTGATTATTAGCTTTATGCATTTGATGTTGTTAATTAACATGGTTCTGTAAAATAAAAATCAAATAAAATATTTAGGATTAAATTAAGGTTTTATTTTCTTACTTTATCCCAATGGATGAAAAAAATACATCCTTTGAAAGCCTAAGACTTCTTGATTGATAATTTTAAGTACATTGAAGCTATCAATCAATAATGTTCTTTAAAAATTAAAAATAAACAATTCAAATAATTAAAAGACATTAATAAAATATAAACCATTAATTAATTAAAACTTAAAATTAAATAAAATCCCTAACTTGATAACATATAAATGTAAATAATGAATAAAATCAATCAATAATTAAATTATGACATATCCAAGCGACACAACTTAACATACTTTAGAATTTTACTTGTTAGGATAACCAACTCTAGTTTAAGCTTGGTTGTTGTTGTTTTTCTTGCATATGATTTATTGTGAATGGATACCTTGCTTGGAAGGTGTCTAATATGCTTTGTTTGTTTACTTTCCTATACTCTGGAATGTCATGTATGCATTATTTACATTCCAACATTGCACTTTACTTTCTTTGCTTTTTTTTTTTAGGGGAAACCCACGGAGAGGATTACGCATTTATTATAGGAAAAAAGTACAAGGTCCTTAAAAGGCCCACAAGCTCTCTGATGCTCAAAATAGCTACAAAATTAAATCCAAAAAAATTATGAGCTCAAGATTCCTACTAGGCAAAAGAACAATAACACCTAGGAACATTCTACGGTGCACAAGAAAGAGGACCAAAATAAAGGAAGATAGTAAAAAACAATAATGAGCTCCAACTTCCTCTCCAAAAAATCAACACCACGATCACTTGCACTAATCAAATCCTGCAAAAAAGGTGAAATCCACAAGAACAATAGCACAAGAAATGATAATCTATAAAATAAAGATAATACCACCAAATATACTTATTATAGATATAAAAAGGCCAACAGAGAGCAATACCCAATGTCCAAACATTATCAATAGAGTATCCCAAGAAGAAAAAAGAATCCTTATGAATAATGATGAAAGATCCAAGATTAAAGCAAGAAGGACCACCACAATTGTTAACCTCAAATAAAATGGGCCAGAATGAATACAGAAAAGGGAACCAAAAAAATAGAAAGACAATTGTCAATCAGACAGCCCATGAAATCGGCCACAACATTGGAGATCCAAGAAATAAAGTTCAGAATATAGCCATCACCTTCAAGATTAATACCCCAAAGCTGCTCAATTATAAACCCATAAAAGCCCAGGAAGTAGAGATAATCAGGAAGAGGCAATCGATCCAACCTCACCAACACTAAACTAACAAACCACAACCACCACAACATGTGGACCTTCCACCTCCAGCACAACCAGCTACAAGTCCCCCAGCCATGAATCAACAAGGACATACTATCCAGCAACCACTCATTAAGAAGACTCAACAGCCTCATGACAAAGTAGACGGGCCAGCAAACATAACAACCAAGACTTCAAAAATCCCCATCCAGCAACCACTCAAAATAGAAACCCAAAAGCTCCAGGAAATCATAACAGCTAGGCCAGTCAAAAAGACACAACCCCAGATAATAACCCTTAGGCCAAACCAAGCAATTAAAAATGGGAGTAGAAGAGCAACTAAGACTCCAAAAATCCCCATACAACAGACACCCAAAACAAAAACCTGATAGCTTTAGGAAATCACAAAAATTGTGTCTGTCAAAAAGACCTAACCTAAGGTAACAACTACTAGACCAAACCAGTTTACTTTCTTAGCTTGTTGCACCTGCATTAGTCAAATCAGGGTCATGCTTTTCTTTTTATAAAGATGTAATTTAAATATTAATGAGTTAATTTAAAGTTATAAAGTGTTACCTATAAAGGTAAAGTGTTAATTAAATTTAAATTATAGATTCTTTGTATTGGTAGATCAAGTTGTAAATTTAAAAAACAGTTGTGAAAATCTTAAATGTATTTGAGTATTACATAAACTTATACGATTTTAAATGAAATGAACCATATTCCTTGTTCTCTTTTGAATATATATAGAATACCCAGAGTCAATAGATGTCATGCCCCAAAATCTAAATTATAAGAATTAATTCTTTTTATCTTTTAATAATTACTAGAGCCGTCTAGTTTCTTTGAATAATAAATTTCTCCGAAAATAAACAAATTGATCAAAACATCAATGTACATTTGTAATCATTATCCACAAATCTTATACAATACTCAGGTGTGATACAAATACCACAATCCATCCTCCCACTCCTATGTACAAAAGAATAAATAAAAGATATATAAAATAAACAAAATAATAATTAAACTTAATAAATTCTGTAACTGGTCATTCTGAAACTCTTGATTCTCTATCCTGACCTGAAATCATTAAGCCACACAAAATGAGCTAAAAAACCCACTAGGTTAATATTATCCTATAACTTTCAATAGCAGTAGAATCAAACTAAATTATCAAAACTACTATACTTATTAAATTGTATAAAATATAACAACCACACTTTTAGATGAAAATTTTTAAAAATAAAATAGTTAAAATGTCCAAAATAATCAGCACTTCAAAATACTAAAGCTGTATAATACAATTCATGAAGTCTTGTGAAAGGTCCATAAAAATCATTTTGAGAGGAATCAAATCGTAAAACCCAAAATATTTGAAAATAAAAATTGTATAAGATTTACCTACAATAATTTGAAGAATTTTTGCAAGAGTGTGAAGTGAACCAGTGATTAAAAACCCAACTTTCTCTTTCCTCTCTCCTCCTTCTTTTCCCTTCTCTTCTTCCATTCCATGATAAGCCACAACAAGAGGTGAGGGAGGGATGAGGGTGAGGTAAAACCTTGATTTACTTATATATATATATATATATAAGCATTTTAGTGCATGGTTCCATGATGCCTAAGGAAGCCAGTGTCACTGCACTATATATTGATTCTAAACTTACTATACGATAGAACATTAAATTTAATAACTAAAGTTCTTGGTGTTACTATGCTATAGAGCATAACACCTCAGTGCCCACAAGCATAATGTAATAGTTCTCTAGTTCAGACAAAAATTTAAATTTTCAATCTAAATTTTTTTTTCATAACTGTCAGGTTATTATAATCTACACACCTTAGAAAAAATATCATTTCTAACATTTCCATGATAGATTTGAGCACAAAAAGTACAGAATAAATTAATTTTGTTCAATTATTATACGTACCATGTCACTCAATCATTCAAAATAAAAGCTATTACCAATTGAACTCTCTCAAATTGTTTTCATCCTTCTAGATACTATTAGCTATACAATAATGGAATCATTAAACTAAATGGTATTGGTCTTGGTATAATAAACTCCCTCTAACTACCACTAAAAACTTTATCATCTCCTTATTTGTATATCTTACACTATATGCTCTCAATCATATTGTCCTTTCTCCTTTAGATTCGTAGAATATCGTGCTCCAGAAAATGTTCTTCCTCCTAATTCTTTCTAGATAAAATTTTCTACCTTATATCTTTTCTATTCAAAATAAAAATATCAACCTATAAATAGGTTGCACTAACTTGAATTTCTTCTCCCCTAATGAATAAACTCACTATTGTTATAGTTTTAGCTCTCAGTAGATGTTATTGATCTAGATCACCTTGAATCACTTTATCTACTTTTCTAATCATGGACACTATCTCTATCCTTGCCTGATTCATCTCTGGTCCTTCTCTAGTTCACATCATACTTGGATCCCACATCATAACTAGATGTTGGCACTTCCAGATCAATGTCTATCAGTCTAGCCTATTCCACTAACTCATTAAACTCATAAATTCATAGAGGTCTAATGGATGTATCAACTCCATGTTTAAACTTAACAAAATTTATAACACTTTTGTTTAATATTATGGATTAAATGAAGATCATACATATCAAAATTAGTAAACTCAACTTCATAATACATCAATGTCGTGTATCCATCATCAGGTTGAAGGAGGTACAAATCACATCCTTAATAATGCAATGAACTCTTCCAAAGTCATATCTACAATAGTTTACCCTAAAAATTTTATCTTTGTTTTCCAACCCACCATCTCGCTGCATCACCTTTAAATATGAAAATAGTTAATTATACCTTTTGGTTATTTGGGCCTTGCATACTATCAAAGATCTTCTCTATCATCATTGTCCAATTAATGGGGGATTTTGTGAGTGAGTTATGTTGGACTTGAGCTATGAAATAGAAATATGCTTAGACTTTTTTGATATGAAACTAATGAATGCGCACTAAATACATAAGCATAAAAGCCATTAATGTGCAAAAGTGATAGATAAGAGTGTCGATCCCATGAGGAAGTGCTCTATGTAATTATAATTAAACTGCTATTATTTAATCTAAATGCACAATTTATCCTATTGAATGCAAAAAAAAAAAAAAAATCCTAGTAAATGTAAAATTGATGTTTTTAAGTTTTTACTTCTTAGACATGTAAGATACTAATTGAAACAAAATATTTTGACTAATGAATGTAAAACATCATAATTCTTCTAATCATACACTTAATTTTAAATGTGGATCAGAGCATATGAATCCCTAAATATATGTCGAGCTTATAGTTTGCAAAAGGGAGATTTAAGGCTTTCTTAAAGTTATCTTATCTCCATAGGACCCAGAAGATTTAATATCCTATGTCTATATATGCTAACATTCCATTTCAATATTCCTAGTTATTTTAATGTTCCTCCATCAAGGCTATACTTCATATTAGATATTAATAACATACATGGCCATTATATGTATAAAATCAAGAATGGGAGATATTAAAAGCATCTATCAACTACTTGATATATGTTTAGAATATTAGCCCAAAATATAGAGGATTAGTGAGGAATAAGAAGTAAACTCGTGTTTATTTCATTCATATAAGAAAAGGATATTGGAGAATGAGCAAGAAAAATATTGCTTGGAAGGATTAAATGAAATTCTCAACACTCTTTACTCTAATAATAGAATTTCTTACACAACACTAGATAAAATCTCTCAAATGAAAGTATCTTACAGTTCCCTAGCCTCCCTTAGACTTTTCTCTTAGAGGGAACTAAAGGAAGACATTATAAAGTACAAGACTCCATTAAAATGATAGAACTCTAAAATAAATAATTGAAAAACTATTTAAGTACATCTAAAAGGGATTTGCTATATTGGGGACAGAGTGCAGAGGGTATACGACCGCACCATCCAAAGGGATTAGATAATCGCAGGCCTTCATGCTCTTCGCATGTGGGCCAACAGAAGGGTAGATTAAATCATACATATGATTAACCATTGAGGATAATGGCTCTCACCAATGCACCCTGATGGGTAATAATATGAACGACTTGATTGCGACAATGTGTTTCCCCCACCTGATATATAAGCTCGAGTAGGGTTTATTTTTTGGTGGAATTCTGTTTCTCACATGCACAATCCCATGTGGTTAATTACATCTTAGGTCAGAGCCTGAGAATACTCTTGATTAAGGATTTGATATTATTTTTTGCCAAAAAAATGGATTGGCATAGAGGGTGGAGACTAAGAATTTCCTACTTAAAGGTAGAAAAGGGTTTAAAGTGTCTTAGTTAATATGCATGATTCATCTCAGCATCCGGAGGAACTAAGGTAATGATAAGAGATTAGAGAAAAGAAATGATGCATTCACAACATATAGGAGGGAAAGGATTAAAGTGGTGTCATCCACATAATGCATATAGACAAAATTTATAGCCCCTGAAGAGAAGGAGACTTACCCACTGATGAGGCATACTATAAGACACCGAATGTAGTAGCCTTGAACCCTAAATATAAGATGGATTTAGTGTTATACAACCAACACTAACACCCATGTTTTAGCTAATGCATCCTAGACTTATATTCTGCCGAAAATGGAATGCCAGCTAACAACCTAAGAGAAAAAAATCCATGCTGTCAAGTCTTTACAAAAGATGGGTGAGTAGGTCAGTTATTGGAAGTAAGGCCGACATCTAGAAAATTTCCTAATTTACCTTGGACTTATGTAGGGTGAATGCTCCTAGAGCTAATGCTATTATAATTTTTATTTAGCTAGTTTCTAATACAATGTGTGCTAGTTAAAGGTTTCAAATCAAGTACACATGAAATTTTAAAAAGGATTATAAAAAATAATTTCTAGAAAAAAATGGGCTTCCCCAGGTCTAACACCTCATCCTCATAGGCAAGATTATTTAGACTTTACCTACGAGTAGGGAAGTGTCTTATGGTAAGGGAGAAGAGAAATACAATGGTATGCATGCGGCCCCATATGATTTCAACTATTTCATAGATAATTACGTTTCTATGTTATTTAATTCCTAAAATATTAAATTTTAGTTATGAGTAGAAAATATTTTTAGCCCTTAAATAGCCTAACAAAATCAGGCCATACACATGCAAAAAATAAACCTAAGAAAAACAGATGATTTCTACTGCACAATCAAAGTAAACATATCAATATAAATAACCAGAGTAAAAGAAAGTCCACAATCCATGGCAAGTGCCATATAAGTATAACCTAGGGTCTACAAAAAAATAATGGTAGCTAGGCCCCACCGACAATAACTTGGATTCTAATCCCACTGAACAACGCAAGTCTTAAAAGCAAGGTATTTCATCTTCAAGTCTTTATCTTCAAGTGGATTGTCCTCCTCTGGATCATCATTCTTCAGATCATCTTTTTCAGGCATTATAAGGTTCGTCCTCCAGAAGAGTGCCCAAATAAATAAGAAATTCCCAATAAAAAAATTTTTTTTTCCTCTTTGGGTATTGAGTGTTTGAAATGCCTCAGTTTTATAAGACCTTCACAACTCGATTATATTTACAAATTACAATTTTAAAAGAGAAAATTTAGACTCTCCTGCATGGTTTTCCTTAACAGTTAAATAAGAAATGAAACACACATTACTAATCACACTTGGCCAAGCTATTTTAATTTAAAGGGGGATTTAGCAATTTCTAGAGCATCTATAGAAAATATTGTTAGTTTTAAACTTAATAATTTCCCCCTTTTTATTAGCACTACATGAGCATGACCACCTACAAAAGACATTATCAGTAGCAAAAAGTACCCCTAACCCATGGGTGATCTATCATACAAATCCCATCATAAAAAATTGTACAAAGTATAACAACGAAATAAATATCAAGCCAATCATAGCAAATCAAATCAATTAACACACGTGTCACATATAGAAGTGTCACAACATAAAAACAGGAAAAGAAAAATTACTGGCCCTAATCCTAGAGCTAGAAGTAGGGCCATAGCAATTCTATATATGTGTAGTTGGCTTGTGTGACTTTTTATAGTTCCCATATTAGATAGTTAGTTTAAGTTGCTTCATGCTTAGGTTTGTTGGAGGCCAGCAGGGAAACTTTTGATTAAAGTTTAAATATGAATGGATTGGGTTCTATTCAGATTAATCAAGTTTGTTGATCCATTTTAATGTTTTGGTTAGTAATCTCTAGATTTTAAAGTTGAATTAATGAGTTTTATAAGGTTAGTGGTCGTCCTACCCACTAAGTTAAAGGGGTCCAAAAGGTCACTATTAGAAACGGGCAATATTTGGGGATTTTAGCATTTTAATTAAATTTTAGGCCTTAAGGGGAGTAACTAGACTATGAGTTTGTTGGATTTGGAGTTTTCTAGACAAAGTTATACATTTTAGAAGTTTTGAGCAATTAATAAGTTATTAAAAATTGTTTAATTTGGGGCATTTTAGGGGTTTTGATCCAAATCAACTCCAAACCTCTTGGAATCATCCCAAAGGCAAGAAATAACTTAAAGAGATATTCCCCAAGTGTTTGGGGAAAATTTGGAATTTTTAATATTTTTTAATCATTTAATTTAATCGAAAAGATGATTTTTATTAAAAATTAAATCAAGGTTCAGATTGAAGTCCAATTATGGTGCTTTTAATTATCTAAAATTAAGCTTTAAATTATGAAAAGTTTGAGGTATTATGGGTAATTTTTTGATTTAATATAAATTTATTATAATATTTTGAAGTTATCGGGGCCTAATTAAGGGGTAAATTAGAGTTTATTAATTAAGGGGTTTAAAGACTTCTAAAAATTCCTAGAAACTTCAAGGAGGTCTAGGATGTCACTAAATTCAAGTGTTTACAATTTTATGTCAAATAGGGATCAACTTTAGCTCCTAGATTTTTTCTAAGTTTTCTAGATGTGTCTTTAATTATTATCCTTAAGTTGTGACTACATTAAGTAGGTTTAAATTCACCTTTAATGATAACTCTTTCATTTATCTAGTCAAAGAGAATTAGGTGGCTCCTTTGCATCGTGATAATGATAGTGTTGGGTTGATTAGACTGTGGTTTAAACTCAAAAGGGTTATGTATAAACTTAGTTGGTGGAATAGAAATGTTTTCAAAAACCTTTTTACTAATATTATTTATACTAAAGAGAAAGTTACTACTTATGAGCTTATTTGTTAGAATAATCCTTCAGATGTTAATTTAGTTAATTTAAAAGTGGCAAATTCCTTGTTTAAGCTTTTAGGGCAAGAGGATATTTATTGGAAACAAATATCATTTTTTAAATATCTTATTGAAGGGGATAATAACACTAAATATTTTCATTCTTTGGTCAAGAAGAACAGTGCTAAAAGTTTTATTCATCAATTTGTGCTTCATGATGTGATTATTATTAAGGAGGAAGATGAGATTATTAAGTCGGCTGTTGATCATTTCTCTAAGTTATTTAATAAATTTTTTGAAACTCATCCAATTGATCAACCTGAGCTTATAACCAACATCATTAGTGAGGAGGATAACAATACACTTACCCTTTTGCCTTTGATGGAGGAAGTCAAGAAAATTATTTTCAATATGAATGTTGATTCTATGGCAGGCCCTGATGGATTTACTGCTAAATTCTTTCAAAATGCTTGGCATATCATATGTAATGATTTATATGCAGTAGTTTTAGATTTCTTTAATGGTAAGTCTATTATTAATTTTTTTACTTGTACTTCTATTGTGCTTATTTCTGAAAAAAATGTTGCTTCTAATAAGTGGGATAATTTTTGTCCTATTAGTATGTTGTTAATAAAGATCTCTATTTTTGTCAGCGTATTAGTAAAATAGAAGTTAGAGAGGCTTTAAAGAAAATGAAGGGTGGAAAAGTAGTTGGACCTGATGATATTCCAATAGAGGTGTGGAAACGCTTAGGAGATGAAGGAATTTCTTGTCTTACTAAACTTTTTAATACTATTTTAAAGACTAAAAGGATGACATATGAGTGGAGAATGAGTGTGTTAATTCCTATTTTTAAGAATAAAGGTGATGCACAGGATTGTGCGAATTATAGAGGAATTAAGTTAATGTGTCATACTTTAAAACTATGGGAGCGAGTTATGGAGCATAAGTTGCGGTGTGATACTAATATTTCTCAAAATCAATTTGAATTCATGCCAAGTAGTTCGATTATCGAAGCCATACATTTATTAAGAGGTTTGATGGAGAAATATAAAGAAAATAAGGAGGATCTACATATGATATTTATTGATTTAGAAAAAGCATATGATAAAATTCCAAGAGAAGTGCTATGGAGAATTCTTGAAAAGAAAGGAGTTAAAAATGCTTATATTCAAATCATTAAAGATATGTATGCAGGAGCTATTACTTGTGTTCAAACACAAGGTGGTTTGACCAAGTATTTCCCTATTTCGGTTGGGTTACATCAAGGATCATCCTGAAGCCCATATCTTTTTTCTTTAGTCATGGATGTTCTCACTAGACATTTGCAAGAGGATGTACCTTGTTGTATGCTTTTTTGATGATGATATTCTTCTTGTTGATAAGACTAGAGAGGGAGTTGAAAGTAAACTTGAATTATGGAGGTCAACATTAGAGACTAAAGGTTTTCGCTTGAGTAGATCTAAAACGGAATATATGGAGTGTAATTTTAGTAGTAGTAGACCTAGTGAGGGGATTGTGACTTTGGGCGATCGAGTCATTAATAAGAGTACACATTTTAGATATCTCGGATCTATTGTTTAGAGTGATGGTAAAATTGATGGGGATATTATCAACAGAATTCAAGTTGGATGGCTGAAGTGGAGGAATGCATCGGGCTTGTTGTGCGATAGAAAAGTACCCCTCAAACTTAAGGGAAAATTCTATAAGATGGTAGTGAGGTATGCAATGCTTTATGGTGTTGAATGTTGGTCATTAAAAGAGAAGCATAATACTAAGTTAAGTGTGGTAGAGATGAGGATGCTCAGGTGGATGAGTTGCTTTTACCCTTAGAGATAGGATAAGAAATGAGCATATAAGTGAAAAGGTTGGAGTAGCTCCAGTAGAAGATATGATTAGAGAGAGTCGCCTTAAATGGTTTGGTCACATTAAACGACTGCCTTCCAATGACCTGGTTAGGAGAGTAGCAGTATTAGATTTGACTTATGTGAAGAAAGGTATAGGCAAACCTAAAAAGACTTGGTTAGAAAATCTTAGGAATGACCTTTCTTTATTAGATTTAAATGAGAATTTGACCTTTAATAGGAGACAATGTAGAAAAAATGATTCATGTAGCCGACCCCACGTAGTGGGATAATGGCTTGATGTTTTTGTTGTTGTTGTTGTTGTATTAGTATGTATTCTTTGTTTAGTAAGATGATTTATAAAATCTTATGGATCACTTATCCCCTTTACTTTCTAAAATTATTTTGTTATACCAAATGGGGCTTATCCCCATTACTGATAACATCCTTTTGGCTCAAGAAATTATTTAAGAACTTGACCTCAATGTGAGAGGTGGTAACATGATTTTAAATTAGATATTACTAAAGCTTATGATAACACTAACTGGAATTTTTCGTACCACATTTTACAACTTTTTGTCTTTAAATCTAATTTCATTAGTTTGATCCATAATAGTATTGAGAGCTTATTTCTCCATTATTATTAATGTTAAAAGCAACAATGTTTTTTAATCCTCTCTTGGTATCTGACAAGGTGATCCTCTCTCCCTTGCTCTTTTAATTATTTTGGCTAAATATCTTTCTAGAGGTCTTACCCATCTCTATGAAGCTCACCCAAGCTATATTTTTAAATTTTATGGAGTTTCCCTTTCCCCCACTTATGATTTACTAACGATCTTATTATTTTTTTCAATGGTTCTGTGAATATGGTTAGTATGCTTACTAGATTCATAAATAATTTTGAGATGTTGAGTGGTTTAAACCTTAATAGAAACAAGTATTGTTTTATCACCCTTAAGAATTTGCCTACTGATTGCATTATTACTATTAAAGGTATTACTAGTTTTTTGTAAGGTTTCCTTCCTTTAAAATATTTGGGTGTTCCTCTTTTTTAAAGGTCATAAAAGATCTTTTCTTTTTGATGATTTGATTACTACTATGTAGAATAAACATAACTCTTGGTAATTTAATTTCCTTAGCTTTTGTGGTAGATTGGTATTGATTAAAAGTGTTATTTGCTCTTTACTTGTTTATATCTTTCAAACTATTCTGCCTACTTTTGCAATTTGTGATAGATTGAAAAATTAATCAATTAGTTTTTTTGGGAAGGTAAGAGTGGAAATTCTAAAATAATCTTGTTGTCATGGAATAAGTGTTGTTATACTTTGTAGGAAGGTGTTTTGGGGTGCAAGAACATGGTGAATTTAGCTCATTACTTTTCCTATTAACTTTGGTATAACTTTCATGCTAAAAATAGTCTTTGGTTTAAGTTTATTACATAGAAGTACTATGTTGGCAATCATCCTACTATTTATACTTATAAAATGGGGGATTCTATGGTTTGTAAAAGACTCTGCAATATCAAATGGGAAGCAAAACCTTACATACATTGGGGTATTAGCTGTGCTAATCTTTTTTTTTGCAAGATAAGTGGTTGAATCAAAGACTGAGAAAATTTTGGTTTTCTTGTTATTTTGTTACTCTGATTGATTTGCACAGTTGTTTCCAGGTGGTGAATACTAAGAATATTATATTACTTATTCTTCCCATGGTTTATGATATTTTTTCTTGTTTTGACGAGAATGTGTTTTTTTGTTAAGAATTTTAGCCTTTATAACAATTGGTGCTTATCTTATGTTTCCCTTAAAATGAATGAGAATGAGTATTATAATCTGGTGCAACTCTAGATTGTGATTTTCTAGTCTGCTAGAGTCTTTTTTGTATCTTACTTTGACTGGTAATGTTATTTGATGGAAGATTTCTTGCCATTATTGGTTTGGAAAGCAGTCCAACTGTATTCTTGACTTTCATTTTGATGTTAGTTGTTGGGATTGGTCAATTTTTTGAGAAATGATTAGAAATATTATTATGTTGTTTAATACTCTCTGTGTTTCTCATCTACTCCCTTGGGTAATTTGAATCGGCTATTTTGTCAGTTCTCATTTTTGGCATTTCAGGTGGGTTGTTCAATACAGCTACTAAAGGCCTGAGCTTGTATGACTATTTTCAACTTTGTTCTCTATTTTATCTCTTGGGGATTTATAAGTTTTTTTTTTGGTTGAATTTATGGACAATTAAAACCTAGATTGTTTGGCTCATTTGATGGGGAAACTTTTGGTGTGGGGGAAAACATTTGGTATTTTTTCCTCTTTTTTTCATTAATATCTATAGTAATCTGGCCCTTGTTGTTATGTTGTAGTTGTTTTGTGTTAAGTTTATATTTGGTTGCAATTACATCATGATCTATAAGTGGAGGCTAACTTAGAGTTATTTCTTTACATCCATTTTATATTCATGTGGCTTATTTAGCCCTGATATAAGTTGTTGCATAGCCCACAATTTTTTTGTTACTGCTAACATTAGTGATTCTGGGCATTTCTAGTGGGTTATTATCATGTTGTTTATGATATCCTATGTTATTCTTCTTTCCATTATATTTTGTGGCATTATTCTGATGGTTTTTTCCTAAGTGTATTGCACTACCTGATCAGTCGGCATGCCATTTTATCTAGTAGTTTATTGCTGCATTTTGGTGGCTGCACAATGCCTTTTAGGTTTTAGATTTCTATAAATGGATGATAGTTTATATGGATGTTCTGCTTTCCATACAATTGGGGTGCTTACTTTTCCTTTATGGCTGCGAGGGGTTATTGATAATGGATGGTTTCTTTCCTTGTTACTTTTTTATCCCAAACTCAATTGGCAATTTCACTTTATGCTATTAGTATTCATGGTTATCTCTTATTATAGTAGTTGTATTAGTCTTGCATTAATATGGCCATGCTGTTATGTGAGTACGAGGTCTGCAATGTGGGCTTTCAAATTGACAAAAACAAGGATATGTTCATAATTTCTGAGTGGAATTAGTTCACCTATATTTTGTATAACTCTTAATAGTCTCAACTCTTATCTATTTATAAACTTCTTTTTTATTTCTATATGTTATTGTGCTTGTTTCCCTTTTGCAGTCTCTTTATCTTGCAGGTTATTTGGACTGAGGTTCTTTTAGACAAGATGAGTATTTTTTGCAAGAATTCTATAATGAATGCCTATTTTCTAATCTTCTTTTTTTGGGTGTTGCCTACTTGCAACACTAGAAATTTATTAGGTGATTTTGTAATTCTTATATAGGAACCACGACTCTTAGGTTTTATTTTGAATTTTTTTGAAGCTTTGTTGAGCATTAGGAAACTGAAGGTCCCCCTTAATGACCCTGTAACCCTATTTTTTATTAACATGTAGGCCCCTCTATGCCCCCCCCCCCCCCGGCCCCCCCAAAAAAAATCTTTATACATTGATAAAGTTTTATCCTTGGTTTTTTTATTTTTAGAATGATGGGAAAATATCATTTCATCTTTCAAGGTGAATAATATATTTCTATTGATTAGTTTGATTTTGAAAAAAAAATATATATATTTTTATCTTTAAAAAGATAGAAAACATCAGTCTGTCTTTTGAGACGATATGTTGTTAGCTATGCATATTTGATTATAAAAATAAAATGTAAATCCATTGGCATAATTTATTTGTCAACACTTATGTTTTGTTAATAATGAAAAGGGCTTTAGTCTAAGGCTATCCCATAATTAGATTGAAAGTTATCATCTTTATGATTTATTTTAAGCAAGTTCTTTGAAAGGGATTTCATAGATAGAGAAATTAAACATCTATGAATGAAATCAAGTTTTTTTTTAATTAAAACACACAAAAGGGCCTATGCATTAATTTAAAAAAGAGGTTACAGAATCCTTATAAGACACAATCAGCTCACTAATGCTCTTACGAGATACAAAATAAAGCGAAGAAAAGACTACGAGCCAATTATCTCCTCTACACAAAAATACAATGAAACCTAGAAACATTCTAATGATGATAAAGAAAAGCATCCAAAAAAGTAAAATCAAGTGTGGGAGGTTGAAGATAAAATTAGGGTGCTCCATCAAATTTATTTTTGAGGCTCATTTGTAATTTTGTTCAACCAAAATTCTTTTATATATCTCAGTGTTTTGAGACATTTTATCCCAATAGTTCAATCTTTGATCAAACTTCTAAGGTCAATGTAACAATATATAAGGGCCGCTATCTAAGATCTCTATCACTTTTAACCCTAAGCCAAATGTCTAATTTCATTCCATTAAACTTTTTTTTTTATTCAAAAAATCCAATTCAATATTTTTTTGAACTAAATATACTATCTAAAATAGTAAGTTCAACAACTGATAAAGAAATTTGGTTCAATTTTATAAATGGCAAAATTTTTTGATCATTAGCTTTGCTAACAATTTAAGCATCATTATTAGATAAACATAACTTTGTTAGGGCACCATGATCTTGTTTGGTGCTAGCTTTGAGAATTTATTGATGACCTTCAATGGACCATAATCTGAGGTCATTAAAACTATTGATACATCTACCAAGAAACCTATTATAGAGTTCATTATAGAGGAGTTGCTCCTACAACTACTAAATTCTTTGTATTCTCTTGCTTTACCTTCCGTAAATATAAGATCAACTAGAAGTTCAAAATTTTAATTTCTTCTGAATTAGCTATGTTTTGTAACTTTAAAACTTGGGTTTCTTCGATTGTAAAATGAAATTAATAATCAAAGCCATCGCTTGAGGTTGAGAGCTAGGAAGGCTAAGCTGGTAGAATAAGAAATTTTGTCAAATGTTATATTGAAATAACTGTGGGTGAGATTCCTTTGTCTATAGAACTTCGAGAGAGAACACCATTAGAATTATTAATTCTCCACCCTTAAATTTTATGAATAACTAGCTGCCCCTTCTTTTCAGGATAGTGAGAGAAAATTTAAATCTTTGTTGAAAGTAATTATTCAGGATTGTGCAACTAGCATTGTTCAATCTAAAGAAGAATTCATAAAAAGTATAAAGGGTGTGATCACTGATAATGAATAATCAAAGCTTCTAAAAAAAGTAGTTGTTATACTAGCCATGAGAAGAGTAATTTTTGAAGTAAAATTAGCCAATCTAATGATTAATATATATCGCTGTAGAGAACTAGAGAAATTATTAAAAATCATCTATAAAATAATGTTAACCATTCGTAAGTATGAGGAATTTCTAGAAAGTCTATTAAATTTTGACATAAATCCCGTGATGGTTACACTTTTTCATCCCCACCTACATCTTTATATTAAAATAATAATTCTATAAAAATCTCCCAAACCTCTTTGGATCACCAATCACTGAGAGTTGATCAAAACCTTTTAGAATGTAGCCAATCTTCTTCTCACCTTAATGTGTTGAAGATAAAACCCATAAATTAGCTAACTCTTACATATAGTAAGAAGAAGGTTTGGTGGCCTTAAATGGTAGCCACTTTTACTACACTAGTCCTTGCTAATGAGTATGCAGTGGAGGAGTCAAGGATAAGGAAAGGTAAAACTCTTATGGAATCTTTATCAAATAGAGTGTATAGTCAAGTCAACCCATACTGTATGCCAAGAAGATTGATCAAACATATGATTAATGCAGGAAAGGAAAGTATCAAAAAGATATATGAAGAAGAGGCTATTAAAATTTTTACAATGAAATATCATGATGAGGAATTGACCAAACATGTTGGAAGAAAATATACCAAAACATCTACTCAAAAAGAAAAAGGTAAAAGGTAAAGCATATCTCTTAGATTTAGAGGTTGAGGAAGGTGATACACTTGACTTAGCCCAACATCTAGTAGACTAATTGACTCAGAAAGATAAGCAAATCTCCATAATGAAAAAGAAGATGGAATAGTTAATAACCCCCTTATAGAGTAAGGAGTCTCATTCATCTAGAGCACAAATAGAATCACTTCCAATAGAATATGTCCAGCATGTCAGTCAATAGAAAGAAATTAATTGAGAGACTAAGGATAAACTAGTAAAGTTAGAAAGGGAGCCAATTCAATGTTTTAGCACTAAAGAGATGGTAGAGAAGCAAGTTAAAGAGGCTCTAAAATAGCCACAAGGTGCTTTTTCTATTATGAGGGGTATACTATACCCAAAAGAATATGACTTGGTCCTATATTATAAATGATTCTCGCTACCCTCATTTAAAAAATTTTGTGGCTTTGGTAACCCTAAGAAGCATCTTGAACCTTTCATAGTCAATTAAAATAAAATTAGAGGTAGTGATGCATTATTATTTAGACCATTTGTAATTAGCTTATAAGGTGTAGCATTAGATTGGTATACTAAACTACCTAATGGGTTTGAACCTACCTTTGTAGAGTTAGAGAAAAAAATGTGTATAGAGATTGGCTGGAGCAAGACGTCATGTTATAGTCAGGGATTTGGAGATTGAAAAAAAAAAACTAGAGAGAACCTAATAGATTACATATAAATATTCAGTAACCTTAGTATGATGTGCAAGCCTTAGTTATAAGAGCATCACATACAAAGATCCTTCTAAAGAATATACATGATTTTGTAGACTTCTTATTAAAAGGGTTTACCATAAAGACTTTCCCAAAGTTATTGAGTAAAGCATATAATCTCTAAGAAGAATCTTCTCAATTATCTTTCTTAAAAGAATGGTCTTCATTAGAGATAAAGAAAGTAAAAGGTCAGAAAGTCTTAAAAAAGAAATCTTGGTCAATATCTTTAATCAATTAAGGCAAATTGCTAGTGAAAGTGCGAGTAAAGAGTCTAGCTCATGCTTCCAAGTATCAATAGTATAATATATCTATGATTGATTAGTTTAAACCCTAATCTAGTCGTATTCCATAAGAGACAAGGGAGAACTTTAAGCCCTTTATCTATAAAACATACTCATTTGAAAGTGAGCAATCAAAAGAATTTTTTAAAACCTCTTGAAAAAGATTGGAGTTTAAAATTCCAAACTCTAAGAGTAAAAAAGGAGTGATAAAATTGAGGAAACCCAATTATTATCCATATCACTGGATGTTGGGTCATAAAATTAAAATCTTTATAACCATGAAAGAGTGTCTAGCGAAAAAAATTTAAATTAGTGGCAATTATGATACTCAATAATTATTTAGCATATTTGAATCAAGTATGTACTAAATGTGTGATTGGTGAGACTTCAGCATCTTCTTTATTTACAAAACTAGATGATGGTTGAGATATTGTTCTATCCTTTTCTTCTAAAAAGATTCTAAATAAGCTATATTATGCATCTACTCAGGTATCCCAAGGAACATAAAGACTAATTAGGTTGATATGATAGCTCCCAAGGAAGAAGTTTGAATTAAAGCTCCTACACAAGAGCCTAAGAATATTCCAACCGTCTAGTCTTTTACATTTTCAAAGAAGGAAAGTAAAAAAATAAAAGTGAAGATGTAAAGAGAAAAAATGTAGTCTTTGTGGATAAGGGACCTAAATCCGCTATAACACTTACACTATATAATTTCAATTTAATCATGTCATTGACTAAGAAAGTAATGAAGAAAGATTAAATGAATTTTTTATTTATCTCTTATGATGATTAGCTTACTAACAATTAAAGCAATTCTCTAGAAAATAATTCTTTGAATACAAAAATAAATTTTAATGAACTAAAAGAATCAATTCAATATTTCTCTGACATTGATTCCACTTCCTTGATATTAAGGGTGATCCTATCGTCATTGAAATTGTGATGTTTGATTTATAAAGTTTACAAGATGAAAATTCAAAAGTAATCATTAACCAAAAAATATGGAATTTCTTAAATTGTTCCACTAAAGAGGCGGTTCAAGTAAATCATCATATTGGTAAAGCTATACCACCATGAACCTCCAGATATGATAAAAGAAATAAAATCACTAATAATCTTGAAACTTTAACATAATCTTTTTTTTTTTTTTGAAAGAAATGTTAAATGCATTTAATTAAAATAAAAGCTATTACAAAATACTAGGTGATAGAAAACCTATCACATTCCTCCTTTAATAAAAATCTAAATAAAGGAGGAACCTTATTACTACTAAGATCTTCCCAAAGAAAATCTCCATTTAACGCTATGTTAGCACACAAATGAGCAAACTTATTACTATTTCTATCAACATAATGGAAAAGAATGTTACCAAAACCATCCAAGAATGAGATATCTTCAATTTCTTCATTATGTACATTCCGGTAATCTTTCTTCACAGCTTCTTGCAAATGCTTGATGATGTTGAAGTTATCACCTTCAATAATAATTCCTTTAGCATCCATCATCCACCCAAAGATGATTCTCTTTAAAGAACAAAAAGCAATCAACTCCAACCCAATGACAGCAATTGATTCCAAATGCAAGTAGAAATCTTCCTTTTGAATTTCTAAACACTCCACCCACTCCACCATTATTAGGAACTAGTTAATGCAGCATCAAGATTCACCTTAATCCATTTTGGGGGAGGAGGGTGCCAGTGAGAAAATAGCCTATCCGGCTGGTTAGCACCCCAGTGAGCCAAGAATAGATTGGTATTTAAATTAGAAGCAAAACTGATGGCATTAGAGGCTATAAAGGATAGACTCAATTCTTGCATACCATGTTTAATTAAGTTTCTACTTTTCTAAGAAAAATAGACTAAAGAGCAATAAATTTTAGCAATGAATTTATTTGTCATAGAAAGCCATCCCAATTGCTCTTTACATTCACCAGATGAGGAAAAAATGAGGCACCGGAAATCCCCATTTCTTAAGAACCTCAATAGCTTGCTGCAGCTTCAAGCAATGGACCATAACATGATCCAAATTTTCCATTTCATTGCAACCTCTGGGACATAAACAATGATCCAGCATCCTTCAATACATAAAGATGAGGAAAAAATAGGCACACGGAAATCCCCATTTCTTAAGAACCTCAATAGCTTGCTGCAGCTTCAAGCAATGGACCATAACATGATCCAAATTTTCCATTTCATTGCAACCTCTGGGACATAAACAATGATCCAGCATCCTTCAATACATAAAGAACCCATTAGTCGGAATTGCTTCATTGAAGAGCCTCCACCAAAAACATTCAATCTAGAGTTAAGTTGAAGTTTTTTAAGCCATTTACCATAGTCAACAGATGTAATTTCCATTCCATAAGAACAAGAAGCCACTGCAGATAAGCTTTTACCCTAAAATTTATATTTTAATTCCAATCTATCTTCAAATTGACTGGGTAAAATATCAATTTGCAGGATAAGATCCACAAGAGCTTCTCCAAAGAATAATTTAAGAAGATCAATCTTCCAAAAACCATCTTCTATAAATTTATCAAGAGTCGGGAATTCAAAGTCTCCAATAGCAATAAAAGTAGGACACTTCTCTAGACATCTATCTAGGATCCACACATCTTTTAAAATGTCTAAAGAAGTACCTTTATCAATCTTCCATTTAATGACCGGGAGAAGAGATTGAGCACCATTAGCAATAATCTTCCAAGTGATGGATTTATTGCATTTGTTATTGTCCTCCCAGAATTTAGGACCATATTTTGCCAACAAAGCTTTATTAAGTAACGTTTCTTCATTCTTTAAGAATCTCCACGCAAACTTTGCTGTAAGAGGCCTTGCCATAAATTCCACCGAGTGAATTCCTTCTCCTCCTTCCTTCCAACTTTTGCAAGTTTTTTTCCCAAGACAGGTAATGTAAACCATGAGCTCCTCCTTGTTTATCCGATATAAAATTTCTAGCCATTTTATCCAATTCTTTAAGAATACTAGCTGGAATCCAAGCAAGTGTAGTCACAAAAACCAGTAATGCAGCTAATACCGATTTTTATTAATACAATTCTTCCATCCATGGAGATCAACTTATTTCCCTAAACATTAAGTCTTGAAGCTGCCTTTTCAAGAATGTAGTTGTAATCTGTAACAACCATTTTCCTTAATGCCATTTTAATGCCAAGATAAGTCAATTCGTTCACTGCTTTGAATTCCCAAAGTTTTGAAATAGCATGCCTCCTTTTCCTTTTAACAGATTTTCCAAACAGAATTGCTGATTTCTATTTATTAATAGATTGTCCAGTTATGAAGCAAAAATTTGAGATAATTCTTCTGAATTTCATCATACTGCTCAATGAAGCTTGGGAGAACAAGAGAATATCATCTGCATAAAAATGATGGGATATTCTTGGGGCATTTGCAGAAATTTTTATTCCCAAATTTCTTCCCTTATGCCGAAAATCATTTAACAAAATTTGAGCACAAAGAATAAACAAGTATGGAGAAAGTGGACAACCTTGTCTAAATCCACTACTAGCTTGGATTCCCTTAGAAATGTTACCATTAATCATGATAAAAATTCAGGATGTTCCATACATTTTATTAAAAGATTAGAAAATCTGCTAGAAAATCCCATGCTTTTCAATACCATCCTCAATGTTTGCCAAGCCATACTATCATAGGATTGTTCCATATCAAGCTTGATTGACACCCATCCTTCCTTTGTTTTCGAATACCTAAGCTTATTCAACAATTCATAAGCTAAAAGAATATGATTCGGAAGGGATATACCTCTTAAGAAAGCAGCTTGTTCTTCTGAAATAAGACTCCCAACCACCTTCAATAACCTGTTTAATAATATTTTGGAAATAACTTTGTATAAAGTATTACACATGCTAATGGGACGGAATTCAGATGGAGTAACTGGATTAAGCACTTTAGGAATAAGAACTACCAATGACTCCTTCAATTTGGAATAAAGCATCCCTGTCACAAAAAAATGCCGAACAGCTTTCCAAAAATCATTACCGGTTATGTACCAATAGCATTTGAAGAATGAGTATGTAATACCATCTAGCCTAGGAGCAATATTTGATCCACAGTTTTTAATAACTTCTTCTAATTTAGCAAAAGTGAACTCCTCATCTAGTATTTTGCAATCTTGTTCAGAAAGAGTCTTCAATACCGGAGGCCAATCATTTAAATTGCAGCTTCTACTTTTCCATTTCTTGTAGTAGAAATTCATTAATATATCTTCAATTTCGTTCTTCTTCTCTATCAAATTCCCTCCATCCTTCAACTGAAAAATTGAATTTCCAATTCTTCTGTCGTTAGAAAACGATTGAAAAAAATCGGTATTTGTATCATTTTCCTGTATCCACTTCAATTTTGATCTTTGTCTCCACCAAGTGCTGAGACGTGCCAAATTAACATTGTAATCATGAATTTTGGTCCTTAACAACAGTAGTTTATCATTGGAAAGTCCATTCTCCATGGCTTCTTCCATCTATAATTCTTCGATTTCCTTTTTTAAAACATCTTTTTTTGCTGAAAGTTCTTCAGTTTTTCCTTGTTCCAAAAATGAAGAGCTCTCAAATCTCTCTTACATTTCACATTAATGACCTCCATTGCATCTCCAGTAACCTGTTTGTTCCAAGTTTTAAGAACTATAGCTTTAGACGCCGGAAAAGATGTCCAAACATCTTCAAACTTAAGATGACCCTTATGTTGAACTTTATCATAGAACATTTTGAGAATTAAGGGACAGTGATCTGATGTGATCCTGGATAAGTGTCTTACCACAGCATTTTGAATTTCATTCAAAGCTTTTTCATTCAATAGACACCTATCAAGCCTTTCAAGGATTCGAGCACTTCCATTTTTGTTGTTGCACCATGTGAACTTTGGACCCACTGTTCCAACATTATGAATATCATTCCTGTTCATGAAAGCTGACATATCTTGTGGCCCTTGAGTAAATGAAAACTTCTTTCCACCCTCTTCTCTTCTTTTGATAGAACACAATTAACATCCCCCCCACTACCAAAGGGATCTCTTTATCATAGTTCTTCTCTAGGTCCTCCCAGAACTTCCTTAAAAAAGGATTTTTGTTTCCATATACTGTAGACACAATCCACTTGCCTTTGTTATGAATGCTTAACTCCCCAATAATACATTGGTTTGAAGCATTAAGTGAAGAAAACTTAACCATATTAGTTTTCCACAAAACAATAATACCTCCAGACGCACCTTCTTAAGGAAACATAAAAAAGTCCCAATCATCACCAACAACTTTTTCACTTCAAATCTCTCGAAGCAAGAGATTTTGGTTTCAAGCACTCCAACAAAGAAAACATTCCACTCCTTTACAAACTCCTTTAAATAATGGGAGGCTTCCCTCTTATTTTTGCCCCCCTACAATTCCAGAATGCTAATGAAGTCATTTGGATAAAGGGGGGGGGGGGGGGAGGACCCCCACTTTTACCTTTAGCATTACCATCTGTTTTTTTTTGGATTTGGATGAAGTGCTCAAGGGCCCCAAGTGCTTGAGTTGTTTCAAAAGTTTTGGTTTTTGAGAAACAGGAATTGTAATACCCAAGCTTGAATTACAGCATTCTATAGAATTAACACCACTAAACCCTTCCTTGGACACAGGAATCCTCTTCTAAAACTTACTAGTTTCTTCAGTATTATAGAACTCACCATCTTCCATTTCAGGTTCAATATGAATATCCAGTGCTGCTTTCTCTATCACAGAATCTTCAACCTCTATTTCTTCCAATAATTTAAACATATTGTTTTGAACAAGAGTTACCTCAGGAAAAGAGGTATAATCCTTCACATCCACTCCAACTTTAATAGAAGTATTTCCACCAACTTCTGCTACCTTGTTCTTCACAGATTCATCTCTAATGCCACCTTCAACTTGTGTTACATTTGAAACTTTAGTTGATACTTGATCTTCAGGAGATTTTCCAACTTCTTTATTCTCCACTGCCTTCTTCTGATAAATATCTTTCACTCTTTTATTTATTCTATAATTGACATGGACCCAAGGTCCATACTTGTCTTCCTTAGGAACATTCAAAACTTCTTCAGCCTTTTCTTTGACAACTAGAACAGGACAGCCAGAATTTGAGCTTTCTTCCTCCATACATATATTTCTTAGATGCCCAATTTTTCCACACTTGTAACAAAAGGTTGAGATCTTTTCATACTCAATCTTTTGAAAGAAACAACCTTCTAGTCCATCCACCCAAACACCCAATGGCAATTGTTTATCAAGTTCTAAACAAACACAAACTCTAGCAAATTTCCTCCTTCCCCATTGGAACATATCACCATCAATAAGCAAAGAAGTTCCAATCAATGATGCAATCCTTTCTACATTGATCTCATCCCAAAAAAAATAATGGAAGATTTAAAAATCTTACTTACCCATACTGGCGATGTTAAGCCTTTAAGGGAATTTGTATAAAATTTGGGACTCCATTTGTCTAGCCCAATAATATGACCATTTACAAACCGTGGTCCACATGTAATCACTTTCTCCATAGCTTCATGTGAGAAGAAGGAACACAACATCCAACCTGAACCAAGTATAGTGAGATGGAACTTTTTGATTTAATTGACGTCTCAATTCTGCTGCTATAATTTGAACTGAAATAGCTCTTCTAAAGACTTTAACCACACTTGAATTTTGAAGTTTCTCAGAATTCTCTACCATCTTAGGTTGAAATAGTTTAACTGCCTTGCCGTCCTCAGACAAAAATGATTCTTCCATTGTCATGTTCACCGGGATATGAGAACGTTTAATCCAAGGATTAATAATGTTTTTAATAGGAGTAGAATTCAACTCTTTATTCTCTGTTTGAACAATTTCACAAGCATCTTTGATGCTATCTCCTTTCTCATAGATAGCAGGTTAAATCTTCTCAGAATTATCGTTATTGCAAAATATGTTCACAAATATCTTCATACTAGAAGAAGAAGCTTCCAAATCATTTGAAATACCGTTCAGATTTGATGGAGTTACCACAATTGAATCCACAATCATCTGCTTACCCTTGCCGACACTAGTGAAGAAACTTCCATCCGATTAGAGTAATTTTCTCTGATTACCAATGGAGTTGCCACAAGCATCTTTGAGGCATCATCGAAGATCTATCCGGATTCTTGTATGCCACCGACCGACCACCAGAAGTGGCCGCCGCCTAGCCAGTAATTTTTGCCGGCATTGCCGCCAACGGAAAAATTCAAAGTTTTTGAATTTCTCTCTCTAAAAAATGGGGCTCTCTCTCTCTAAAAAATGGGACTCTGAAAATAATAACTACTAAAATTAATAAATGCCACTTAACTTTAACATAATCTTAGCCAGTACAAAATAGACATGCAGCTAATCAAAAAATGCCAAAACTAGACAATAATGTCTTACCTCATCTTAAAAGGCTGCTTGAAAATTTATATATTTACAATGCTCTAATCATTTCCAAAGAAATCATGTATGATTTAATCAAAGATTTAATTAATCCAGATATATATGGCTTAATTAGCATCAACTCATCTAGAAGAAGCTTTATATTTCAAAGAGGTTCTAGGAGTAACATTCTTAGATAAAGACGTATTGATGGGAATTGTCAACCATAATCACCCGTCATTCATTTCTATGAATATGGATAACTTTAAGTTGTCACATATCCTTATTGATCCAAGTGCATTATTTAATATCATGAATACTAGAACTCTTGCCTATCTAATGGTGGATACACATTAACTTAGCTCCTATAAAATAATGTTACCACGATTCAAAGAAAAAGGTGAAAGGCTTTCGGCTTTCTAAACTTATTATTATTTTTAATAATGGGTCTTAGAACTGAAGGAAAATTCCTCATAATAGATTTAGAGGACTCTTTTAATTCTCTCCTACTTAGAATCTAACTTCACAAATTTAGAATAGTTCCATCCATTGTATATTTATGTGTTAACTACTCTTGTGAGGGTGTTTAACACTTTATTAAAGGTGATGTGCAACCGTTCTCAATTCATGAAGTATGTATATACAAAGACACTACATGTTATCTACAAAAAAAGTAGACAATCTTCTCTATAAACATCAAACTAGTTATAGAAAATAGAGGGAGAAAATTTAAAAAAACTAAAAGAAGAGAAAGAAAAGTATTCTTATCTTGCACATGATGTTTGTTGGTCATCCAAACCTTCTTCACAAAGGTGTGGTAGAATCACTCAACGATCTAGAGGGAGAGGAAAGGATGGTAAAATTAAAGGGTCTATGTCAATAAAAAATCCTATAATACATATCGATATGGAGTCTAATCGGAGGATGAATCATGTGTATTTGAGAAAAATCAACAGGCTATAGAATAAAAAAAAATATTATTGATTATCTAATGTTATAAGATTTTTTAGAACAAGATAACAATGAAGAAAGGGCCCAAATTATGGAGAAAGACAATACATAAAAGTATACCATTAAAAGATTAAAGTAATATGTAGAGAATGTGACACTATTCCCATTGTCTAAATCAAAAATATTAAGCTAATACATTTGCTCCTTCCACAAAAAATGTTTGATAATTGATGTAATCCTTGATGATCCATTCATTGATGAAATAATTAAACTACCTTTTCATTTGTACTCTACTTTAGTAAACAATTTTTTTAAGCAAGATTTAGTAGAATAAACTTAGACTAGTGGTGAAGCTCATAAGTTTGAAAGCTTGTGGAATACAAAATATTATAAACCAAAACAAAAGTAGGTGTTGGATTTAGTAATCCATGACCTTTTGATGATAATTAATATAACTTAATCATAACCAATAAGCTAGAGACTTATAGTCTCCTTATAGGAGAAGTTAAATATTTTAACTGACCTTTTTTGGAAACTTTAGAAGATCTGGACGACTCTTAAATTAGGGATGCACCCCACAAATATAAAGACAATATTAAATTAATAGTTGATGAATTAAGAGAAATTAATGTAGGCAATGAAAAAAATTATTGTCTGATCGTCTTAAGTTTTTTTTTTTTTTTTTGAATGAGAATGTGGTAAATAAAGTGGGTTAGGTTCATTCAAATTTTAAAGATTATTTTCCTATAACTATGAAGAGATGCCTGGCCTATCTCTAGATATATTAGTTCATAAATTAGAAATGTAACCTAACATGATTCTTATTAAATAAGCACCTCACCATATGCAACTCAAAATCGAATAATAAGTAACCACTAAAGTTAATAAATTGATAGAAGCTAGTTTCATCAGGGAAGAAGAATATCTGACCTAGTTAGCCAACATAAGTCCAATAAAGAAGAAAAGTAGAAAAAGATTATGTTTTAATGAAAATAGATATTTAAAAAAAGCCTATCCTCATGATCTTTTTTTTACTATTAAGTGTAATTTTTGTAGTGTTTACTATCTTAAATATTAATAAAAAATATTATTTTCTAGTTGTTATTATGTAGGAATGTCTTAGGAAAGGTAATTAGTTCATAAGTGTTGAGCTAGCACCACAATGCTCTTAATTTTTATGACCATGCTTTATCACTCACAATGCGATGATGCCATGAACCAACTTTATAGTTTCGATGCCTCTAGAATTTTCATAGAATTCAATGGCTTAATAGAATCAAGATCAGTCGTATAGCACCTATGATGCCACAACATCAAATAACAACATTACATTACTATTCACTCTATAATTTTAAATGTCAGAGCATTGAATAATATCATACTATAGTGTCAAGGAACACATTCAAGTTCTAAAATACTAAACTTTTGCGATAGCATGGTGGAGTAGTTGCCAAAATGAGGGGTCACACTAACTTAGATAAAAGCTACACTGATTCAACTAATAGATGTGCTAGGTCAGTCTACATTACAGTAGAGACAACCTAGAAGTGCTAACAAACTAGTTCATTTTATAACACTATAATGCTAATCTGTCGAATGCAATAATGCCTAAGACCATTTATGTACTTAATATAAATAGAGATTTTATCATGTTTAGGGTGGTTCTATCGCAGTTTTATCATTCTTGTATTCTTTAGTGTGGTTCCCTCTTAGATTGAAGTATAAGGGAGGCCAGGGAGTGAAAGATATCATATTTGGAGATTGTTAGCCTATATTATTATACAAAATCAGATATTTATAGGATAAAGGTGTGTGGAAAGTGCATTTTTATTATTCTAGTGAAAACTAATTTTACTTTTACTCTTGTACTTTATCTTATTTTTTTGGGGGAAACCCACGGAGGGGCCTATGCATTAATTCAAAAAATGGATTACATTGTTCTTAAAGGGACCTCAAGCTCACTAATGCTCAGGAGAGTTACAAAAAGAAAAAAAAACATAGGAGCTTGAGTTCCCTACTAAGCAAGGATACAAAAAAACCTAGGTACATCTATGATTCACAAGAAAGAGCACCCAAAAAATAGGAAAGAAACAAAAAATAGCAACCAGCTCCAACTTCCCATCCAAAAGATCATCACAACGAGCATCTGAACTAAGCACATTATGCAAAAAGATAAAACAAGGAAAGATAAAACTAAAATAAAGCAAAAGCTAATAAGATGAGAGATCAAATAAAAATATGAATAACCACCAATAGGTAGACAATCATGACAAGGGGATGACCACCCCATAAACCACCAAACCAAATACAAAAAAAAAAGAAATAAGCTCCACAACACTAAACCACCTCCACATAATAGAGGAATGAGTACCCATAACCAAGCCACCCAGCCAAAAATAGACAACCTAATAGCCCAGGCTAGAATGAAGAAGATCCAAAGCTCCTAGAATAACCAAGCTCCAAGAGGAGCAAGAAAAGCCAACAACCAAGATCAATAGATCCCAACATAACCACAAAGAAAAATAACACAGGGCAATGAAATAGATAACCAACCAGACACAGGAAAACAGATAGGCCCTAGCAACAGACTCCCAGGAACCAGCCAACAAGCCCGCTTCAAGTAACCAAATGTTCCAGGAAATAATCACCCAGCAGACACCAAAATGCCCCAAATAAAAGCTAAAAATATGCGAGCTAATAGGAAAATAGAACGAACCACTCACAAACACAAAACGCCTCAGACAGACCAATATAACAACAAAATGAACCAAAAAACTTGAGAGCATGCAAGGCCACCCAAGAACCAAGAACCAAAAGATGAGGCAACCAGAACAGAGAAACTGGCAAAAAATAAGTCAGACAACCAGCAAAGAACCAACACATACAACACCATAAAAATCTAATATAAGGTAAGATAATTTTATCTAGTCTTAAGAGGCCTTTCAAAGGAGCAGGAAGGTTAGGGGATAAAAAATTAGCCATAAACTCCAAGCCACACCCCCACCTGGCAATCCAACTAGCCCATGCATTACCTTTCTTATGGACAATAAAAAATGAGCAGTTAATAAGTCTCAAAAAACTCTTAGTATCCCTCATAATATAAAATATAGTATAAGTACAAACAATATCATCCATAGAGTTAAAAGATTGAAAGCAATAATTAGAGCAAACTTCAATATCAACATTAGTTAAATCAAGAGAAAAGCAAAGTCTTAAGCCATGTAGCATAGCAGAGGTAGTAGAAGAGTTAACATCATAATTTTGTAAATGACCAGTAAAATCAAAATAAAGTTACCATGATAATCCCTAATTACCCCACCATAACCCACATAAAAATCCATGATAACACCATCCACATTTAGCTTATAAGATTTAATAGGGGGCTAAGTCCAATGAATAAACCTAGGTTCTTTAGGAAGAATATCCACCTCCAACTTAAGACCTAAATCAGGAGTAACAGAAAAATAATTTTTAAAGCTCTTGATAGAGTGAAATTTTAACTAAATAAAGAAGCATGACCTTGTATTTCACATCTAGATAATTCTATGATGGCTCATAATCACAACATTGAAAGGAGAATTATTCCTATCCAACCATAAATACCATAAGATAAGGGAAGGAACAACATTTCTGATATGGCTTTTAGACTTAATAAACCAACAATTAAGCATATCTTTAATATATAATTTGGCATTAAAACAATTTAAATGGAAAATGTCATCAAAATAACACCAAGTTTTGATAGCTAAAGGACCAGAGAGAAAAACATTATGTATGCTATCCATATAATAGCAACATTCGCATTTAGATGGTAAGATAAAGTCTCTTTTAATTAAATTATCATATGTAGGTATAAACTTATGTATAATTCTCCAAACAAAAATAGCGACCGTGGTATGGATACTTTTATGTCAAATCATATAAAAGACCTTAGAAACCTCATGCTTGGATCTAAAGGAGTACTAAGCATCCTTTAATCTAAGGCTACAGTCTTTAGTCAAAGCACATAGTAGAACATCATTAAAATTTGTGTTTAGAGGAAGTTTCAAAATTTTTTGAGTAATAGTATTAGGAAGAACATTAGACAGTTTCTCATAATCCCAACAATTGTTAGTAAAGAAATAATTCGCCTTCACAGCCATAGTGGAAGTGGTTATTAGTAATATAATACATAGATTGACTCCCCAATAGTGATCTTGCCAAAAGAAAATATTACGACCACCAAGCCCCCAATAGATAAAGGGCTCAACAACCCATTTAACTTTATAAAGATGCTGCCACACTTTAGAATCACCTTTGCTGAACCAGCACATAGTTGGATGTTTACCCCCATAATATTTGGCAACCACAAAATTAGCCCAAAGGCTAATATTAGCACAAAAGTTGTACCATATCTTAAAAGAAAAAGCATAGGCCAAATTATTCATAGTCTTACACCCCAAGACCCCTTCATCAAAGACACCATAGCACTTGTCCCAAGAGAGGCCCATTTAATTTTAGAATTGCTACTAGCCCCTTTCCAATAAAATTTATTGAAAATCCTATCAATCCTGTTTCAAAACGCCTGAGTAGGAAGCAAAGTTTGAAAAATATAAATAGGTAAAGAACAAAGAATAATTTTGATGATAATTAATATACCCCCAAAACTAAAAAAATTAGAATCTCAAGACAAAAGTTTGTTCTGCACAACAGTAATTAAATTATCAAAAAGAAAAGTTTTCTTTTTTACCTTTAAAAAGAGGCACCCCTAAATACTTCATAGGCAAATGACCATGAAGAAAACCATTTAAATTTTTAATAGCCACAATACAATCATTATGCACTTTCTTGGATGAAATAAATCAACACTTATGCTTATTCAAAGCAATACCACTAACCATTTCAAATTGGTTAAAAAACCTCATGAGTCTGTTAATCTTATTAATTGAAGCATTCATAAAAATGATAAAGTCATTACCAAAACATCAATGAGAGATTGGAAAACCATCAAAAGTTCTAAAATAGAGGCTAGGATAATTCTGAAAAAGGTTGGCAATAACTCAAGAAAGGTACTCAACAATAATAATGAAAAGGGAAGGAGAAATAAGATCACCCTATCTCAGCCCATGGGAAGCTTTAAAAAACCATTTCTTTAACAATGATGTAAAAGTAGGGACCTTCAATGCAGTTTTTAATAAGATTGATAAAATTAAAATCAATGCCAAATAACTTCATAATATTATAAAGAAAATTCCAATCAATCTTACCATAAGCCTTGGAAATATCAAGTTTCAAAATCATATTACCACCTCCAACCTTAACATCTAGATCTTAACAAAATTCTTGGGCTAATAGAATATTATCAGCAATAGCATGCCCTTTGACAAAACCCATTTGAAAAGGAGAGATAATTTTAGGCAAAAACAAAGTTAAATGGTTCATCAGGATTTTAGAATGCAGTTTATAAAAAAAGGTTCACAAACTAATAGGTCTTAAATCATTCCAATTACTAACAGAGTTATTCTTAGGGATAAGCACAATAAAAGTAGAAAATAAAAAACTTATGAATAGAATTACCAGGAAAAAATCAATAATAATAGAAAAAAGATCATTACCAATAATATGCCAAGATTTCTGAAAAAACTTAGTCATGAAGACAACAGGCCTAATAACTGAATCACCATTTATACCAAGGACAATCTCTTTAACCTCCTCAAAGTAGGAGATTTAGAAAGGCATTCATTATCCTCTTGAGAAATAAGGTTAGGGATGATATAAGGATTGTCAATAAGAACCGGACAAAAAGTATTATTAAGATATTTTTAAAAATGCTAGACAGCTAAATTAGCAATTTCCTCACCATCCTTAGTAACCGAGCCATCATCACGACTAATTTTATGAATACAATTTAAAGCATGTTTTTGTTGACCTCGATTTTCATTCGAGTGCCCTCGAGGGCCTTTGATTGATTTAATCAAGCCCCATCAAGTTCAGTTCAAGCTCAAATTAGTTTTTTATTGAGTTGAATTAGACTCGATGTTTGATTAAGCCCGATTAGTCCACCTTAATCATATTGAGTTTATTATGATTCAAGTCATCATTTTATTTAAATTTAATTGGGCTAATTTGAGCAAATCAAATTGAATCCCAAATTGACTCGAATCTGATTTGATTTTGAGATTAATTTTAATTCAATGTGCTTAATTTAATTATTTGTTTTTTCCTTCTCATGAGCTTAAACTTATTCCTAAATCAAGTAATCAAACTCAAGGCTAAGAGACCTGATTTCCCTCCTAATTCACTCTTGATTGAATCGTAGCCATCAATCAAATGAATAGAGGTATATATAGGCCTATTAGGGTTTCTTTTAGGGCTTTGTTGCAATTTCTCTCTTCCTAGCCCCTCTAAGCTCGAATCCTTTGCTGAGAGAGCTCCCATACACTTCCTCCACCTTCCCCAAGTCAAACTCACCGTTAACACCTCACCGACGATGAGACCTCTGACAAACCAAGATGAAGGACCTTCCAAAGCTTCTCTAACTCGATTCATAGCTCATTTGGATGGGGTTTCAACTAAAGAAATATACGAGGACAACTTACAAGCTTAACCATTTGAAGATATCTAAGATCTAATGATTATATCTCTCAAAAACTCTAGACCTAGGTCACTAGACATAGATTTAAATAACTTTTTGAAAAGCGCTTACTAAGACAAATGAACATGACCCCATAATTTCTATTCATGTCCTTGATATGCATTTAAAATTTCATTAAAATTGATTGATTATCGATGAAGAACAAAATGATTTTCATTTCTAGGGTTGATTTTGCAAGCCATATGAAGGGTACAAATTTTGGACCATTGATTTCAGTATCAACGGTCCGCGTGATCAAACTGGAAATATGATCCCAACTTAATCATATAGTTACCCGGCATGATCAAAATGCAAATATGATCCCACATTTGATCCTTTGGTTTGGCTCAATCTCACTCGTCCAATCTAAATGGCGAAAGATCCAATAGTCCCTATGCAATGCTAACTCATTTAAGAGAAATCGCGTGGGTCCCGCCTTGTCAGCAATCATATTGTAATGATTGGTGGTGGCGCCAATAATTGCCAATGATTGGGCACTACCACCATAGCCTGTGGCTCCAACTCAAGGCCGCCAAGTGTCACCCAGCTGGCTTTTTGAATTCAAATTGATTTTAAAATTTTTTTAATCAGATTTCATTTAAAAAATCAATAAAAATTGTTCTTTAATCCAAAAAATGCGTGTAATAAAACAAATTGATGGTATTTTTATCCTCTTTAATTTAAAATTTATTTTTAATTAAAAATATTATAGAATTTTTAAATTATTCTTAAAACAGCTATCTTTCTTTATTTATATTATTATTATTATTATCCTCTTTTAAGTCATTTTAGAAAATTATTTTATTATTATTTTTAAATTATTTAATTATCATTATTTATTAAATAAAAATATAATTTTTATTTCAAAAAATTAGAAAAATTACTTTCATATTATTTAATTTTAAAATTATGTTATTATTTTTAGTAGCCTTTTAATTAGTTAAATGGTTAATTAACTAAATTATTTAATTAATATTTAATTAATTTAAAATTCAATTATTTTCTAAACTCATAAAATTTATTTTTATTAAATTATTCTAAAAATACAACGAAGCTTTAATAATTAATTTAACCAAATTTAGAAATTATTTTATATTATTTAAAAAAACCCTTTAATTACCTTTAAACTTCAACAATTCCTAATAAATTCATTTTAAATCTGATAATTGTGTATAATACCCTGTATTTTGAGAAATTTTATTACATCCAGTGAACGTACGCTCCTCTACATTCGGTTTAGGCAAAAAATCATCTGTACCGAGTTTTTTGAAAAACTCGGTACAACTCGGTACTCGGTACAAGCGTTTTTTTTGCCCAAAACCGAACGTAGAGGAGCGTACGTTCACTGGATAAAATAAAAGTTCGCATTTTGAGGAAATTATGTATTTTCTTTTAAAATTATTTTCCATAACCAAAATTCATTTTTCTATCATATTTTTATATTATTTAATTAGTTGACTTTTTAAATAATACTTAAATATTAATATATTAATTATTTTTAAATTACAAAATTATTTTCAAAATATTTTGAAACCTCATTCGAGTGACCAGTGGATCTCCCAAGCACTTAAAAATTAAATTACTTTTAATTATACTATTATGTTAAATTTATATTTATATACTTAATATTTATGTATTTTAAATTATTTTAAAATTACGTATTATTCAATTACTTTAATTTTGGGAGATCCATTACTTGAAATTTGAAACTTTGATCATACACATGAATAATATTCATGGGGAGGTGGAACTAGTGGATGATTGGGTTTCAAACATTCACTAATTACATTGTTAAGCCTGCTTACTTTTTTCTTTTCATCATCTTTTGCATGTGTAGGACGCACAAGTACTTAGCTTAGGCTCTTCTAAATTTTAGGATTGGTGTGTTTACTATTTTTTATGTATTCCATACATGTTATCTAGGGGTTAGTAATTAACAATGATTTTAAACCTATTCAACGTAGCCACACTAGAAGGACAACAATTAAAAACCCGTTTAGAGAACTTAGAAAAATTCTAGAAGATATGATAGATCCCTGATTAACATGAAAATTCCAACACTTAAACTCAGTGACAGCTTAAACCTCTCAAATTCTTTTAGAAATTTTTAGGATCCTTTAGACCCCTTAATTAACAAACCCTAATTTACCCATTAATTAGGTCCTGATAAATTTTAAAAATTGTAATAAATTCATTTCAACTTATAAATTTACCCATAATACCTTAAACTCTTCATGATTTTAACCCTTATTCTTAGATAATTAGGGCCCCTTAATTGAACATCAATTTGAGCCTTAATTTAACATTAATTAAAATTTACCCATTTGCCCTAATTAAATTATTAAAAATTATTAAAAAATACAAATTTCCCCAAACACTTGGGAACACTTCTTTAGATCAATTATGACCTTTGGGGGTGATTCCAATCAGTTTGGAGCTGATTTGGATCAAAACTCCTAAAATGCCCTTTATTAAAAAATTTTGATAATTCATTAATTGCCCAAAACTTCTAAAATTCATAACTTTGCTTTAAAAACTCAAAATCTAGCAAACTCATAACCTAACTACTTATAAGGTCTAATATTTAGCTAAAATACCAGAACCCCCAAACCTATCATATTTCTCATAGTGACCTTTTTGGACCCCCTTAGCCTATCGCATAAGATGAACCCCAAAATCTCAAAAATTCATTAAGGTAGCTTAAACTTTAAAGATCATTATCCTAAGCAGTAAAATGGATCAAAAAACTAAATTATCTAAAAATTGACACCAATACATAAAGATTTAAACTTTAATTAAAATTTTCCCTTTTAGCCTCCAACAAACTCTAGCACTAGAAAACTCGAACTAATTACCCTTCATAGGACCTATCCAAAGCCACACAAACCTACTACACACATAGATTTATTTATAAAGGCAGCACTTCTAGCTATAGGATTAGGGCTAGTGTTTTATTTCTTTCTGCTTTTGTGTTGTAATGCTATTGTGTGTAGCACGTGTGTTGATTGCTCTGTTATGTTGTATTTGTTATGATATTTATTTTTGTTATTTTACTTTTTTCATGACGTGATTTAAGCATTTAAATGCCCATGGGCTAGTGCTACTTTGATACTAATCTAGTCTTATACAAGTGGTCATGCTCATGCAGCGCTAAAAATAAATGGGGTCAATAATCATTACAAAATTTAAAAGTAGCACTATTTTTTGTACATGCTCGATAGACTACTTAGCCCCCTTTAAATTAAAAGAGTGTGACTAAGTGTGTTTATTTTTTTGTACATATATAAATGCTTGTGGTGTGATATATAAATTGCTTGAGATTTGTATTAGGATAACCATGTAGGAGTTTGAGTCTAAAATTTTTCTTTTTATAATGTAATGTAATTTGATGTAATTGAGTTGTGAAAGTCCTTACAAATTTTGAGATTTTAAGCACTCGATACCTAAAGAGAATAAGAAAGGCCCTTTATAGGAAATTTTTTAGTCATTTGGGTGCCCTCCGGAGGATGAATCATATGAAGCCCGAAGAAGATGATCCAAAGGGAGATGACCCAGAGGAGGATGATCCATTCAAAGATAAAGATTTAAAGAAAAAATGCCTGAATTTTAAGACTTGTGTCATTCATTAGGATTATAATCTAGGTTAATATCGGTGGAGCCTGGCCACCATTACTTTTCTATAGAACATGGTTTGTACTTATATGGCACTTACTGTGGACTTTCTTCTCTTACTTTTTCTATTGATTTATATTGATGTGTTTGTATTGATTGCGTACTAGAAATTACATGCTTTTTTCTAGGTTTCTTTTCTTGCATGCGCTTGGCCTAATTTTTATTAGGCTCTTTAAGGACTAAAATATTTTTCTACTTATAATTAAAAATTAATATTTAAGGAACTAAATAACTTAGAAACTTAATGACCAAGGAAATAGCTGAAATCATCTGGGGTCGCATGCATATTACTGTATTTCTTCTCTCTCCTTCTAATAAAACACTTCCTTCCATGCTGGTAGAGTCTGGATAATTTGACCTATGAGGATGAGGTGTCGAACCTAGGGAAGCCAAGTATTTTCTAAAAATTATTTTTTATAAGAATGTTTTTTAAATTCTAAGCATTCATGATTTATAAGCCTTTTCAACTAGCATGCATCACATTAGAAACCAACTAAATTAAACTTTAATTGCATTAGCTCTAGAAGTATTCACCCTACATAAGTCTAGGGCCAATTAGAAAAATATCTAAACATTGGCCCTACTTCCAAAATACTCAGCCTCCCTACCTATCTTTCATAAAGATTGTACAATACGGATTTAATGCATTAAGGAGGTTAGCTAGCCTTCTTTTTTAGGAAGGATATAATCCCAGATGCATTAGCTAGGACATGGAGATTAGTATTGGATACAACACTAACCCCACCTTAGATTTAGGGTTTAATGCTACTATATTCGGTGTCTCATAGTATGCCTAAATGGTGGGTAAGTCTCCTTCTCTTCAGGAGCTATAAATCCTACTAATCTACATCGGGTGGATGATGCCACTTTTATCTTTTCTCTTTGGATGCTTTGAATGATTGATTTTCTTCCCCTCCTTATTATCTTAGTCTCTCCGGATATTAGTGTGAGCCGTGTGTGTTGGCTAAGCCCATTTAAAACCTTCCTTTCCTTTTGAGTTGGATTTTCTAGTCTCCTTTTCATGCCAATCTCCCTCTTCAGGAATAATAATATTGGATCCTTAATTGAGAGTATTCTCAGGCTTTAGGTTGAGATGTAATTAACTAAGGGGACTCGCTCCCATAAGAAATGGAATTCCATAATAAATAAACCCTACTCGAGCTGATGTATCGGGCAGGGGAAACCTAGTGACAATGATCAAGTTATGCATATTATCACCCATTAGGGTAAGTTAGAGCCACTATTCTCAATTGTTGATTGTATGCAGGATCTAATCTATCCTCCCATTAGCCCACTTGTGAAGAGCATGGATTCCTGCAATCGTCTCCATCCTTGGGGTGGTGCAGTTATATACCCTCTGCACTCTATATCCACAAGCGGATTCCTTTCAAACATCTGCAGGTTTCCTCTTAACCAAAGCATGGAAATAATTAGTATTATTATCACCTTCAACCAGATATTTAGCAACAGTCTTGAGCTTATAATTTATAAAGTCAATCTTTAGCCTCTCTCAATAAACTAAAATTATCATCAAAAGGCACCAATCGACACTGAGTCTTACAAGCATTAATTTTTTGTTCAACATTTAAAATATTAGAAAAAAGATTCTAAAAAACATTATGATTCCACCAGTTTAAAACTTTCTTAAGCCTTTTAAGCTTAAACCAAAATCTCCTCATGCCAAAAATTGAGTCATCTAGATGTAAAGGAGTATTATAAATTTCCTTAATGAAGTTCATAAAAGAATCATGAAGCAACCCTATGTTTTGAAACCTAAATTGAGAAGAAGAGCTCATAGATTTAGTCCTAAGTCTAATAAGCATACGAGAATGATCGGAGAGGGTCCTGCTAAAATGCTCAATAGTAGTAGAATCAAAAGAGTTAAGCCAGTAAGAATTAAATAAAACATGATCTAACCTTTGCCATAAATGTCGATGCTTCCAAGTGAATTTATTACCAGAGAAACCAATATCAATTAAATTAGCAATCCATAATCATACTATTAAAATCCTCCATAAATCGCTAGATAGGGAGAGAGCGCCCTAATCGCTCAGAAGGGTTAGAAATGGTATTAAAATCACATCCAATAATCCAAGGTAAGTTACAAATACTATGAAAGTTAATGATTTGATCCCATAACAATTTTCTAGTATAATGAGAAGAATAAGCATAAACTGGTACAACATTGAAAATTAAAACTTTCAATAGTACAATGCATAACCTGAGTAAATTATCCAATAATATCTGTACAAACATGATCCTTCCAAAACACCCAAATTTTATTGACCACATTCAAAATAGCATAATTAAAACCCAAAAATTTAGCAGTTCCAAGAAACTTAGCAGAGGAAATATAAGGCTCAAGCAATATAAGAATAGAAATATTATAAATGCGACATAAGTTTTTAACTCTTAACTTAGAAGAAGGACACCCAATGACCATAATATTTTAAAAAATAGAATTAAACATTAAAAATAGAAGGATAATGAGTAGTATGTGAACATGTGGTTCTAGGAGATAATAAAATGATGTTCTTGTGCTTCCTACCTCTCTTACTATGAACCTTGGAAAAACTAGTGTCATTATCATCTATAGCAAAACATTTAGCCATCTTATCCATATCTTCCATGTCAGTAAAGGCATCACTATGATATTAATAATTTAAGGGAAATATACTGTCATTAATTTTACATGCCTGCCCTCTCTCAATTGGCAATTCACCTTCCTTATAGAAAAAGCCATCTTCATCAATGGTTTTATTGCTCAATTCCTTGCCACAGTTATCCTTCACCACATCGGTTTGGCCAATCTCCTGGACCTTCACAACAGAATGAGAAAGCTCCTTATTCGCACAATGATTTTTTAATGACACAACCTCCATATAAGGAAAGGCTCTTGTTACAAACAGAAGGAATATTACCAGAGGATGAAACATTATTTCGAATGGTAGCGTTACTTTGTTCATCCACATTTTGACAATCAATGGTTAAAGAAGGGATAGAGTTAAGATTAATTATCTTAATATGAATCAATTCATCAAAATTAATAGGATTCGGCTCAACATGAGCTCTTATACTTTCACTTATATGCAAGCAATAAATTCTAATTTGTTCTATTTTATTTTTCATGACTAACTAATTTTCTAGTTTTGTGCTAATGATGTGAAACCTATAAAAGTAATAATATAGACTCTTATGATTTTAATGAATAAAAGATATTTTTAATATATTATGTTCTTAATTAAATATGTATAATTACCATGTATAGCTAAAGTTTAAAGTGATATATTTCCTTGATGGTGGAATATTTTAACAATTAAGAGAATTAAAATGGAACTGTTTGATGCCTAAAGTTAGGATGTTTAGTGTTATAGATTCTATAGATATATAATAGTTGTTGGAAGTACATAAATTTCCATTCATATCCCAATAAGCTTAATAGATATCTTGGGATGTATATGTCCTGATCCATATTAAATATTGAAGTGTCTTTTAAAGAAAACTTAGGTAAGTCACAATCATTAGTCCAAAATATTTAATCATCTGGTATTTTTCTTTTCTTATGCATATTAAATTTGAGACATAATCTCAACCCTCATTTTTGTTTTGTAGGATAAATTCTATATGAAGAGAAAATAGTATTAGTTCATTTGCATGTTAGCAGAACACTTCCTCGTGGCTTTGACACTCTCTCAAATCACTTTATGTTGGTGGAATTTTGAAAACATATTTTAAAAATATTAGTCTTCTTTGGGGATTTTAAGATTAAGGTTGAGCTCTAATTCTAAAGTCGAGTCAGCTCGTTACAAAGAGTATATCACCCCGGGGGACAAAGATAAACTTTCATAACGGTGTTCAGACTTAGAATTATGTAAACTCATCTTGAATATTATGATCGGGTCCTAAAGAGAACTTCATATGGCCCCGAAGGAACAAAGTAGAGTTCAGCTAAATACCCAATTACAATATTCAAGAAGTATGATCGTCGCATTCACATCCAAAGCCTTATCGAAGAAGGATGTATCTCCCCAAAGGGAAATGACACCATTCTACGATAATTCTTCTAATGCAACGACGACGATCATTCTTTAACTTTTCCCAAAGAAATCTAGTGAAGTTTTAAAATCAATTTTAAAATCAGGTGTGTGGGGTTCCAAACCTCCTACGAGCGCAAGCCCTCGTAGTTAATTACATCGTAGGGAGACAAAGTCCCCTACGAAAACTCTCGATTAGAATAAGAATGAAATTTTGTTAGATTTTCTAGGAGTGATATCAAAGCATGAATAGAATTATTGGAAAATCAAAAGGGAATGGATCAAGATTGAGCAGTTATTAACAGATTCAAAGGAAGAGAGGTAGGGGACACTTTGAGATTCCGGAACCATCCGGAAGTGCCCCTACTTAATCTAAGTGTTGGGCTTTATGTTTTAGGACTGAAAGGAATTTTTAATTAGAGTTGAGCATTTTATTAGAAATTTGGGATTACATTCCCGAAATTTGTGGTCTTATGATCAAAGATCTGCCCCGGATCCTAAATCTATTTTGGACATTGGACCACAGTCGTTCGATCCTAACTAATGCAGTGCAAGGTCTAGACTTACCCCGACCTGGATTGGGGAGCCAGCTAACCACCTAGTCGATTTAAAAGTGATGAGTCCGGTCTTTTATGAAAGAGTGGTAGGGACGTTGTAATTAAGGTTTTGGAGAGTTGGGGCCGACATCTATAGATTTTCCTAATTGGCCCCTTCAACTTATGTTGGGTGCTAAAATGCTAAACTGATGCAATTAAAATTTTGACTCTTTAAGTTTGTATCTAATGCAATGCATGCTAGTTAACAACTTCCAATCAAGTATGCTTGAAATTTTTAAAAACGGGCTTATAAAATAATTTTTTAGAAGACTGGACTTCCCCAGGTCCGGCACCTCGTCCTCATAGGTCAGACTATTCGGACTCTACCCGAAGGCGGGGAAGGGTCTAAAACAAGGAAAGAAGAAGTGCAGAAATATGCATGCGACCCCGGGGTCGATCCCCAGCTAATTCCCTAGATTCGTTATCTTTCTATGTTATTTAGACTCACTAAAATTTTAGACATTTAAGGTTATGAATAGAAAACTTTCACACCCTCACGAGTCTCACGTATCCAGGCGAAAAAAAAAAAAAGCGGCATACAATCGCCAAAAAAAACTAGTAAAAGCAAGTAATCCTAAAGGCAATCAAATCATCACATCAAATATAAATTAATTAATAAATGTCCATAGGCAGAATTGCCTTGCTTATTACAAACCAGAGTTTTGCAGAAAGTAAAGTGGCCGGGCACCACTGACAACAACCCGGATTTCAAGACTAATAATGACGCAAGTTATTTTGAGTGGGATACTCTCAATCTTCAAATCTTCAAATCTTCAATCTCGTTCTTCTTTGGACTCCTTTTCTTCAATCTTCTTGGAATCTTCGTAGTGGATTACCCAAATGGACAAGAGGGCACTTCCCTCTAAGGGGGAAGGCCACTCTTTCCTCTTTGGGTAAGGAGGAGGTATGATCCAAATTTGGATTTCCAAATGGAAAAGGAGTGTTCCCTAAAGGGGTATCCTTTCCTCTTTGGAATCCAAGCTTTGGATCTATGTATCCCAACTCAAAATCAACTTTCACAACACTTGACACTTACACAAATTACATTGATATCAAAATAAAAATCTAGACTCACCTGCAGGGTTATCCTAAGCAATTAATATATAAAAAACAGTTATTCCCAAGCAGTTGTATATGAGCAAAAAAAGAAAGTAAACACACTGGCCACGCTCTTTTTATGATTTGGGGGCTTTAGCAGCTGAAGCACCTGTGCAAAGAGTTTATAATATTTATGCATTTTTTTTTATTTGCCCCCTTTTTATATTGCCCTGCATGAGCGTGGCCACCTGCAGAAAACTGTGTCAACATCCAGATCGTACCTAACCTAAGGGTAATCTAGTCGCCAAACACATCAATCCATCCACAGAGTACAGAAAAAGTAAGCAGACACAGCAAAGCAATTTCATTCACAACATGCAGTGAAAAACTACGAAAAATCCGGCACACACAGCAGTAAAAAGTAAACACCCGGCCTAACCTAGATCTAGAGTTGGTTGTCCTAGCACATCATCTAAAGTGTGTGAGAAAGGTCGTGTGGCTGAGGTAGGTCCTAAAGTGGGTAATTAGTTGAAGTTGTCTAAAAGTCTGGGTTTGTTAAGGCTTAAAAGGGGATTTAGATTAAAATTTAAGTATTAATAAATTAAGAATTTTAATTAAACATATTTTAAAAGTTAATTGATTACTACCTTTGTTTCACACCGAGGCCGTGAAGTTTATTTCACCTTCCTTGGGGCTAAGCTAATAGCCTCGTAGGCCTGGGTTACCCAGTAGCAATCGGGGTTGATTAAGTTGATTTAAATTGGTTGGAATTAAAAGAGTGGCTTGATATTAAAGGGAGTTGGTTACTGATTTTAATGGGTTGGTTGAGAATTTTATTAGCCTATTAAGAAAATTCTGGAATGTGGGAGAGTTAATGAATTTTTGAAGTTATCCGGATGTGTTAAACTAAGGGGTCAGAATTTGACTTTTAAAGTTAGAGTTAATCTTAAGGGTTTCAGATTTTTTTAATAAATACTAGACCTAATTATGAGTTGTTAGACAGGTGGTACATTCAATTTGGAGTTTTCTATCAAAAGTTTATGATTTTTAGAAGTTTTAACCCGTTTTTTTTGACCTAGAGTTGACCAAAATGTTGACCTTTTGACTTTGACCAGATTTTGAGGGTTTGAAATTTTTGGAAAATACTAGATTTTAATTAGAGTCATTAGCCACTGAGTTTGATTGATTTAGAATTTTCTACAATTAGTTATGAATTTTGGAAATTTGGGTATTTATTGGAATTATTAAATTGTTTCAATTAAGGGCCCTTTTAATGATTTGAACCCAAATGAGTCCTAAACTTCTTGAAATTAACTCCAAAGATCAGAAATGATCTAAGGAGAGATCAGCAAGTGTTTAAAGATTTTTTGGATTTTTTAGTAATTTTTAATTAATTAAAATTGATTAGACATTGATTTTGATTAAAATTAAATTAGAATGGATTTTAATGTCAAATTAAAGTGATTTCAATTTTCACTGATTAAGAGATGAATTGAAGTTAGTTGGGGGTATTTTAAGGAATTTTAAGAATTAAATCAGATTTATTAGAATTTTATTAGGACTAAAGGGTTATTTCTAAGGGGGATTATTATGGTTCCTACTTGGGAAACCAAATGGACTCTAAATTTGATGAAATTTGGACCATAGGATCACCTGACCCTAAGGACTAAACCCACCAAATTTGAGCTCAAATGGAGTACTCTAAGGTGGTTAACTAAACCACCCAAGGTGAGCTCTAAGTCACCTTCAAACCACTATAGGGGTGTATCCTAAGCTTGGATTGGGGCAAAATCAGTGGCTCTACACTCCCTATCCTACACATCATCAGCACACAAAAAAAAAACACCCTAAAAATCCCATTGGATAGGTCTATACCCCATTTTGAATTTAAGGGTCAAACCATGACCCTTAAACTTAAAATTTGGGGAAAATGCCCTTGAACATCTTAAAAAAGGGGAGATAAAATTTGGACATGTCAAAAACATGTTCAAATTCAATCTCCCAAAATTCCATGCCTGGTGGACTTGTATTTTAAAGAATAATTAAAGAAATTAACAAAATGCTCAAACTTAAATTAAACCTAACACTGACCTAACCAGGGCATGGAACCATAGGGCTTTTGTAGGTCTCCCTGAGACCTTTCCAATGAGCCTAAGAACACCTAATTTGGACAAGTGTGCAGGGAGATATGAATTTCCAAAGTTCCCTTGAATTTCTGGAATTATTAATTCGGCCATTACACAGTCAGCGCTCCCTTTACACGCGCCGCGCGCTGATTGGCTGGGCAATCATTGGCGCTAACTGTTAACGGTCGGATTAACCACAGCCGTCGGATGGCGGATCGGACGGCTGGGATCAGACGCGCTCCGAAACAGCGGGATCTAATCCGAGCCGTTGATCGGAATCAACGGCTGAGATTTCGTCTTCAACCTCCGCTCTTATCCGAGGCCGTGAACCTTCTCCGGCGTGATCCGAGTGATCCCGCCGGCGAACTTCGACGAAATTTCACAGGGAGGATCAGGGGGGTGGAAACCTTCAATCCAACGGTGGAAATCCGTTGGGGTGAAGGTTTCCTTCACACTTGACCGGACTACCTAGCTAGGGAGCTCGGGATGAAGGAATTACCGCAGAGAAAGCCTCAACGGATGAGCTTCTCTATCTGGAAGCTTCAGGGGACGAAGGCGAGCAGGTTTCCTTCAGAGGCCGCGACTGGAGGATGGCCGGAGGTAGGACTTTGAGCGGGACGCCGAAGCCTTTCGCCGGAGTTCGCTCGAAGTAATGGAAGGGGAGGTCTGGGAGCTCGAGGGAAGATGCTGGGAGATTGGGGGAACTCTGGGGAGTCGTTTCGAAATGCTGGGATCGATCCTTGAGCTCTGGGGAGCACCAGCCTATTCAGCCTCCTCCCGCGAGCTCGGACGGCCAGGATTGAATCGGAGGGGGGTCTCGGATTGATGCCAAGTGGAAAGGGGGCACCGTTCCAGAGAGCTCGTGAGCCTCAAGCCGGCGAGCCACAGCCTTTGGAAGGCTTTCGGTCAGGATCGGCCTGGGGGGGACCACCGGAGCTTGCTCTCCATTGGTTCCGACCGCCGCCGGCCATGGTCTGGGTCGGGTTGACCAGGGAAGGCCGATGGGGACACACTGGAGCTGGGAGTGGAGCCAAATTGGGCCTGGGGAAGCTGGGGTCGATCCGGTGGCTCGGTTGGGCTCAAACCTGCTTGGTTTGAGTCGAATTGAGCTCGATCCAGGTCAGGTCAGACCCTGGGTTCGGTATGGGAGGCAGGCCTGGGTCTGGTGCACCCAATGCAAGTGGCAATTGGGTCAAATTTGATCTGGATTCAAAGATGGCTCGGGTCCAAGTGTTTTTGGCTACTTTGGGTTAGCCTAACTATTGACCCAAGCTAGCCCAAGGCATGCATGGCTGGCTGGAGGGGGGGTGTATTGGACCTAGGGCCACCTATGGGAGGTGTTGATCAGGTTCAATTGGGCTTAGGTTGAGAGTTGGCTCAATCCCAAGTGCTTTTGGGCACTTTGGGTTAGCCTAACTCTTGACCCAAGTGAGCCCAAGGATTGGGCTGATCAAGGAAGGTGTATTGGGTCAATGGGAACTCAATAGCACCTTGATTTGGATTCAATTTGATTAAGATCAAAAGATGGCTCAAGGGAGGCCTCTCTTTGGTCACTTGGGTCAAGCCATATGGCTAACCCAAGTGAGCCCAAGGCTTGGGTCACCAAGAGGGGTCTCTTGGGTACCCAAGGGTTCATCCCATACATTCAAAGGACTTGGAATGGACTAGATTCAAAATTTTGAAAGAGAAGGGGTGTATGGGTCCATGGGTCAAACTTGGTTGACTTGGTCAACCAGGTTGACCCAAGGTCTGGGTTTGAGTTCAACAAGTTGGGTTTGATATTTGAAATTCATTGAAAGTGGTTTCAAAGAGTTTGGAATTGATTTGAGTTGAAATGGCCATTTGAAATCCCATAAGGGTATTTTGGTCAATTTTGACCTATTGGTCAACTAGGGTCAAAAATGGGTCTGGAAAATGCAGTTTACTGCTCAGTGGGTTAAAATCAAGAGTCTGGAAGTGATTGGAGGCTTTGATAAGGGCCCCAAGATCAAAATCTCAAAGGGGTTAGGTTCAGTGGCATAGGCTGTAAATATTTGAAGGTTTTACAGCCTTTGGATTTTAATTCAGATTCTGGGGTTAGAGACCTCAGAATGAGCTCAAAGTTGGAGGGTAACCTCTAGAGACATGTCTTATCACTTTGTAAGTGATAGACCCTGAATCAGAGACCATTTGACTGGGTTTTGAAATGTTTGAAAATTCTTTGAAAAGGGTCTTTAGGACAAGACCTTAGGACTTTGAATTTGAGTTTGGATTTCTGGATTTGGAATGGATTTCAAGTTTGAATGATTAGTATTGAAGTATCCAAATCATTTACAATCATGTGGTGATTGTTAATGAATGGATGGGGTCAAAGCTAGATTGAAGTTTGGATCAAAGTCTAAGTTGAAGGTTGGATTGTCAAATTGATTGGATCAAAGTTTGGATATGTTTGAAACTTGAATTAATTTGAATTTGAGTTGAATGAAGTTTGAGATTTAAATTGATCAAAGGTAGGAATCAAATTGAAGTTGGAGTTGATCAAATGTAGGAATTGATTTGAGGTTGAGGTTGATCAAGGGTGGGGATTGATTTGAAGTTGGAGTGGTCCTAAGATCTAGAGGAGTTCTAAGATCTAGGATCTAAGGGAATCCTAGGCTCTAGAGTAGGCCCTAAGGTCTGGCTCTAGGAAAGGATCCTAAGGTCTAGAGTGGATCCTAGGATCTAGAATTAATCTGGAGTTTGGAAGGGCCTTAGTGACCTCATACAAAAATGAGGTCAACAAATGGACCCCCAATGTGTGTGGTAGAAGGAACTTCTGCTGCACACATTGGCGTTGACCGAATAGAAGTAGGATCTTAAAAGTGTAAGGCAGGGGATCACCCAACCTAAGGCCCATAGGATGCTGATAGAAGGCTTACACCTAATGGACAGGAGAGCTGGATAAACCAAAGTAGGGAGTACCTAACCTTGGGTCTAAGGAAGGGCATCACCCAACCTTAGGCCTATAGGATGCTGATAGAAGACTTACTCCAAATAGGCAAGAGAACTGGAAACCAAAGTAGGGAATACCTAGCTCTGGGTCTAAGGAAGGGCATCACCCAACCTTAGGTCTACAGGATGCTGATAGAAGACTTACTCCTAGTAGACAGATCAACTGGGAAACCAAAGTAGGGAATACCTAGCTTTGGGTCTAAGGAAGGGCATCACCCAACCTTAGGCCTATAGGATGCTGATAGAAGACTTACTCCAAATAGGCAAATTAACTGGAAACCAAAGTAGGGAATACCTAACTTTGGGTCTAAGGAAGGGCATCACCCAACCTTAGGTCTAATACAGGATGCTGATAGAGGATGCTGATAGAAGACTTACTCCAGTAGACGGATCAACTGGAAACGAAAAGTAGGTACCTAGCTTTGGGTCTAAGGAGGGGCCACCCAACCTTAGGCTCCAGGATGCTGATAGAAGACTTACTCAAATAGCAAAATTAACTGGCAAAAAGATGGTGCCACGAAGGGCGTACTCCACCACTAGCGAATGGTCATGTGGGGAGGAAACTTGCTCCACACAGAGGACTCAACTGGCAAACTAGGATGGATGGTGCCACGAAGGGCGTACTCCACCACTAGCGAATGGTCATGTGGGGAGGAAACTTGCTCCACACAGAGGACCTCAACTGGCAAACTAGGATGGTGCCACGAAGGGCGTACTCCACCACTAGCGAATGGTCATGTGGGGAGGAAACTTGCTCCACACAGAGGACCGAAACTGGCAAACTAGGATGGTGCCACGAAGGGGCGTACTCCACCACTAGCGAATGGTCATGTGGGGAGGAAACTTGCTCCACACAGAGGACCGAAACTGGCAAACTAGGATGGTGCCACGAAGGGCGTACTCCACCACTAGCGAATGGTCATGTGGGGAGGAAACTTGCTCCACACAGAGGACCGAAACTGGCAAACTAGGATGGTGCCACGAAGGGCGTACTCCACCACTAGCGAATGGTCATGTGGGGAGGAAACTTGCTCCACACAGAGGACCGAAACTGGCAAACTAGGATGGTGCCACGAAGGGCTCCACCACTAGCGATACTCCACCCACGAAAGGGCGTACTACCACTAGCGCGAGTGTGAATCAGGATGGTGCCACGAAGGGCGTACTCCACCACTAATCCCCAAGTCAAATGCCAGGGTGGTGCCACGGAGGGCGTACTCCACCACTAGCAGGTGTGATCCTAAGAGAGGGAATGATTTGACCCTAAGGAGAAGGCGAAGAGTCGTTAAAAAAAAAAAAGAGACCTTAAAAAGGGAAGAATCAAGTTGCAAATCGAGAAAGGGAAATTTTATTAATTGATAAAATGAGCTACATCAAGCATAGTATTTCTTAAGGAAACGCCCATTGACAGGTAGCATTGGGTGGTTTCCTTTACAATCTACTAACTGATACGAGCCTCCTTCGTAGACAGTCTCTATAACGAAGGGTCCTTCCCACGTAGGTTCAAATTTGCCTCCCAACTTTCGATGGGCTAAAATAGGCCTCCGAAGGACCAACACCAAGTCTCCCGCTTGGAAGGTCCTAGGTCGCACTAGTTTATCATGGGCTTGAACCATACGGGACTTATATAACTCTAAACTTTGTTGAGCTTGGAGACGTCGCTCTTCAAGGCCTTCGAGTTCTTCCAACCGCAGTTTTGCATTTTGTTCGTTTGTGATTTGATTCTGAACTGCAATCCTGAGCGAAGGGATTTGTATTTCCAAGGGTAAAACGGCCTCGGATCCATACACTAGTGCAAACGGGGTGGATTGGGTCGGGGTTCTATAAGTGGTACGGTAAGCCCACAAAGCTTCCACCAACCGCTCATCCCACTGTCGTTTGTTATCATCAAGGGTCTTTTTAACAAATTTGCACCAAGGTTTTGTTGAAGGCCTCGGCCAATCCATTCGCCCGAGGGTAATAGATCGTCGAGTATCTCCAATCAATATTATGGCGCCTTACAAAACTGTTGATTTTTGTAGACTTGAATGCGGACCCATTATCGGATATGATTCTGCGGGGCACGCCGAATCGATATACGATATGGTCACGAAAGAATTTTAAGACATGGTGTGATGTTACGTTGCGTAGGGGAATTGCTTCCGCCCACTTTGAAAAGTAATCAGTCGCTGCTAATATGAAACGATGACCCCTCGCGGAGGGAGGGTCAATCGGCCCAATGATATCTGTGCCCCAACTCTCGAAGGGCCACGAGGCTATCGTAGGGTGTAACACATTAGGCGGCTGATGTAAAACCACTCCATGGACCTGACATTGATGACAGTGCTTTGCAGTATTCATGCAATCGTCAATCATCGTAGGCCAGTAGTATCCAAGTCTTTTAATCCTCAATTTCATTTTTGGACCCGATTGATGTGCACCGCACAGTCCTGAATGGACTTCATTAACAATCTTCAGGGCCTCTTGCTGACCCAAACAGTACAGCCACATGTGATCGAAGGACCGACGGTACAGCAAATTGTTAACTAGTGCATATGACAGGGCACGTTTCTTAATCTGGTTGGAGAGTGATTTATCCTAGGGAAGCTTCCCTTCTTTAAGGTAGTCGATTAAGGGTCGTCTCCAATCGCCTTCTTTGTCGGTCGTCGAAGAGGCAGAAAGGATTTGAAGGGGAGTTTTACTAATGTGTTCCAAATCTATAAGAGAAAGGGTTTTCGACCCTGAATCTATATAGGGATGGAATCTTCCTCAGGACAGGCAAATTCTTTCTCTAGTTTTGCTAAGGCATCTGCCGCAGAATTACTTCCACGAGGAACCCTATACAAAGTAGCGGAGGGAATTTGTTCCAACAGGTGAAGTGTGTACTGGTGGTATTTCAGGAGATTAGGATTCAAGACTTTATAGGTTCCGGCCACTTGGTTAATAACCAGCTGGGAATCTCCAAAGATCTTAATCTCTTTAATTTCCATTAGAATTGCAAGTTCCAAACCGGTTATCAGAGCTTCGTATTCAGCTTTGTTATTTGTGCAGGGCTCCGATAAATGGTAGGAAAAGTGCATCATTCCTTTTTCTGGTGTTAAAAAAATTAAACTGACTCCAGCCTTTCCGGGAATTACAGATTGTTGGGTTGCATTCCTACGAGAGGATGCTGCTCCATCAAAATACAATTCCCAGACGGCCTCGTCAGATTCCCTCAAACTCATGACTTGTTCGTCGGGTAGGTCATCGTTCAGAGGAGAATCTGCCGGCAGCGGGTGTGCTGCCAGAAAATCGGCGACAGCCTGTCCTTTCACAGCACGAAGAGGAGTGAAAGTAATCTCAAATTGCAGTAATATCATAGACCAACGAGCTAAACGTCCTGACAACGTAGGCCGGGTCATAAGATATTGCAAAGGATTAAATCTTGAAATCAAACTGATTGAGTGGGAGAGCATGTAATGCCTCAGTTTCTGAGCTGCAAAAACCAAAGCAAGACAATGCTTCTCAATTGACGGGTATCGAATTTCAGTAGGAAGAAGTCTCCGACTGAGGTAATAGAGAGCATTCTCTTTCCCTTCGTCGTTGACTTGAGCCAACAGGGCACCTAAAGACTCATCTAAGGCTGCGGTGTAGAGAATTAACGGCTTTCCCGGAATTGGGGCTGCCAGAACTGGCGGGTTGGAAAGGTACTGCTTAATATCATCGAAAGCATTTTGACACTTCTCGTCCCATACGAACTTAGCATCTTTCTTCACAAGGACAGAAAAGGGTTGACATCTCCTGGAAAGATTAGAAATAAACCTCCTTATATACGCCAATCTACCTTGTAGAGACCTTAACTGGGTAAGGCTCTTAGGAGACGACATATCTAGGATGGCTTCAATTTTAGCAGGATCGATCTTGATTCCGCGGTGCCTCACTACGAATCCTAAAAATTTTCCTAAGGCGACGCCGAAGGCGCACTTCAAGGGGTTCATTTTCAAATCGTAACGGCGCAACTGCTCAAAAACAACTCTTAAGTCATACAGGTGAGCCTCTTTGACCTTGCTCTTGACAACTTAATCATCAATATAGCACTTAACTCGATTGTGAATTAAGTCGTCAAAGATACGGGTCATGGCCCGTTGGTAGGTTGCTCCGGTATTTTTTAAGCCAAATGGCATCAATTTGTAACAAAAGATTCCAATAAGGGTTCTGAACGCCGTATTTCTCTCATCTTCTGGGGCCATCTTAATTTGGTTATAACCCGATGAGCCACCCATAAATGAGAAAATGGCATGTGAGGAGGCAATGTCCACCATGAGTTCTGGTATTGGTAAGACATGCCTTATTCAGATCCCTATAGTCGACACAGATCCGAATTTGACCATTTTTCTTTCGAACTGGCACGATGCTGGCCACCCAAGAGGGATATTGTTCCTCTCGAATGAATCCGACTTCTGCCAATTTCTTAACTTCAGAAACGACTTGTTGCTCGATTTCTAAGCGCATGCGTCGAGGTGCTTGTTTAATAGGAATGGCATCATGCCGAACTCCAAGTTTGTGGACTGCTACCTCAGCAGGCAAACCTGGCATTTCGTCGTATGTCCAGGCAAAGCAATCCCTGAACTCGGACAACAACTGAATTAAGTCTTGGGTTTCACCCTCGCTCAACAAAGTACTTATAAAAATCGGGCGGGGGTCATCATCGTTTCCCAGGTTAATTTCTCTCAACTCATCGACTGTAGATTTAATTTCCTCTTCAAATTCAGGGGGTGCATCCCGAACCTGAAGATCATCGGGATCGTCTAAAGTCTCCAAACAGAGCCCATCTAGAGGACAGGAGGGATCCGTAGGGACATTTGGAGAATCGAGATGGTAAGTTATCATTAGGCAATACTCATCATCATCAAATGAACTAACGGTTCCAAAGCCAATACCACTTGTTGGATTTTTATTTATCTTTGTTCGCCCAAATATTTTCATGGTATCTGGCTTGACCCTTAGTCCATCGGTATGGTATAGAACCCTTAGAAAAAGTATTTTTTACACAAACAGGGAAGTAACCGAAAGGTAATTCCATTAATTCATTGAAATCTGCCTCCTCAAGGGTTACATCACCTTCGTCCCTTGCGGAGGAGGAGCCAGGGAAGAATTTCTGGACTTTCTTAACTTCACCATCCAAGTTGGGGGCCACTTTAACTTCTAACCCTACAATCCTGCCTGCCGACAGTGGGGTCAGAGAAAGGGCCTCAATCCTTCTACTGAGCTTTTCATACATTGTTAATTCAGGCTCGTCACTTTTAACTTTTGAGATATCTGCCTCAGGGTCACTGTCCTTGTCTAAGGTGAGATCAAATTTTGGAGGAGTATTTATGTTTTGGTAATCGAGAGAGAGGGCAGCACCCTGATTTTCTAATTCATCGTCAGAGTCTGATTCCAAATCAATATACACAGGTGCTGCTCTCCTATCTAATGAAGCACGGCCTCGACCTCGTGCCCTTAAAGCCATCCTCCCACCTCTTTGAGGTAATGTGCTTGGAGGCCTAAGGACAACGATATCAGAGTCATCTTCACTACTCGATTGAGTCATTTCTTGATCGATATTTTTGTCTTTTTTCTTTCTTTTGGTTGAATTTTTGTCCAACCATTTTCTCCTCAATTTTGATCTCCAATTTAGAACGGGACGAGGACCCTTTTGGTATGAAATACGCAGCATCTTCGTAGATCCCAATTTCTTGAATTGAAAATGGTTGTAGATCACCCTTAATCACATGTTCAATGCCGTCTCGTTGATACTTAACGCATTGGTGCAGGGTAGATGGAACCATTCTATATTCGTGAATCCAAGGTCTACCTAGAAGTGCGTTAAAGGACGTAGTCGAATCAATTATGTGGAATTTAGCTTCAGTTTTTAACCCTCTCTATTTCTAGGAGTAAAGTGATTGAACCTAAAGCTCTCTCACCCTTCTCGTTGAACCCACGAAGCACCAACCTGTCGGTTGAAAGCTTGCTAGTATCAACTCTGAGATAAGCAAGAGTCTTTATGTTCATCACGTTGACCGATGCACCCGGATCAACAAGGACTCTTGATAACTTGAAATTTCCCACATCTACGGTAATGTAGAGGGGGCGGTTATGGTCGGCAGTTCCCAAAAGTAAATCTTCGTCTGAAAAGGTAACCCCGGGAACCTCTTTGAAGTAGAGAGCCTCACCTTTTGAAGTTGCAGCCAACTGTGTTAAACAAATCTCGGGGTCGAGAAGTGCTTTAATTAAAGACTCCCTCATTTCTTTAGAGAGAAGGAGGGCGTCATAAATACTTAATTTCGCTGGCAACTTCCTAAGGTGGGCTAGAACATTGTAATCAACCTTAGGAACGACAGACTCGAAACCCGGAGGAATTAAAGGAAATTCTGGTTGCTGTGGAGAATCTGGATTTAAATCTTCGAACGGGGATTGCTTGCCTTTGTCCTGAGGGGGTAACCTAGGAGGTAAGACTTTACCGCCACGGAGTTGCACCTGCTCGATATCCTCAGGCGGGCAAACTAGAGCGGTGTCTACACTCACTGTAGGCATTGGATCGTCGTTTCCCGAAAGAGAGTCAGAATCTGAAAACTCTATCTCGATAGGACTTCCCTGAAAATCAAATTGGGGGAAATCACTTTCTGATAAGGCTTCACATTCGACATCTTCTTGAGTAGTCGACTCGGGAAGGTCGGTTTGATTAACATCAAGATTTATTTCTTTAGGAGTTTGATTTAAAACAGGAGAGTCATCAATTTGCATTTGAGATTCATGGTCAATCATCAAGACAGAAGTAGAAGGATGTTTTTTTCATTCATCTTTTGACCCTTCGCCTTTGATGGGGCAAAGTAAAAGTCAGATAACAAAAGAGGGGAAAGGGTTTTAACACCACCATCCGCCATTTTAATACATCTCTCATCCACACACACTTCCTCTCTACAAAATCAAATTTCTTTTCTTTTATATTTTTCTCAGTAGTTCCTACGACTACTGGAGAGGGAAGTGGCTCAACATCCTTCTGCGAAGCATCCAGGTCAACCTTCCACGCCGGGGCCTGGGCTATCGTAGTCAGCTGTTGAGAAAGACGAAAAGACTTGTTAATCGACTTTTTAAGTGCCCGGGACAAAGCGATGTCCCAACCATCTTCAACAAAACAAGGAAGGTTAAGAGAGTTACCTGAAATGGTCTTAATGGAAGCTTTTTCTGGATCGACCAAGTATTCCTTAGGAATTATGATGTTACCTTGGGTGTAGTTCCTCTCAAGCCAATCTTTGAACACAACACAGTCCTCAAGTGGGTGACTAAGCATCCGATGGTATGGACAATACTTAGGATCGTCTTTCTTAGCCTCATCCTCGGGTCTCCTAGCCTCTGGCAACTGAAAATCAGGTTTCTTTAACAAGCTCTTGAAGATCTTCTTAACTGACTCCCTTTTAAATGGATAAGGCTTTGCCAATCTCTCTCTAAAAGGGATGGAGTTAGGATCTCTAGTATGTTGAGGAACTATCTGAAAGGGCTGCTTCTGAGCTGGCTGTGGCGGTGGTGGTGGAGGAACAATGGGCTGACTAGTCATTGGCCTTTTTCCCTTGTCAACTGCCGACACTACTGCCTTCTTCTCAAAAGTCTTAACCAATCTAGGACCTTTTTTGTCTTCAGACTGCTCTCGTAGGAATGGCATCTTATGAGCCTCTTCCTGCAGATTGCTAGCTTTATTAAGTAGTTTTTCAAAAGTTTTAATGGTGAAACCCTTCAGGAGGAAAGCAACAGGGCCATGGATATTCTTAAGAAGGATCTCCACCGCATGTTGCTCTTGCAACTGGGGTTCACACTTCATCGAGAGGTTTCGCCACCTCAAGATGTACTCAACCAGAGACTCTCCCGGCTTTTGTTTCTCAACAACAAGATCGCCCACAGTAGTTCGTTGTTGCGCTCCAGAAAATCTTTTAAGGAAAAGATTTTCTAGATCGCTAAAAGTTTTAACTGAACCATTGGGCAGATCGGCGTACCATTCAAAAGCAATGCCGGATAGACTACTCACAAATTGGCGAAATAGTAGAGCATCTGACCCCCCTGCATTGCAACAGCTTGCTCGGAAGTGGGCCAGATGCTGTCTCGGATTTTCAATTCCAGTGAAGATTTTAAAAGTTGGTGGCACAAAGCCCTTTGGGTAAGGAACTAAGTCATATTCTTCGGGGTAAGGTCTACCCTTTGGAATAGACACGGTTCCTTGCGAAAGGGCTAAGGCCTCCCTTACCTGGTCCTCAATTAATTGCTTAATATCCTTCTGAGGCAGAATCGGAAGAGCGGTGGAAACCGTGGGGTAAACTGGAGGTGCTTCTACTGGACAAGGAAGGGTCACAGGTGGTGACTCGAGAGAGAGGTTTGAACTAAAATTCTGCCTTTTTGGCCTTTTCCGTGAGTTCTCGAGCTGACTGCTGGATTTTAAGAGACTCTTGCTGTGACTTATCCAACTTTTCTTGCATCTCCCTAACTTGTGACATCATGCTTGCAAGCTGAGTCTCCAAGTTTTTTATGTGCTCTTCATCTCTGGCCTTTAAAGACTCATCTGAATCTGACTCGGCAGCATGTGAATCATCATCTTTAACAAATCGACGTTTGCTGGGCTCAGTTTCTTTATTAGATCCCCTAGTCTCAACCATATGAATGCTACCAACATAATCATCTTCATCTCCAAGGAGATCATCCAGCTCAGGGTCAAAAGAGGCCATTCCCTCTTTATTCAACAAAATATTTCTTATTTCTTGAACTACCTCCTCAACCGGTCTATCCCCAATTGACTTAGGATCGAGGGGTAGGTATCCTTTGTACTCAGCCATATCGAATAATTCTTCAGAATCCAGGCGAGCAATAATTTCTGTAAGTTTTGGATTTAGGATCTGGTTGAGACTTTGTATCCGGTTCATCTTCCATTTCTAGATCCTGGTCAATTCTCTCCTCTTCGACTATCCCAGAACTGGTAGTCAGAAGAGTGGCATCCTCTACGGGGAGAGGGACATATACCTCGGGGGGAGAAGCAGGAGCTTGTAAAGTGATAGCTCCTACATCTGGCAAGGTAAGGTCCTCAGACACGTGACTAAGGAGCCTAGGAATGACACTCGGACCTTGGGGATCATCAACTGGGGCAACAGGGGTGGTGGTTATTGAATCTTGAACTAAACTGGCCGTGGTAGGAGTGTCAGCTGTAACAACTGGGGTACTAGTCTGGGCATCCATCAAGTCAACTGAAACCGGAGTGGGGTTGGCTGGACCTCGTTGGAGCTGCAAAATGAACTTAGAAGTTCTAGGAGGTGATGGCAGACTCTCCAACTTAGTCCTCTTTGGCACATATTTCTTTTCAGGAGATTTGGGTCTTTTCCCTTTAACGTCCAGATGTTTTAACGCTTCATTCCCCTTGGGGTTAACAATCACTGAGGCCAACCTTACAGCTTTGGGAGGGGGTACCGGGGGTCTTCCATAAGGATGGCGGCCTCTCTCGGACCCAGTCAACACAATACCCTCCGTCTTGGAAGAAGGAGGGGGCGTGGCGCCCAGTGATATCCATCAACTAGCACAGAAGTGGCAGGCTGCCTAACATATTTCTTGTTTCTCCTAACATGTTGTGGAGTTAGGTTCTTAGCCTCAGATGCCTCTTCTTTCAACACTTCCTTCTGGAAGCGATGGGAGATCACTCCCTTCAGCTGGCTCAAATACTGCTCTTTGGTTTGTCCAGATTGTGCAGCACAGGTATGAATTATATTCCTTAGTGCTCTAGTCTTCTGTAGATGTTTCTCTTTTTTGAAGTCTTCTTAGTCGAGTAGTCGACTGGGCATGGTGGGGAACGGGCTATCCTAGATATCCTCTCCTCCCCTTGAGCAGAAGCTAAGGGGAAAAAGCGACTCCCTTTCAGAAGGGGAGAGGATGCAGGAATAGGTAGCTCCTCATCAGCCTCAGGTTCTACTTGAGCTAAGGTCTTAAAGGGTACAACTTTCTTAGCCTTAGAGATCTTCTTTCTAAGTCTCCTTAAGTAGTTCTTCTTCTGATTCTTAGTTGAAAAGGTAAGCCCAGAACAAGACCCTTCTTCAAAAACAGATTTGACCTCAGTAGGGACCTCAACAACTGACTCAGGCAACTTTGGTGTCTCAATCTCAACAGGTGCAACAGAAGTAGCTCCCACAATCAACTCAAGCTCAGGGGTGGGATTCTTGGTGGCATCCAACTTGACTACCTCTTGTCCATCCATGTAAAACTCAAGAGTATCAAAGCCCAATCCAAAAACAACAGTTCTCCCTTGGTCATTCACAGTCGAAGAGAGTTCACGGTCAAAGGTAAAGATCAACTTGCCAGCCATTGGATATTTTCTGAAAATTAAAGAATGGTTTGACATTAAATTTCTTGAAGAAGAAGTGTTCATCATTTTAAAACTTAAAGCTTGTAGGATAATCCCAACCTCCCAACACATATTGAATGGTAGGAACCTTCAACACATGTTAGGGAGATAAAGAGACTAAGTACATGCCAAAAGGAAAAAAAAATATTTTTTTTAGAAGAGATCAACATATGTTAGCCCATAAAGTGATCATATGAGGTAGCATATGAGGTTTTGGAATAAAAAGGTTTTTTTGGATTTTTGTTTTGAAAAGAATTTGAAGTTTGAATGATTTGAGATGGATTCTTCTTATAAGATCCAAAACACAACGGACGGAGTTTCCTCTTGCCCGAAGGCTTATGGAACTGTAAGAAAATCCCAAGTAAAGTCAACGGTCTAGCCTCTTTATTCTTGAAAGTTAAAATAGTAAAGAGGTTAAGACTAGTGTATCTCAAATCTTCTTAATAATCAAAAGTCTTTTCTTTTCAATTTCAAAAGAGATATTTTGAAAGTGGCATTATTAAAACAATTTTTTTTTCAAAACGAACATTTGGAGGTCCGATTTGACGCTGTCGCCTCATAGGAAATCCTAGGGCAGAAGGTCAAAATCGGAACGATTAAATTAACAAGTAACAAATTTTTGGGAGGTAGAACCTCTCTTTTGATGTTTTAAGTTATCTTAGATGTTGGCCACACTCACCCAAGAAGGAAATGGATTGAGGGACCAACGGAAGAAAGGTAGTTAAGACTACCGATGAAACAAAATTTCATTCTTATTAAAGATGGAGAGAGAGATTTGTCCCACCGGGCGTGCCATTTTTTGTTGGTGGAATTTTGAAAAAATATTTTAAAAAAATATTAGTCTTCTTTGGGGGATTTTAAGATTAAGGTTGAGCTCTAATTCTAAAGTCGAATCAACTCGTTAGAAAGAGTATATCACCCCCCGGGGACAAAGATAAACTTTCATAATGGTGTTCAGACTTAGAATTATGTAAACTCATCTTGAATATTATGATCGGGTCCCTAAAGAGAACTTCATATGGCCCCGAAGGAACAAAGTAGAGTTCAGCTAAATACCCAATTACAATATTCAAGAAGTATGATCGTCGCATTCACATCCAAAGCCTTATCGAAGAAGGATGTATCTCCCCAAAGGGAAATGACACCATTCTACGATAATTCTTCTAATGCAACGACGACGATCATTCTTTAACTTTTCCCAAAGAAATCTAGTGAAGTTTTAAAATCAATTTTAAAATCAGGTGTGTGGGGTTCCAAACCTCCTACGAGCGCAAGCCCTCGTAGTTAATTACATCGTAGGGAGACAAAGTCCCCTACGAAAACTCTCGATTAGAATAAGAATGAAATTTTGTTAGATTTTCTAGGAGTGATATCAAAGCATGAATAGAATTATTGGAAAATCAAAAGGGAATGGATCAAGATTGAGTAGTTATTAACAGATTCAAAGGAAGAGAGGTAGGGGACACTTTGAGATTCCGAACCATCCGGAAGTGCCCCAACTAATCTAAGTGTTGGGCTTTATGTTTTAGGACTGAAAGGAATTTTTAATTAGAGTTGAGCATTTTATTAGAAATTTGGGATTACATTCCCGAAATTTGGGGTCTTATGATCAAAGATCTGCCCTGGATCCTAAATCTATTTTGGACACTAGACCACAGTCTTTCGATCCTAACTAATGCAGTGCAAGGTCTGGACTTACCCCGACCTGGATTGGGGAGCCAGCTAATCACCTAGTCGATTTAAAAGTGATGAGTCCGGTCTTTTATGAAAGAGTGGTAGGGACGTTGTAATTAAGGTTTTGGAGAGTTGGGGCCGACATCTAGAGATTTTCCTAATTGGCCCCTTCAACTTATGTTGGGTGCTAAAATGCTAAACTGATGCAATTAAAATTTTGACTCTTTAAGTTTGTATCTAATGCAATGCATGCTAGTTAACAACTTCCAATCAAGTATGCTTGAAATTTTTAAAAACAGGCTTATAAAATAATTTTTTAGAAGACTGGACTTCCCCAGGTCCGGCACCTCGTCCTCATAGGTCAGACTATCCGGACTCTACCCGCAGGTGGGGAAGGGTCTAAAACAATGAAAGAAGAAGTGCAGAAATATGCATGCGACCCCGGGGTCGATCCCCGGCTAATTCCCTAGATTCGTTATCTTTCTATGTTATTTAGACTCACTAAAATTTTAGACTTTTAAGGTTATGAGTAGAAAACTTTCACACCCTCACGAGTCTCACGTATCTAGGCGAAAACAAAAAGCGGCATACAATCGCCAAAAAACTAGTAAAAGCAAGTAATCCTAAAGGCAATCAAATCATCACATCAAATATAAATTAATTAATAAATGTCCATAGGCAGAATTGCCTTGCTTATTACAAACCAGAGTTTTGCAGAAAGTAAAGTGGCCGGGCACCACTGACAACAACCCGGATTTCAAGACTAATAATGACGCAAGTTATTTTGAGTGAGATACTCTCAATCTTCAAATCTTCAAATCTTCAATCTCGTTCTTCTTTGGACTCCTTTTCTTCAATCTTCTTGGAATCTTCGTAGTGGATTACCCAAATGGACAAGAGGGCACTTCCCTCTAAGGGGGAAGGCCACTCTTTCCTCTTTGGGTAAGGAGGAGGTATGATCCAAATTTGGATTTCCAAATGGAAAAGGAGTGTTCCCTAAAGGGGTATCCTTTCCTCTTTGGAATCCAAGCTTTGGATCTATGTATCCCAACTCAAAATCAACTTTCACAACACTTGACACTTACACAAATTACATTGATATCAAAGTAAAAATCTAGACTCACCTGCAGGGTTATCCTAAGCAATTAATATATAAAAAGCAGTTATTCCCAAGCAGTTGTATATGAGCAAAAAAAGAAAGTACACACACTAGCCACGCTCTTTTTATGATTTGGGGGCTTTAGCAGCTGAAGCACCTGTGCAAAGAGTTTATAATATTTATGCATTTTTTTATTTGCCCCCTTTTTATATTGCCCTGCAGAAGATTGTGTCAACATCCAGATCGTACCTAACCTAAGGGTAATCTAGTCGTCAAACACATCAATCCATCCACAGAGTACAGAAAAAGTAAGCAGACACAGCAAAGCAATTTCATTCACAACATGTAGTGAAAACTACGAAAAATCAGGCACACAGCAGTAAAGTAAACACCGGCCTAACCTAGATCTAGAGTTGGTTTTCCTAGCACATCATCTAAAGTGTGTGAGAAAGGTCGAGTGGCTGAGGTAGGTCCTAAAGTGGGTAATTAGTTGAAGTTGTCTAAAAGTCTGGGTTTGTTAAGGCTTAAAAGGGGATTTAGATTAAAATTTAAGTATTAATAAATTAAGAATTTTAATTAAACATATTTTAAAAGTTAATTGATTACTACCTTTGTTTCACACCGAGGCCGTGAAGTTTATTTCACCTTCCTTGGGGCTAAGCTAATAGCCTCGTAGGCCTGGGTTACCCAGTAGCACTCGGGGTTGATTAAGTTGATTTAAATTGGTTGGAAATAAAAGAGTAGCTTGATATTAAAGGGAGTTGGTTACTAATTTTAATGGGTTGCTTGGGAATTTTATTAGCCTATTAAGAAAATTCTGGAATGTGGGAGAGTTAATGAATTTTTGAAGTTATCCGGATGTGTTAACTAAGGGGTCAGAATTTGACTTTTAAAGTTAGAGTTAATCTTAAGGGTTTCCGATTTTTAATAAATACTAGACCTAATTATGAGTTGTTAGACAGGTGGTACATTCAATTTGGAGTTTTCTATCAAAAGTTATGATTTTTAGAAGTTTTAACCCGGTTTTGACCTAGAGTTGACCAAAATGTTGACCTTTTGACTTTGACCAGATTTTGAGGGTTTGAAATTTTTGGAAAATACTAGATTTTAATTAGAGTCATTATCCACTGAGTTTGATTGATTTAGAATTTTCTACAATTAGTTATGAATTTTGGAAATTTGGGTATTTATTGGAATTATTAAATTGTTTCAATTAAGGGCCCTTTTAATGATTTGAACCCAAATGAGTCCTAAACTTCTTGAAATTAACTCCAAAGATCAGAAATGATCTAAGGAGAGATCAGCAAGTGTTTAAAGATTTTTTGGGATTTTTAGTAATTTTTAATTAATTAAAATTGATTAGACATTAATTTTGATTAAAATTAAATTAGAATGGATTTTAAAGTCAAATTAAAGTGATTTTAATTTTCACTGATTAAGAGATGAATTGAAGTTAGTTGGGGGTATTTTAAGGAATTTTAAGAATTAAATCAGATTTATTAGAATTTTATTAGGACTAAAGGGTTATTTCTAAGGGGGATTATTATGGTTCCTACTTGGGAAACCAAATGGACTCTAAATTTGATGAAATTTGGACCATAGGATCACCTGACCCTAAGGACTAAGCCCACCAAATTTGACCTCAAATGGAGTACTCTAAGGTGGTTAACTAAACCACCCAAGGTGAGCTCTAAGTCACCTTCAAACCACTATAGGGGTGTATCCTAAGCTTGGATTGGGGAAAAATTAGTGGCTCTACACTCCCTATCCTACACATCATCAGCACAAAAAAAAATCACACCCTAAATCCCATTGGATAGGTCTATACCCCATTTTGAATTTAAGGGTCAAACCATGACCCTTAAACTTAAAATTTTGGGAAAATGCCCTTGAACATCTTAAAAAGGGGAGATAAAATTTGGACATGTCAAAAACATGTTCAAATTCAATCTCCCAAAATTCCATGCCTGGTGGACTTGTATTTAAAGAATAATTAAAGAAATTAACAAAATGCTCAAACTTAAATTAAACCTAACACTGACCTAACCAGGGCATGGAACCATAAGGCTTTTGTAGGTCTCCCTGAGACCTTTCCAATGAGCCTAAGAACACCTAATTTGGACAAGTGTGCAGGGAGATATGAATTTACAAAGTTCCCTTGAATTTCTAGAATTATTAATTCGGCCATTACACAGTCAGCGCTCCCTTTACACGCGCCGCGCGCTGATTGGCTGGGCAATCATTGGCGCTAACTGTTAACGGTCAGATTAACCACAGCCGTCGGATGGCGGATCAGACGGCTGGGATCAGACGCGCTCTGAAATAACGGGATCTAATCCGAGCCGTTTATCGGAATCAACGGCTAAGATTTCATCTTCAACCTCCGCTCTTATCCGAGGCCGTGAACCTTCTCCAGTGTGATCCGAGTGATCCCGCCGGTGAACTTCGACGAAATTTCACAGGGAGGATCAGGGGGGTGGAAACCTTCAATCCAACGGTGGAAATTCGTTGGGGTGAAGGTTTCCTTCACACTTGACCGGACTACCTAGCTAGGGAGCTCGGGATGAAGGAATTACCGCAGAGAAAGCCTCAACGGATGAGCTTCTCTATCTGGAAGCTTCAGGAGACAAAGTCGAGCAGGTTTCCTTCAGAGGCCGCGATTGGAGGATGGCCGGAGGTAGGACTTTGAGCGGGACGCCGGAGTTCGCTCGAAGTAATGGAAGGTTAGGTCTGGGAGCTCGAGGGAAGATGCTGAGAGATTGGAGGAACTCTGGGGAGTCGTTCTGAAATGTTGGGATCGATCCTTGAGCTCTGGGGAGCACCAGCCTATTCAGCCTCCTCCCGCGAGCTCGGACGGCCAGGATTGAATCGGAGGGGGTCTCGGATTGATGCCAAGTGGAAAGGGGCACCGTTCCAGAGAGCTCATGAGCCTCATGCCGGCGAGCCATAACCTTTGGAAGGATTTCGGTCAGGATCGGCCTGGGGGGACCACCGGAGCTTGCTCTCTATTGGTTCCGACCGCCACCGGCCATGGTCTTGGTCGGGTTGACTAGGGAAGGCCGATGAGGACACACTGGAGCTGGGAGTGGAGCCAAATTGGCCTGGGGATGCTGGGGTCGATCCGGTGGCTCGGTTGGGCTCAAACCTGCTTGGTTTGAGTCGAATTGAGCTCGATCCAGGTTAGGTCAGACCCTGGGTTCGGTATGGGAGGCAGGCCTGGGTCTGGTGCACCCAATGCAAGTGGCAATTGGGTTGAATTTGATCTGGATTCAAAGATGGCTCGGGTCCAAGTGTTTTTGGCTACTTTTAGTTAGCCTAACTATTGACCCAAGCTAGCCCAAGGCATGGGCTGGCTGGAGGGGGTGTATTGGACCTAGGGCCACCTATGGGAGGTGTTGATCAGGTTCAATTAGGCTTAGGTTGAGAGTTGGCTCAATCCCAAGTGCTTTTGGGCACTTTGGGTTAGCCTAACTCTTGACCCAAGTGAGCCCAAGGATTGGGCTGATCAAGGAAGGTGTATTGGGTCAATGGGAACTCAATATCATCTTGATTTGGATTCAATTTGATTAAGATCAAAAGATGGCTCAAGGGAGGCCTCTCTTTGGTCACTTGGGTCAAGCCATATGGCTAACCCAAGTGAGCCCAAGGCTTGGGTCACCAAGAGGGGTCTCTTGGGTACCCAAGGGTTCATCCCATACATTCAAAGGACTTGGAATGGACTAGATTCAAAATTTTGAAAGAGAAGGGGTGTATGGGTCCATGGGTCAAACTTGGTTGACTTGGTCAACCAGGTTGACCCAAGGTCTAGGTTTGAGTTCAACAAGTTGGGTTTGAAATTCATTGAAAGAGGTTTCAAAGAGTTTGGAATTGATTTGAGTTGAAATGGCCATTTGAAATCCCATAAGGGTATTTTGGTCAATTTTGACCTATTGGTCAACTAGGGTCAAAAATGGGTCTGGAAAATGCAGTTTACTGCTCAGTGGGTTAAAATCAAGAGTCTGGAAGTGATTGGAGGCTTTGATAAGGGCCCCAAGATCAAAATCTCAAAGGGGTTAGGTTCAGTGGCATAGGCTGTAAATATTTGAAGGTTTTACAACCTTTGGATTTTAATTCAGATTCTGGGGTTAGAGACCTCAGAATGAGCTCAAAGTTGGAGGGTAACCTCTAGAGACATGTCTTATCACTTTGTAAGTGATAGACCCTGAATCAGAGACCATTTGACTGGGTTTTGAAATGTTTGAAAATTCTTTAAAAAGGGTCTTTAGGACAAGACCTTAGGACTTTGAATTTGAGTTTGGATTTCTGGATTTGGAATGGATTTCAAGTTTGAATGATTAGTATTGAAGTATCCAAATCATTTACAATCATGTGGTGATCGTTAATGAATGGATGGGGTCAAAGCTAGATTGAAGTTTGGATCAAAGTCTAAGTTGAAGGTTGGATTGTCAAATTGATTGGATCAAAGTTTGGATATGTTTGAAACTTGAATTAATTTGAATTTGAGTTGAATGAAGTTTGAGATTTAAATTGATCAAAGGTAGGAATCAAATTGAAGTTGGAGTTGATCAAATGTAGGAATTGATTTGAGGTTGAGGTTGATCAAGGGTGGGGATTGATTTGAAGTTGGAGTGGTCCTAAGATCTAGAGGAGTTCTAAGATCTAGGATCTAAGGGAATCCTAGGCTCTAGAGTAGGCCCTAAGGTCTGGCTCTAGGAAAGGATCCTAAGGTCTAGAGTGGATCCTAGGATCTAGAATTAATCTGGAGTTTGGAAGGGCCTTAGTGACCTCATACAAAAATGAGGTCAACACTTTATTACACTATAAACACATACACTTTCATATTTAGTGGGTATTTTACATTAAAAATAACCTAAGCATATTTAAACTCAACATATTATTTACAGATCCACGAAATTATCATGTTGCTCACCATCAAGTATTCCCATGCCTGTGCCTCAGCTCCCTACATCATGCACTCTTGTAGCATATGTTAGTTATTTATTTTTTTTACTATTTTGTAGAATTGCGGCATACCCCATTTAAGCACCATAATGCAAGTTTAGTTTTACAAATAGGAAAGGTTCTTACTCATTTTCTTCACCACATTTTGATCTCTCTTCTATGTTCTATTTGAGTTTATTTTTGGTGGTTGTGATTTTAAGTGAGCAATGGACCCTAAAATGTTTTGAAGTAACAAGAAAGTATCCTCTTCTTATGATCGGAATAGATTCATATCTAAAGAGGTTTATCAATATTTTGCACATTTATTTGTAAGTAAGCAGTTGATCCCTAATATAGGTTTCTTAAACATGGGAGTGGCAGTCATGCATATGATAAGAAATCAGTGTTAAAAAAATTTTTGTTACTAACTTTCTGATACTATAGTAAATGTTATATGGGAGTTTTTTTGCAAAAAGCTAAGGAGGCTACAAAAAACATTAATGAGAGGTAAAGTGGGTAACAATTGATTCCTCTAGTTTAAACTGAGTCTACAAACTTAGGGATATGAAGTTTGATGAGTATACTCCATTTAGTTTAGAAACTTTTGACCTTGATGAGTTTCTTTGAGTTTTTAGGTAACCTCAAATTAGGGCTATTTGGAAGAAGAGGGATGATAAGGTAACTAATACCCATGCATCTTGCTTAATCCTAATTTATAATGCCTTGCATTATTTTATCTCAGCTATATTTTTACTAAGAAAAAACTATCAAGGAAGTGGCCAAGGATGGGGTATTAATGAATTATGCTATTCGAGTTTGTTACTCTAATGATGTAGGGAAAAGAATCCATTCTTCATTGATCTATATCATTTAGGGAACCACTTATATAGGTTTAGGACACCATTCTTTTATATATGCTCTTCATGTTGCATTTTTAGGACACGATTCTTTTATCTATGCTCTTCATGTTACTACTGGTGTTACTCTAATGATGTAGGGAAAACCAGTGTTATGCTGGATAGTATTAATGCTGTTATTAGGGACCTTACTAGACACAATAAAGCAACTCTTATTTTTATTGATAAACAGACAAATACACTTTTCAAATGTGTTAATAAACCTCATGAGATTGTTACCCCTATTAATTAACACATTAGCAATCACAATAACATCATCGGCAAAACATAATTTAGAAATAGGAAAGCCACCCAAAGTTCAAAAATAGTTGTTAGGAAAATTCTCATGTAGATTTATAAGACCTCTAGAAAAATACTCCATGGAAATAATGAAAAGGGTCAGCGAGATAGGCTCACCTTGTCTAAACCCATGAGAATACTTAAAGAAATTGTGACTTATGCCATTGATGATCGCAAAAAAAAAATAATTTTCAATCAATTATTTAATCATATTATCAAAATCAAAATTAAAACCAAATAATTACAAAATGTGATAAAGTAAATCTCAGCTGATATTATCATAAGCTTTGTCAATCCAATTTGAAAATTATGTTCCAACCAGGCACCTTAACATCCAAATCATTCAAAGTTTCTTGAGTATGTAAAGTGTTATCTGATATTAAATGACCTTTGACAAAGAAATTTGATTAGGGGCAATAATTTTTGGGTGAAAAGGAGCCAAGCCATTCAAAATCAACTTAGAAATGATTTTACTAAAAGAAAGTACACAGAGAAATGGGTCAAAAATCTTTCCAAGATGTAGCCCCATTCTTTTTAGGATTAAGCACAATGGAGGAAGAGGAAAAAACTTTGGTATCTTATTACCAGCAAAAAAATCAAGGATATCATTAAAAAGATCAAAACTCACAATATCCCACATTTTTTGGAAAAAATTTAGTCATGTAACAATTGGGGCCAGACACAGAGTAAGGATTCAACTCAAACATAGTTTTCTTAATTTCCTCCAACAAAGGAGGAATAGTATGAGCGAAATTATCCTCATAATTTATAAGACTAAGAATAAAATTAGGATTATCAATAGGGTCAGGACTGAAATGGTTATTAAAATAGATTTTTTAAAAAATACACACTAGATTGAGCAATCTCCCCAACTTCTTCAATGTAATCCCCATCATTAGAATTAATTTTATGAATCCAATTCCAAGATCTATTCCTTTTAACCAAAGCATGAAAAAATACTTAGTATTATTATCCCCATCAATAAGGTGCTTAGATGCTGGTTTCTGCTTCTAATAAGTTTCTTCTTGTCCATGTAAATTACACAAATGAGTTTTAGCCAATTGAAGAGCACAAACATTATGGTCTTGCAACGACTGCTCAAGAGCAGTAACTTTTACTTCAGCCATCACAATGTTAGAAATTAAAATTTTGAAAACATTCAGGTCCACCAATTATTATTATTTTTTGTGTCTTTTCAACTTCAACCATAGCCTGTTCATACCAAAAATAGAATTATCAGGGTGAAGAGGGGCATGCTAATTTTACTGAACAACACCCATGGAAGATTGATCCAATAACCACATGTTTTGGAATCTAAAATTGGAAATGAAGATGTTATTATGAGGCTTAATCGTGAAGTAAAGAAGAATGATAAGAAAGAGTTCTACTAAGATGCTCAACATATGTAGAGGAAAACGTATTAATCTAACTATCATTGAACAAAACACAATCAAACCTTTTCCAAAGATTTCCACAGTTCCAAGTGAAATTAAAACCAATGTCAACGAGGTTGCAATCAAATATCATGCTATTAAAATCCTCCATTGATTGATAGGCGGAGGTAGAACCCCCAAGTCTTTCAATAGGAGAGGAGATAGTGTTAAAATCACCACCAACTATCTAGGGAGAGTTGGTATTATTGTGAAAAAAAAAAAGTTGGCCCCATAAAGTCTTTCTACTACTCTGAGAGGAGGACGCATAAACAAAAGAAGAAAAGCTATGATAAAACATATAAGTTATATGACATTGAATCACCTTATTGAAATTTCCCATAATATCAATAGTCAAAAGATATTTCCACAAGACCCAAGTCTTATTAGAAATATTAGCGACAGCATGGTTAAAACCAAAAAATCTAGCAGGATTATTCATTTTATCACCAAAAATAAAAGGCTCAATCACAATCAACAGGGAAATAGAATGAATACGACGTAAGTTCTTGACTATGACTCTAGTAGAAGGGAAACCAATCCCCCTAACATCCCAAATAATAGACTTAATCATGAGAGCTAAATTGTGCAACATGAGATATGGTGGATATAGGAGATTTAGGCACAACATTCTTACGTTTCTTATTCTTTTTAGCAAACACAAGATGGAAATCAATTTCCTCCTCATAATTTTCTTTAGAATTATTAACCTTATTAGCACCACCAATCTTAGAAGTTAATTATTGAGACATAGTTTGAGAAACCTTACAATAATTTACCATAGAGGCTTCTACTAATTCCCCTTGCTCAAATTCACCTTCCTCGCAACTTTGTTCACCAACAACCTGCACAAGAGAAGTAGAAGAATTATTAGTATGTAAATTGGCCTCCTTATTAAGAGTACCACTACTTGTCTCAAGTGAGGTCTTATTAGTGGAGCAAGCTAAATGAACACTATTATTCATGTTGTTGTGCTCAATGACCATGACATCCATTTGCTCCTCTGAATGAGTTTCCACCCTTTACTCCTCATTCAAATTGTTGGTCAAAGGTAAACAGTTAGTGCTAATAGTACCAAATTGAGGATCCACCTTCCCATCAGCCTTGGGGGAAATACAAGATGGATGTTCACCTACCTGGAGAGATGAGGGAATCACAACATTTTGAATTAGAATTGGAGTTCATCCATACTCATTATGTACCTCAACAAATTCCTTGCAAATGGTTAGATTTCCCAATAATTTCCCTTGTAGATCATTAGCCTCCTTCTGCTTATATAAATGAGAATGTAATTTAAAACATTCAAAGTTGACATGACCATGTATTTCACAAAAACCACAGAATATAAAGGGACATTTTCAAATTCAACCTTTTGTTGATACCATTGTTATTAGAGCCTATCCAAATTTCCTTAGGGTTCTTTTTCAAAATGTCCATTTTAACCAAAACCTGAGCAACAGATGATCTAAAGACCAAAGTAGTTTCTTGGTGCATCTGCAAATATCTACCGAAGATGGAAGTTAATGCAAAAAAGAAATTTGGTATTAAAAAAATGCAGCCTCAGGTTAGGGAATGAAATTTAAATAGGGGCTATAGGCAAATTCTTCCCTAACATTAAAATTAGGTGTACATTTAAGAAAATGCATTTGACAAACAACGATGTAATAAGCTCTTCTAAAAAAAATACGGCTATAGTCATGGTCATTAGAAAGTTGTATAGAGACATGTCATTGATCCATCAGATTAATTGAAAATGTACTGGATAGTTTAAGGCTCATAAAAAATTTTTTAATGTTGAATCTAGAATAGGTTGTTAAACCTAAGCTTATGTCCCAAGGCTAACCAAGTAGGGGGTGAATTGGTAATTTTAAAAATCGATTAAAATTCTGATGCAGGTTAATTAAAATTTTTTAAAAGAATTTTTTAACCACAAGAGATAACTTGCAGAAAATAAAGCAACAAAAATTAAAATGACATAAAAATTTATAGTGGTACGGTCAAACATGACCGACATCCACTCCCTGAAGATTCCCTCTTCAGGTATTGCACTATTACCACAAGTGTCTCTCCTTTTTTCCCCACAGCAAGGTGGAGAAGCCTTCACAAAACTATCTTCCACCATTCCCAGTGCAGTAGAGAACCATCATCCTTTGACACTATCTAAGTGTCTGCAGAGAACCATCGATTGTTCACACTCTCCAAGTGTCAGCAGAGAACCGTCATCCTTTCACACCCTCCAAGTGTTGGCAACGAACCTTCGTTTGTTCACACTCTCTAAGTGTCGGCAGAGAACCATCAGTTATTCACACTCTCCAAGTGTCGACAGAGAACTGTCATCCTTTTACACCCTCCAAGTGTTGGTAGAGAATCGTCGGATGTTCACACTATCTAAGTGTCAACAGAGAACCATCGACTGTTCACACTCTCCAAGTGCTAGCAGAGAACCGTCATCCTTTCACATCCTCCAAGTGTCGGTATAGAACCGTCGGCTGTTCACACTCTCCAAGTGTCGACAGAGAACCTTCATCCTTTCACACCCTCCAAGTGTCGGCAGAGAACCATTGTCTGTTCACACTCTCCAAGTGTCGACAGAGAATTGGATCTTATCTTAAGATCTTCTCATTAGCAATCTAGAAAGATAAGAGGAAGAGTGATACCCATAATTACAAAGAGATCCTTACCTTTGAGTAACCTTGTGAACCCTTCATACTCCACTTGCAAGAATTCTCTCTCACACTCTCTCCTTCAATTGCCCAAAAAAAATCATGAAGACAAGATTAGACTCACGTTAGTTTTAGTGGACCTTTTATACAAAAGACATGAAAAATCATCCAGAGAACTAAAGTTTTCAATTTTACAGTATGATCACATGTTCGTACGTATGAATGGTTTAAATACTATTGTGTATGAACATGTGCTAAAATCGATATGAACTCATTTCATATGTGATCATCATTCGGTATGAACTACGTTTGTTCAGTACGAATAAAAAATTTTCAAATTTTATTTGTACGAAACGTCAGGACGAAATGAGCAAGAATGGACCCGATACGTTTATCCCTGTATGAAGCTGGGATCTTCCCGTTTGATCTTCAATCAAGAACAAAATAGAGGCATTTTTCCTTATATGAACATTAAAATCATCCCATACGATCTTTGTTCGAGACCAAAATAGAGGCGTTCATCCCTATACAAAAATTAAAATCATCCTGTACGATCTTCATTCGAGACAAAAATAGAGGCATTCGTCCCTGTATGAAAATTTAAATCATCCCGTATAAACCATAATTAAAAAAATAATTTTATTTTTATTCGTTCCACTACTCGTTGGGGAAAATAACTGATTAGATCATCCTATATGAAGTGATATCATGTAGTATGATCAATTTAAAAAATGTGAATTTTAAACTCTCCCCCGGTGTGTGTGTGCTCAGTTACTCGATTACAATCATATTCTCTCAGACTCAATAAAATGGATAATACAAACTTCAATTACAATAAACACTAAACTAATCTTGATTTAAAGTCTTCCATAATCTAGAGTATGATTTCCCTGAAAATGTTAGTACACCAAGAGCAAAACAATTCTTCCAAAATATGTTAGGAGAAATAATAATCAAATTAATAAGATTTGGAATCATAAAAAACATACAAGTTGTAAGAATATAAAACATGCAAAACTAAGTAATAACTATCTCAACAATCTCCCTCTTTTTGATGATAGAAAAATAATTATTGTTTGAATAAAATTGAAAATCCTAAATTTCTCCTTAACTCCCCCTAACTGAATAAGCATGTGAATATAAGAGAATTTCTATTAAGAAAAAAAATCAATTTTTAATTTTTTTTTTAAATTTAAAAACACACAAAACAAGAAAGAAAACAAAAACATAAGGCAAATCATAAAACACTATGCACAAAGTAAAACACAAGACAAGAAATAATCAAATGCAAACACAAAACAATATTTCTCCCTCTTTTGACAACAACAAAAAAGGGAAGAAGGATAGTTAAAATGAAAGAAGTCATATACAACAACAACAACAACAATAAGCATTTATCCCACTACGTGGGGTCGGCTACATGAATCCTTTTTCTCCATTGTGTCCTATTAAAAGTCAAATTCTCATTTAAATCTAATACAGAAAGGTCATTCCTAATATTTTCTAACCAAGTATTTATAGGTCTACCCCTACCTTCCTTAACATAAGTCAAATCTAATACATCTACTCTCTTAACCGGGTCATCGAAAGGCCGCCATTTTATGTGACCAAACCATCTAAGGAGACTCTCTCTAATCTTATCTTCTACTGGAGCTGCTCCAACCTTTTCATGTATATCCTCATTTCGTATCCCATCTTTATGGGTAAAGCTACTCATCCACCTGAGCATCCTCGTCTCTACCACACTTAACTTACTATTATGCTTCTCTTTTAATGGCCAACATTTGGCACCATAAAGCATTGCAGGCCTTACTACCATCTTATAGAATTTTCTGTTAAGTTTGAGGGGTACATTTCTATCACATAACAAACCCGATGCATTCCTCCACTTCAACCATCCAACTTGAATTTTATCACCATCTATTTCACCATCACTCTGAACAATAGATCCACGATATCTAAAACATGTACTCTTATTAATGACTTGATCGCCCAAAGTCATAATCCCCTCACTAGGTCTATTACTACTAAAATTACACTCCATATATTCCGTTTTAGATCTACTCAGGAGAAAACCTTTAGACTCTAAGGTAGACCTCATAATTCAAGTTTACCTTCAACTCCCTCTCTAGTCTTATCAACAAGAAGAATATCATCAGCAAAAAGCATACACCAAGGTACATCCTCTTGCAAATGTCTAGTGAGAACATCCATGATTAAAGCAAAAAGATATGGACTTAAGGCTGATCTTTGATGTAACCCAACCGAAATAGGGAAATACTTGGTCAAACCACCTTGTGTTTGAACACAAGTAATAGCTCCTGCATAAATATCTTTAATGATTTGAATATAAGCATTATTGACTCCTTTATTTTCAATAACTCTCCATAGCACTTCTCTTGGACCTTTATCATATGCTTTTTCTAAATCAATAAATATCATATGTAGATCCTCCCTATTTACTCTATATTTCTCTATCAAACTTCTTAATAAATGTATGGCTTCCATAGTCGACCTACCTGGCATGAACCCAAATTGATTTTGAGAAACATTAGTATCACGCCACAACCTAAGCTCCATAACTCGCTCACATAGTTTTAAAGTATGACACATTAACTTAATACCTCTATAATTCGCACAATCTTGTGCTTCACTTTAATTCTTAAAAATAGGAATTAACACACTCATCTAGCATCTTTTTAGTCTTCAAAATAATATTAAAAAGTTTAGTAAGCTAAGAAATTCCTTCATCTCCTAAGAATTTCCAGACCTCTATTGGAATATCATCAGGTCCAACAGCTTTTCCACCCTTCATTTTCTTTAAAGCCTCTCTAACTTTAATTTTACTAATACGCCGATAAAAACAGAAATCTTTATTTTCATTTAAGGTGCTAAGGTCACTATAGTCAATCTTATTTTCACAATCTTCATTAAAATGTTTAGCAAAATATCTCATCCACCTTTGTTGAATATCATTTTCTACGAAAAGTATTTTTTGATCTACATCCTTAATACACTTCACTTGAACTAAATCCTTACTACTCTTATCTCTTTGTTTGGTTAACTTATACATATATCTTTCTCCCTCCTTAGTATCTAATCTATTATATAAATCATTAAAAGCTAATGTCTTTGCATCGCATATTGCTTTCTTATCATCCTTACGAGCCACTTTATATATTTCCTAATTATTCTAATTTTTAAAATTAAACCAATTTTTATAACTAAACTTCTTATTTTTAATCTTTTCTTGCACATTTGGATTCCACCACCAACTATTTTTACTAATAGGAGCTTTTCCCTTTGATACTCCAAGGACATCTTTTGCAATATTCTTAATATCACTAGCCACTTTTTCCCACATAACATTAGCATCCTCATGCACAGACAAAATCTTAAGATCTAAAATCTTATTCTCAAAAATATTTTTGTTAATATTCTTTAAATGCCCCATCTAATCATAGAAAACTGTTTTACTTTATTTTTTATTTTATGCCCCTTTATCTTAAAGTCCAAAACTAATAATCGATGTTGGGTACATAAATTTTCACTCGGAATAACTTTACAATCTTTGTAATCTAAACGATTTAATTTTCTAATAAAAATAGTCAATCTGGGTTATACTATATCCATTTTTATAAGTGATGAGATGCTCATTCCTTTTCTTAAATAAGGTATTAGTAATTGAAAAATCATAAGCTAAAAAAAAATCCAATATGGTCTTGCCACCTTCATTCGTCGTTCCAAATCCATGGCCCCCATAAATTCTTTTAAAAACATCTACCTCTCTACCAACATGTCCATTTAAATCTCCTCCAATAAAAACTCTTTCTTCAAGAGGTATCTTTTGTATTAATTCTTCTAAGTCATTCCAAAATTTTAATTTAGAAATCATATCCAAACCTATTTGAGGAGAATAAGCACTTATAATATTAACAATCTTATCATCAATAACAATCTTTAAAGCTATAATTCTATCTCCAATCCTATTAATTTTTATAACATTATCCTTTAAACTCTTATCTATAATAACACCTACACCATTTCTAGTATGATTGCTACCCGAATGCCAAAGTTTAAATCCTAAACTATCAATTTCCTTAGCCTTCTCTCCAACTCATTTAGTTTCCTGAATGCATAAAATATTTATCTTCCTATGAATCATAATATCTATTAATTCCATTAATTTTCCTGTAAGGGAACCTATATTTTAAGTTTCCTATCCTAATTTTAGTTTCCATGGACTAGCTTCTTTGCCCACATCCGTCCTTGATGTGGGAACCCTTGCCTATTTAACACTGCACCCGGGGGCCGGTGCAATGGCCCTTGCAAACTTGTCACTGTATTCAGGCCATACAGTGCATCGCTTCTAGGGGACGCCCTATAATCAACACAATTTCTTAAAGGATTCATGTCATTATTGTTTGACAAGTTTTACGCTGGCCTCTTTTTAATTTGCGAACCATTATGCATTATTTTGATTTTTGTAAACTTGTACCTTTCTCCATTTTTTTAATTAATCTTTCCAAATTTGATAATATAAAAACTCAAACTTTTTTAAGTACAAAGATAATTATATTGAAAAGAGAAATAAAAGAATAATAAGATATCAAAAATGCAAAAAAAAATATTAAAGTTGTGTATGCCTGAAAAGAACATGGGATTGATAGCCTTAACTTAATCAAGTTATAAATTAACTTATATTTTTGAAAAAATTTAGATTTTCTAATTAATTAATTTTTTTATTTCTATTCATATTATAACTCTTTTAGATCAACTAAGTAAAGATTATCATATAGGCAAACTAACATTTCAAATAGAGAACAAAATAAACTAAACAAAGCAAGACATATTTTATTGATGTCAAATTAATGTAGAGATACATTGATGCTTAGAAGATATCAATACAACCACAACATAACATCAAAAAAAAAAAAAAAAAAATAAAGGACAATCACAGAAAAACTACATAAAACATCACATTATATCTCAAAAGACTGGCAAAGATAACACATTAGAAGTACATCTATAACTCTGAGGGGCCCTGATCTAGAGGAGGTGGCTAGTTGAATAAGGAAAAATAAATGCTCATCATAGCCACGTTGGTCTTCACCGAGTCGAACTGACCTCTAATCCAACCCATGACCTGTCGGTACTATACATCCTGTTGATTTAGATGAGCCTAAATTTGATCAAAGCATTGATCAAAATAACTCTCTAGTTTATCAAAATGCTGGACAATCTCCTGAAAGTCAAGACCCCAAGCAGGCGCAAGTGCAGGTGCAGGTTCTCCCCCCCTCCCTCAGAATCCTCACTGGTATCATCTCTCCTAAAAAGTGCTCAGAATGAAGCATCAATGAAGTAGATAGGCAATTCAAGTTAAGGATCAGGATGAACAAGATTGTACTTCTTCTCAAAGATATAGGTCACTAGGTATTCTAATGCAATATTCTTCTTTCTCTTATAAGAGACATGGCCAATTTCAAAATTCAATGAATATAGTCAATAATAAGTTGGGCTTCATCTTTTGGTTGATCAGTCATTATAAGATAAGTAACAGTGGAAAGAAGAGGAGTAATATTGATACGGTCACCAGCTTTAGGAATTATGGAGGTTTTAAGAACATGCTGGATAATCCTTGCATTTTGATTCAAAATGGACACCCTAGGAAAATGACATACTTATTCAATTCCTCTAATAACTTTATTTATTTCAATTCAGTCAAAATTAGAAGTAGAAGTCAAAGTGTGGGCTCTAACTCCTTGAGTCCTTAATTGCAAAATTGTTCCGAAATCTTACTTAATTATTTAAATCCACTTCTTCATAACATAAGATCTAATCCTACTTTAATCAGTACTAAAGGACATGTTGGCTAAAAAGTAGTGAAAAGTTTCCTTATTATAAGTGTGAACCGGGGTTAGGATAAAAGCAAATTGGGTGGCAGCAAAAAGAGACATCACTTGAAAGTTAATATTTTCTTGAAGAAGGATTCTTGAAGGAGTGATTTTTGAAGAAACAAACCTAATAAAAGAATCCTTATTGGCTTTGGATAGAAAAATGTCATTTCTACTCCTAGAAGATGAACCCTTAGTAAGTCTACCCCTCTTGCTAGAACTAGCCATTGCTAAGATTTGAAGGAATGGAGAATGCTATTGAAGTGAATGAAAATGAATTTCAAAGTCCTCTTATTTAAATAAAAACAATCTTTCATGCGTACATAAATTGGTTCGCATAGTATGATTGATAGTTTTGTACATACGAAAATAAATTTTGTATATACGAATGAATACGTTCGAAATGAAACGGCTTTTCATAATCACAAAATTTATGAGGAGTCCTTTCATACTGGCTTTTTGACCATACGATTGTATAGACAAATGGTTGTTCATCCAGGACAATCAGTTATTTAAGATCATTTTAATGACGCTTTGATTCATCCCCACATTGAATGACACGTGGTTCGTATGTACGAACTCCACATTTGTACGTACGATTAGTTATAATAACTGATTTTGCCCGTATAACCATCTATATTCATACATATGAATGAATACATATTGTCCGAGATGTTCTAGAGATCGTATAGTATGATATGAATTGGAAAAACAAAACTATACACAATCAGTCCAAGCTAACAATCATCATGCTACAGAATTTGTACCGTACAAAAATATTTTCATCCAGTATGAATAGAACACTTAGAAAAATTCACACGATCGATCAAAAATAGGAAATTCGATGTGAAAATATTTTAAAATCACACAAAACATAAAATTGCAAATCACAAACATAAATACACACGTAAAATAATCAAACAGAATACATACAAACACACATATCAAGTTTGTATAAAATTTTTAATTAAGCATTCAAATAAATCACACCAAGTCTTTTTCTTAATGTACTAAGAGTATCAAAGACTAGTTGTTTTGTAAAAATGTCTACAAGTTAATTTTCAACTGAAAATTAATTCAGTTTCATTTTTCCTTTGGATACTTGATCCCTTATGAAATAATGTCTTATGTCTATATGTTTGGTTCTAAAATGTTGAATAGGATTTTTTGAAATACAAATTGCACTAATGCTATTACAATAAACTAGAATTGTGCCAATTGTAAATTCTAAACAAATCAACTATTGTTTCAACCAAAGAACTTGTGCCACAAAGCTTCTTAAGATAATATATTCAACTTTAGCAATAGATAGGGCTACAGAATTCTATTTTCTACTAGACCAAGAAACTAAAAAATTTCCAATAAATTGATATGTTCTAGATGCACTCTTTATATCAACCCTATAACTTGTAAAGTTTGAATCTGAATATTTAATTATTTAAAATAAAGAGCTAAACTTAGGATACCAAATCTTTAAGTTCTGGATTCCCAAGAGATATCTCAAAATCCTTTTTACTGCTTTCAAATGTGATTCTTTTTTATTTGATTAAAATCTAGCACACAAATAAACATTAAACATAATATCGAGTCTACAAGCAGTCAAGTAAAGCAAAGATCCAATTATTCCCATAAATGTCTTTTGATAAACATATTTTTCCTTTGGGTTCTTATCTAACTGAACTGAGGAACTCATAGGTGTACTAACAAGTTTAGCATTATCCATTTCATACTTTTTAAGGATGTCCTTAACATACTTTGATTGACTAAGAAATAATCCTTATTCAATTTGCTTAATGCTAAAACCTAGAAAGTAACTTAAATCATCCATTAGACTCATTTCAAATTTACTACTCATTATTTTAGAAAAATCATCACAAAGATTTTTCTTTGTAGATCCAAAGATGATATCATCAATATAAATTTATATAATGAGTATATCGTCTTTCAATTTCTTCACAAAGAGAGTGGTGTCCACACTTCCTTTTTCAAAAGATCTCTCAAGTAGGAAAGTGCTTAACCTCTCATACCAAGCCTTAAGTGCTTATTTCAATCAAACAATACCTTTTTCAATTTAAAAACATGATTTGGGTATTTTAAATTTTTAAACCCTAGAGGTTGATCAACATAAATATCCTCTTGAATCACCCCATTTAAAAAGGCACTTTTTACATCCATTTAAAATAATTTAAATCCTTTAAACCATGCAAAGGCTAACAAAACCCTAATTACTTTAAGTCTTGTTATAGGGGTAAAAGTCTCCTCAAAATCAATCCCTTTAATCTGATTATACCCCTTAGCCACTAATCTAGCCTTATTTCTAATGATAACTCCCGATTCATTCATTTTGTTCTTGAATACCCACCTAGTTCCAACTATACTTTTATCCTTTGGCCTTGTAATTAATTCTCAAACATCATTTCTCATAAATTGATTTAATTTTTTTTGCGTTGCTAAAATCCAAAATTCATCTGAAAGTGCTTGATTTACATTTGTGGGTTCTATCATTAAAATAAAGGTATAATGATTGACTTCTTTGCTTAGTCCACACCTAGTCCTAACACCCTCACTAGGTTCACCTATAATCAATTTCTTTTGATGGTTTTTAGAAAATCTTAAATCTCCAGGAAACGGGTTTTTTATCTCTAACTTTTCATCCAAAACAATCTTCTCAATCTTTTGGGAGTTATTTTCTAAATTTGGCTCTTCCAAATTTGGCTCTTCCAAAATTCCAGATTTATCAAATACAACATGTGTGGTCTTCTCATATGATTTTGGATCAAATTTTCCTAAGATAGATTTTCCATTATTATGTATAAACATCTTACATCCAAAAATATGCAAATGTGACAAATTAAGTGTTCTCCCCTTAAGAAGCTTTAGGGTGTTTGTTCAATTTTTATCTAATATTCACCCTATTCAGAATATAACATGCAATGCTAACAGTTTCAGCCCAAAAATATTTAGGAAGTAAATATTCTACCAATACGGCTCCAGCGGCTTCTATTAATATTCTATTCTTTCTTTTGACTACCCCATTCTACTAAGTGGTTCTAGGTGCAGATAAATTATTTAAATTCTTTCTCTTTACAAAAGTATTCAAATTTTCCATTTTCAAATTCACTACCATGATCACTTTGGATTGTTAAAATCTCACATCCTAGTTTGCTCTGAATCTAAGTTAAAAAATCTTTAAACTTCTCAAATGATTCACTCTTATGATAAAAGAATTTAACTCAAGTGAATCTAGAAAATCATCTATTATCATAAATCTGTATGCCTTCCCTCTTAGACTTACAGTTCCAACGGGTCAAAAAGATCCATATGTAAAATTTCCAAAGAATTACTAGTTCTAAGATCCTTATTGGACTGAAAAGAGGACTTAACATATTTTCATAGTTGACATGCATCGCAAAGGTGGTCCTTAGTAAAGTCTAGTTTTGGTATACCTCTCACTAAGTTCTTTTGGGTAATTCTCCTAAAATTTTTCATGCTAGAGTGACAAAGTCTCCGATCCCATAGCCATGACTCATCAGAAATAGTTTTCAAATAGAAGGCATTAGGAGTTTTTATACAATTTAAATGTAGCATATAAATATTATTTACCCTTAAACCTTTTATACTATATCCTTTATCACATAGTGGCTAATACTCAACAAATTAAGCTTTAAGTCTTCTACAAACAGTATAGTTTCTATGAAAATTTTTTGCAAATTTTTAATCTTACCTGATCCAATCACCTTCCTAGTGGTGTTATCTCCAAGTGTAACCCTGCCTCCACTTCTGGCTTCCAGTGAGATAAATTGCTTAGTATCTCCAGTCATATTATTTGAGCAACTGCTGTCCAGGTACCAAATGCTCTCACGAGGCCTTGTATGAGAGCGTTCCTGTAAAATAATAAAACTTTAAACCTGGGAACCCAAACTAGTTTGGGTTCTCCTTTTAGCAAATTAAAACTAGATGCATGTATGATATGTCTAGGTTTATGCATTTTAGGTTTCCACAGAAAATGAGTTTTCCTATCCAATGTACAAGTGTGTGCTATATGTCCAAACATGCCATAAGAATAACATTTAACTCCAAGAAATAAATTTCTCTGTCTTTTATAATTACTCTATCTCTTCTTGGGTTGAATAAATTTTGGATATAAAATATGATTAGTAAAATCTTAAAGTGTTGGTGGTTTCCTATTTTTCTCAAGAACTTGCACTTTTAATTTCAAAAATGTGTTTAAATCTTCTTACACATGTTTATCAAAATTTAGATAGTGCTCTCTACTTTTTTAGATTCATTTTTAAAATTTTTGAAATCTTTTTTCCATTTGAGCATTGGATTATTTTAAAATCTCATTCTCCTTATTCAAGTTATCAAATTCATCAAGTAAGCTCATGTGGTTATTATCTATCAATGCATGATCTTTTCTAAGGATTTAATGCTCTCTTTGTAATTCTTGAAATTCTAAATTTAGACTAGCACGCCTTTTTTTAGCTTCATATATGTATCATGAATCCTTTTAGAAACTTCTCACAGTTCAGCATAGGTTGAGTCACATACCTCTTCTTGATATGACTAATCAAGATCATCAGCCATTAAGCATAAGTTGGTGACTTCCTCCACCTTTTCAATTTCTAACAAATCTGAAGCCTAGTCTGCCCAAAAAGCTCTTTGGAATCTCTTCTTACCCTTCTTCACATTTGGTTTCTCCTCTACCTTCTTCTAGCTAGGAGTGGCTTTTAGTTTTAAGCAATCTGACTTTATGTGTCCAGGTTTCCTGTATTCGTAGCAAATCACATCATTAGAAACCTTAACATTCTTATTAAACTTACCTTTGTTCCACTGTTGGCATCTCTTTTCCTTCTTCTTTAGAAAGCTTCTAAATTGTCTAGTCATTAAAGGAATGTCTCCCCATCCTCAGGTTATAATAGATCACTCTTTGACTCCTCCATTTTGAGTGCAATATTTTTCTCCTTTTGCTGTTCATCTACATCAACTTGCTTTGACTCACTCCTTGCTCATAGGAAGTTAGTGAACCAAGAAGATTGTCAATAGAGTAAACATTCAAATCTTTAGACTCTATTATTGTAGTTATTTTAGCATCATATGCAGTAAGTAAATAATGAAGAATCTTATTAACCATTTCAACGTTTGTTAGTTCCCTACCCAATGCATGTAAAGAAGTGACAATTTGAGTAAATCTTGTATATATTTCAAAATTGGTTTCATTCAAAATAATTCATAGTCATGTAACAAGATGTTTATTCTAGATTATTTTACTTCATTTGTCCCTTCATAAGTAATATAGAGTCTTTCCCATATGTGCTTTCCAATTTTGCAAGTGGAAACCCGCATGTAGTCTTTTGACTTAAGTGCACAAAAGAAACTATTTAAATACTTTGCATTTGGTTGTGCTAATTCATGTTGTTCTATAGTCTAATCTATAAAGGGAATTTCAACTCTAATACCATCAACTAATCTAGTTGGTTTTGTATACCTTTCTTGAACTATGATCCACATACGATAATCTAGTGACTGTAAAAATGCTAATATGTGTGTTTTACAAAAATCAAAAGGGCTATTGTCAAATAAAGGAGGTCTAGTTATAGAGTAACCTTCTGGTGTGTTCTGGTTTCCAAATGTAGCCATGCTCGATTTTTAAGAAGTTGTTTAAACTTATGATTTTAAAATAATGCTCTGATACCACTTGTTGAATCTAGAATAGGTTATCAAACCTAAGCTTATGTCCCAAGGCTAACCAAGAGGGGGGGGGGTGTGAATTAGTAATTTTAAAAATTACTATTTTTATTTTTAGATAAAAAATTGATTAAAATTTGATTCAAGTTAACTAAAAAATTTTAAAAGAATTTTTTAACCACAATAGATAACATACAAAAAATAAAGCAGTGAAAATTAAAATGACACAGATTTATAATGGTTCTATCAAACATGACCTACATCCACTCCTTGAAGACTCCCTCTTCAGGTATTGCACTATTACCACAAGTGTCTCTCCTTTTGCCCCTACAACAAGGTGGAGAAGCCTTCACAAAACTCTCTTCTACCAATCCCCAGTGTGGCAAAGAACTGTCATCCTTTCACACTCTCCAAGTGTCAGCATAGAACTGTCGGTTGTTCAAACTCTCCATGTATCGATAGAGAACCATTAACTGCTCACACTCTCCAAGTGTTGGTAGAGAACCGTCATCCTTTCACACCTTCTAAGTGTCGGTAGAGAACCGTCGTCTGTTCACACTCTCTAAGTGTCGGTAGAGAACCGTTAGCTATTCACACTCTCTATGTGTCGACAGAGAACAATCATCCTTTCACACCATCCAAGGGTCAGCAGAGAATCATCAGCTATTCACACTCTCTAAGTGTCGGCAGAGAACCATCAGCTGTTAACACTCTCCAAGTGTCAGCAGAGAACCATCGTCCTTTCACACTCTCCAAGTGTCAGCAGAGAACCGTCTGCTGTTCGCACTCTCCAAGTGTCGGCAGAGAACCATCATCCTTTCACACCCTCCAAGTGTTGGTAGAGAACTGTCATCTATTCACACTCTCCAAGTATCGATAGAGAACTGAATCTTATCCTAAGATCTTCTCACTAGCAATCTAGAAAGATAAGAGGAATAGTGATAAATATAATTACAAAGAGATCATTATATTTAAGTAACCTTATGAACCCTTCACACTCCACTTGCAAGAAATCTCTCTCAAACACTCTCTCACACTCTCTCCTTCAATTGCCCTTGAAAAATCACAAAGATAAGATTAGACTCACGTTAATTTTAGTGGACATTTTATACAAAAGACACAAGAAACTGTCTAAAAAACTGAAGTTTTCAATTTTAAACGTATATGATTGTACAGTATTATCATATGTTCGTATGTACTAACAGTTCAAATATTGTTATGTACGAACATGTTGTGAATCAGTACGAACTCATTTCCTATGCAAACATCTTCCGATACGAACTAAGTTCGTCTAGCATGAACAAAAATTTTTCAAATTTTATTTGTATGAAATATCAAGATTAAATGAGCGAGAACGGACCCGAGACATTCGTCCCTGTATGAAGCTGGGATCATCCTGTATGATCTTCATTCGAGAACAAAATAGAGGCATTTATCTTTGTACAAATATTAAAATTGTCCCGTATGATCTTCATTTGACACCAAAATAGAGGTATTTATCCTTGTACAAAAATTAAAATCATCCCGTACGATCTTCATTCGAGACCAAAATAGAGGCGTTCATCCTTGTACAAAAATTAAAATCATCCAGTATAAACCATAATTAGAAAAAAAAATTCATTTCACTACTTGTTGGAGAAAATAACTGATCAGATCATCCCGTATAAAGTGATATCGTACAGTACAATCACTTTAAAAAATATGAATTTTAAACTCTCCCCCGGTGTGTGTGTGCCCAGTTACTCAATTATAATCATACTCTCTCTGACTCAATAAAATAGAAAATACATACTTATATTACAATAAACTCTAAATTGATATTGATTTGATGTCTTCAACAATCTAGAGTATGATTTCCTTGAAATGTTTGTACACACAAGAGCAAAATAATTCTTCCAAAATATGTAAACAGAAATAATAATCAAATCAATAATATTTGGAATCATAAAAAACATACAAGTTGCAAGAATATCAAACATGCAAAACTAAGTATCAACTATCTTAACAGTTAATAATGTCCAAGTTAGGACAATACAACACATATATACCAACGAGTGTAAAAGTAAAAGGAGCAAGAAGGTTAGCAATAACATTATCATTAAAGATCAAAGACGATAAACCTTTAAAAGAACAGTGAATGAAATCCATTTTAAATCCATAGGATGAAACACCACCCATAAGAACTTCCTTGAAAGAGCAAGGGTTAGATGACGATAGAGCCATCATCACCCAAAAACTACCAAAAATGCAAAAGGAAACAAAAAAATCACATGGCTAAAAGGAAACCAGAAAAAGAATGAAGAGAAACAATGAATATCTTCCTTGAAAAAATCTCCATAATGAAGCGGAGGAGCGATGAAGGGGAAGCCCTAGAATTGCCTTGATATCGCTAGAGAACATTGGAGAGTGTTGTTTGAAGTTTCATGATTGTTAGAGTTTGATTAGTTTAAAATTATCTAAAATTATCTAAAAATTAAATTTATTTATTTAAAGCTATTGAAGTTTGGTTTGAATCTAAGCTTTTAGTGATTTAAAAATTTTCAATTTGTTTTAAGGGTATTTTGATTATTCATGTTGTTTAGTTTTATGTTTTAAAAAATATAGCACTGAATGACTTCTAAGTGCTATAAGTTATTAATTAGCAAGTTCTATGCTCATATTTATAATGCTACCTATCCTCCAATATTTTCATTGATAGGTTGTATAGAGCCTTGCAGTTTGATTAGGTGTTTTATGCCATACACTCTTGAATCCATTACACCTTATCCTTACTAAAAGGAGTCAGGCCAAAGGGTATGAAAGATTTAATTTCTAAGTGTTTTATTATTTATTTTAATGGTTATTTATATTGAATAGCAATTTCCTTCCTTAGACCAGCACTATGAAGTTTATTTCACTCCTTAGGGCAAAGTTAATAGCCTCGAAATCATAGGTTGCCTAGTAATTACCTGTTTTCTAAAATTTGATTGTTGGTTACTAATTTTTAATTAATTCAATTCATTTATTATTTTTTTTTTGGGGGGGAAACCATGGAGGGGCCTATGCGTTAATATAAAATAATGATTACAAGGTCCTTAAAGGGAACGCAAGCTCGCTACTACTCCGAAGAGCTACAAAATTAAAAGTAAATGCTATCATCAGTAACATGAAGCAAATTGAAATCAAAGTAAGAACCAATCACCAAAACAATATTAATCTAAGAGAGGTTAGCACAGAGGTTTAATCCATGAAGCATAGTAAAGTAAAGCGTAAAATTAATATCTCCATTAGTAACAGGTCCAGCAAAACCAAAGATGAAAGTACCATTATGATCTCTAATGAGGCCACCACAACCAGCAATACCACCCAGATTAGCACTGGAAACATTTAACTTACAAGAGTTAGGAAGAGGCTTACTTTAACTAATGCACCTCATCTCCTTATGCAACTTATCCACCTCCATGTTAATACCAAAAGTAGGGAAAGTAAATAAAAACTTCTTAAAATTCTTAACTGATAGTGAATTAGTAGAATAAAGGGCAGCTACTTTATCCTTAACTTTATGGATAATTCTCTGTTGGTTCATAACAACACCATTAAAATGAGAATCATTTCTCTCAAGCCAAAGTTACCAAAGGATAAGAGAGGGAATAATATTTTTGACAAGGCATTTAGACTTAACAAACTAATAATCAAGCAAATAGTAAATAGAACTCCTAGCATTAAAAAAATTAAGATGAAATAAGTCCTCAAAATAAGACCAAACCTTAACAGCTATAGGACCAGAAATGAAAATACGATGCATATTATCCACATGATAATAGCATTGGCATTTAGAAGGAAAAATAAAATCTCTTTTCCTCAAATTCTCATCCGTAGGAAGGAGCTTGTGAAGAACTCTCCAAATTAAGATGGAAACCATAGCGAATGACCATATGAAAAGGAAGCCTAAGTGTGGGGGCGCACACCTAATCTTAGAGGATTAGAGTTTAGACTAGAGTGGTACCATGAGGGGATGCTCCACTACTAGAAGATGATCATATTGAAAAGAAACCTAAGTGTGGGGGATTATACTTAACCATAGAGGATCAAGGTTTAAACTAGGATTGTGGCATGAGGGGCTTGCTCCACCAATAATGAATTTAATTAGGGTAGTGCCACAAGGGGATTGATCCACCGCTAGTAGTTCTCAATGGAGCATGTAGAGTGTCATAAAAATGGCTTATATTGAATGGATACTTTAGGGAGTGAGACATATAGGCTACCATGATAATGAACTTAAACCAACAAACTATTTTTTATAGAGATGAATGTAAAATTAGCGGCAACTCTTGAATGAAAATTTTTAGATGGTTGAACCATTAGAATCCAAAAAGAAAGATTACCACTAGAGATTACATACCATTTATTTGAGGATATAGTTTTATAAATTCAAAATTAGGATCCTTAATTATTTAATAGTACATAATTTACAAAATTTAAAACAAATAGTTACAAGAAAAAAATAATCTTTTCAATTAAAAGTAGTAATTTTGGATAAGTTAAATTCTTCGATGTCACTTAAGCATTTTAATACTTATATATGACTATTAGATTTTAGGATTAATGTGAATTAACTTGTTAGATTAATTGAAAGTCACCTAACAAGAAAGAAATTGATGAATTATGAAACTTTTAATGAACTTTAGATTAGTATAAAAAGTGGAAGCAATAAGTAGATATTAAAAATTAATATAAGGATTTCTATCAAAACAATTATAGCAAAGAAAAAAAGTTTGAAAATGGTAATGTAATATATTATTAAAAAATGATACTTGTAATGTCTTGCCCTACTAAAAATAATAAGTGGATGCAATAAATAGGTATTCAAAAACATTATAAGGTACTCAACCAAATAAAATAATAAGAAAAAAGGTAAAAATGTTAAATATCTGAATATAAAAAATTAGTTCATATAATGTCTAGCCCCATTTCTATACTCCTAAAAGAATTATTTAAATCGTAATACTGCAAAAATAATTATAGGTAGATCTAATAATTAATTAAGGATTAATTTTATTAATTATATAAATATAATAAACATGAGTGAACTAGTCAAAGTTATTGACCAACACCTATAGTAGTTTAATTTAGATGGAATATTAATTCAAAAATGAAAGAATAGGTTTTTATAAATATCTTTGAACTTATGTACTTTATAAAATCTTATATTATTATCCTAGTGTAGTATAAATTACTAGAGGATAAATAATTTTATAAAGTTTGGGCGAATTTGATAATAGAAAATTTGATAAGTCCAAATTCCATATAAAAAATTGATTATGCTTTTAATTCTTATATTTTTGTGCAGTAAATATATTTAAAATAAAAAAGTTGAACCATCACCATAAAGTCTTATAGTCAACACTACATCACTGTTTATTTTCCTAGTGCTGCAGCACTACATTGGAGAGGCAAAAATAAACTTGTTAGAGAGATTAGGGCTAAGGAACTATCTTAGAAGCACCTCAGCACTAGAAGTAACATCATAGTGTTGAATCATGTAGCTTGGTGATGGAAGAAACTTATACTTGTGAACTGATACGATGAATGGTGAATCAATGTGCTGGTCCAAAAGTTCCATAATTATTTTGCAATGTTACAAATAGTAGCTTTAGTGTTAATGTAAAGGGGTAGACACTTTAGGAAGACATAATATATGTGAATATCTCTGAGAGGCTATTCTAAAGGAGAAATGTATCTTGTGTACTTATTGAGTCTTGTTTTAGCGTAGATTAAATTGAAAGAGTACAAAGGAGTCTATACTTTTGATTTTAGTCACTTATAACATTTTTTTATAGTTTATATTATTTTTTATTAGTGAAATGAAAATTTTTGTGAAGTTTAATTTTATATTCATATGTAATTGACCTCATTATTCTAAATTTTTTACTATTTAAAAACCCATGAATTGCATAGAGTTGGTTTGATCTTTATAAATTAAATCAAGATATTTTTAATTCCTCCAAGCTTCAATTAGTTTATGTATAAGCCATACATAAACTTAAAACCTAGTTTGATCTAAAGCCTTAATAGAGGAGTAAGAGAATAATTAGATATTTTAAAATTTAACCTTGCCATAACATAGATATATAGTGGTTAGGTTTATGGGGTCTTAAGGAGATAGTAAAAGCATAATTAGGGTGAATCCTTGGTAATACTCTAAATAATCTAATAAAATTGATGGAAAATCATAATATTTATGCTTTTATCCATATTAATGATAATAGGTTGAAAGCTATACTTATGTAGTCATGTGTTTTTAAATGGCATAGAGGTTTTATAACAACTGAATTAACTTTCCTTAACAATAGATTTTTATTTTAATTTGCATAACCTATTTTGAATAATTAGGCTAAATAAATACATTAGTTTCATTAGGTGGTACTAAACTAAATTTAGAAAATTTTAATTTCCCTATTGGATTAATACCTTCTCATCACTCTATTACTAGACATGACACATACACTTGCATATAATAAGATCTACACCTTACAAAAAGTAAATTATATTTAGAAGATTAAGTAGTGTGTGTAATAGAAACCCTATTAGAACAATACATGATGGACAAATTTAAATGCAATGAGGTATTGCCTATTATAAGCTTTGGTGTGGGTAATAAAAAGTTATCTTTAGGAGAAGTATTATTCATATCCTAATAATTGATGCATATATGGATTTAACTTTTTTTTTTTAACTAGAATAATGTTGGCTGACCAAGAGGGGAATTATTTTCTCTTTAATAAAACCCACGTATATTACCATTTTAACTTTAACTATAACTAGCTTTTTAATTTCTAAGCATATATAAATAGGGGATTTTTTCATAAGAATTATATTAGATGTTTAAGTTTATGGCCTTCCACATATGGGGGTGAACCAAGAATTTCATCATAATTATAAGCAAAAAAATTCTAATTTCTAAAAGCAACTTAACTAATTTGTTAGATTCATCCTCATTCAATAAAAGCTTACAAAAATTTGACGATATATAATTTCTTATTCAAGCTTAGAGAGTGCATCCTAAACCTGAGAAACATCTAAATAACATGAGATATCTAAATAAAGTTCATTAAAATAATTAGCATTCCCTGTAACGAGATAATCACTCTATATTATTTAAAATGACTGAGCATTATTCTTCATCACCTATATGACCAATAGTGCCAAAGCTAATTCCTAATTTTGATTTTAGTTTAACATTATATTCCATAAAATTTCAAATTATTGAGCTTTACTTTTGGTCCAAGTAGAGGGTGTTAAATCTAGCATAACTAAACTTTGAATACAAGGAGAATACCAGTCAAAAGAGAATTCCTCTATTTCATTCATAAATGGATTTTTAAAGTTTTAAATCATTATTGGATAATATAGCTAGCATAGGGGAAAATTTTTCTATATTTCTAACCTATACTAAATATAAGAGCTACCTTAACTGTAAACTCGGCTATACCATCCAGTGATAGTGGAGTTTAAGTTAAGTTTTTCAAATACTTGTAAAGATTTACAAAAGGTGAAGGTGTCATATTTATCCTCAATAGCTACCAAGATGATTTGCTAATTTCCATCTTCTTCTAAAGATACTTTAAACTCTTTTTCCTTTCATGTGTGTTTGAATATTATACATTTATTTATTTTTCTTAAATATATTTGATCTATCCTCTAAACAAGATTACAAATCAATGTGTATTAGAAGCATTTTTTCTTACATATATTTTTTATCTTGATTTTGTTTTATTTCTTCATGCCATGCTCATATGACCTCTCAAGCTCATTGTACCATTCAACCACCTCAATGCATAAGAGGTGTAGAATATCAATGAACATTATGTTTAAGGTAGGAATTATTGTAATCTAGGAGCCTAATTTTCTGTTTTGATAATTAAAAATATTATTGGATGTTTTTTTGTGTATTCCTATATTTTATATTTATTTTTGTTTACTAACCATTTTAGCTACACCTTACACCTAGCAAGGAATTGAAGAATCAGCTCAAGATAATGTAGTGTCATTGCATAAGTCAATCTATATTTTACAAAGTCTATTTTTTATTTGTCATGAGTCAATTTCTATATTAGGTATATGTTAGCATATTAACCATTCACACATATGCAAGGGGAAGAAAAATTACTTATTTGATTTTTTTTCTTCTAGTCATACTGTACAATCATTATCATATTATACAACCAAGTAAAATAGAAAATAATTTAAATATTTATTTATAATGAAATTGAATTTTATTTTTAATTAATCATACTGTATGACCTTCACATCATACACAATGATCAGCTATTTTTGTAAAACCCTACTATAAAATTTATGTTCCTTAAAGCAAATATGGATTTTTAAAATTGAAACTAATCATATTGTATAAACCAATTATGAACATTAATTAAATTACATATTTTAATCGATATATTAATGATATGAACCAAATAGAATTTAATTTAAAATCCTAATGTACAATATAAATATAATACAGTCCAGTCCACCCGAGAGCTCTTTAGATGAACTTTGGTTCATTCTATACAGCTTGAGATTTAATCTGAACTAATCATACTTGAGAATTTATAATTATACAGGATAATCTTTGATGGAATTAAACTAATTGTATTGTATTATTTGTGCATTATATTGTATGATCAAAAAGCTAATCATATAGTTATGTTCTTTCTAAGGGAGAGCTTCGAGAGAGTCCACATTCATAAGGAGATAGAGTTGGTGATGTTGAGAGAGGGAGAATTCCTAGACGGAGTCATGGTGTTAGAAGTGTTACATAGTTGATCTGGCTAGCCTACACCTTGGGTCCTTTGATTGTATTTAATGGAGCTCTTAGAAGAGACCTTTAGGAAGAAGAGTTCTTGGTGCAAAAGATTTTCTAACCGAGGAGACCAAGGTTTTGGCATCTCCACCAAGAGTAGAAATGAAATGAGGGATCATCATCTCCATAGGTCTTGGAATTAAAAGGATGAATAAACATCTCTATGAGGCTTGAATGAGAAAGGATCATCGATGTCTTCATATGGCTTGGAGTAGAAAGGATGGATGATAACCCTTTCTATCCATGGAGGCAAGTGGAGTGAGATTTATTAGGTGCAAAAAGTATGTAAGGGTGATCCTCAGCAAGGTCAAGGTAGAAGGAAATTAGATTACATCATTGGCAAACTAACCCTTGTACATTAAGCTATCACACCATAAAATATCAAGAACCATTGCTCTATGGAGTGTATATTATAAATATCCAAATATCTAGGTCAAGAAATGACCCTTTCCCTTGAAAATTCAATTCAAGAAACTTTACTCATCAAATAATCCTAAGAAAATTAGAGTAGGTCAACGACATACACTTATATAACCTAGTCAAGTTCGAGATCTATTGGATGAGTACACAAGGAGAAATTGATATAAAATAGTGGATAATCAAAGCTAAATTACTTCTTATCCACTCATCAACTTGACTTGATTTTATATTTAAATTGAATCCCTTTGCATGCACAAAGCTATTACATATATAATTTGTTAAGTGTGTGATTTGTAGTGATTTTGTAGTCTTAGCCAATTTAATGAATTAAATAATTAATTTAAACAGTTTTTACCATTGTGATACCGCCACCATCATTGTGCCTCATCATCCTCTCATAATGACAAAAGTTAGTACATGATTTGTCATTGCTAAATGGAGGAATTCAATCACTTAACCATGTCAGCACGTGATCCAAACTATCAAATTTCTCAAAGTTTGCATGGATGACTTTGATAGAGTTGGATGGGCATATGACCCATCCTATGGCTTGATTTGTTCAGATTTGATTACACCATCCAACAAGATCTGGGCAGTCTGATCTAATATCTAATACACAAAAGATCAAATGACCCGAATCGTGCGATCATTTTTAGTTCAAAAATAAACTAAGTGGAAGAAGTGTTAAAATTTCTTATTTATTCAACCAAATGGATTGAAATTTTAGAGAGGGATTCTTTGCTATTTAATACCCTATTTTATGTAGTTTGGGTCCCCACGACATAAGATAGAAACATTTTTTTTAACACCCACAGAGTGGCCTATTTATTGATTAAAAAAAAGGTTACCAGGTCCTTAAAAGAGACCTCGAGCTCACTACTATTCTAAGGGGATAAAAAAAAAGATAAAATAAAATCTAAGAGCTCAAGATCCCTACTAAGCATAAGTAAAAAAAAAAAAAGTTTAGCAAGAAGCTAGCAACAAAAAATTTAAAAGATTAAAAGATTATCATTAGTACTCATCTTTTCATCCAAAAAATCTAAAGCTAGAAATTCTGTACAACGAGAAACCTGTAAGGAACATGTCACAGAAAGAAAAGCAAGTATAGGAAATAGTATAGAAAAAATAAGGAAATTTTGTTAGGAATAATCATATCCCAAATATTAGGATTCTTGAAAAACATTACCATCAGAAAATAAGTATAAGAAATGAGATACCATAGAATAAGAAGAGCATTATCCCTTATAAAATTACCCAAAAGTATTCTATATATAAGTAAATCAAACATTGGCTAGCTACATAACCCCAACCAATAGAAATAACATAAGCAACCACCCAAGTAATAAGTAATTATTCCAACCAACAAACATATTCTATGATGATTTATCTTATAAAAGAAATTAGATAAAGAATAATACTTCTTTAATATAAGACAAATCCAATTTTTTTCCATATCAAACAAGCTAAATCAAAAGAAATGCCAATATTGTAACGGATGTTAAAGTGACAAATGATAAAGAAAACCACAATATCCATAATTAACCCCTAACTAGACCCACCAACATTATATAAAAATATCAGCCAAAGCTCCAGCCAAAAAATAGTAGGGAAGAAAATAAATATGAATTAGGAACTGACAGGGGAAACCAAGATCCACCAACAGCTAGTAACACTAACAGCCAAACCAAAGCAATAACTGCCTGCAGTTGAAATAAACTGAGGAATACCAAGGAAAAGGATAAGATAAGATAAATCCAAGATGAAAATATTCAAAAACATCCATGTCCAAATGCAATACAAGATTAACCAAAGGTTTAGCCAATAAACATTATGGATAAACCCAGCAAGAAACACCAGATGATGAGGAATAATAAAATCCACCAACAACTAGCATTACTATCAAACAACCCATCCATAATAAGAAATAGATTATATATATTGCATTTGCAAACTTCAAAAAATGTAAAACATAACCAAATTAAATTAATTAATAACACATTAAAGAAAATAAAGAAAAAATCACAGCTCATAAGATAAGTAAGAGAATAGAGAGTCAACTTCCAACTCAGGTGTGTAGTATCATATAAATCATGAAATCAAAATACTAGGTGCAACTCAAACAAGATACAATTCCAACCCAAAATGGGAAGAAAACTATACCAATTTATAAGATTAATATAATTGTTGCAACACCATAAGAAAAATTAAAAATATCTCCCACATTACCCACCTTACCCCCAATAGAGCTAACAAAACTCCAACTAAGACTCCAAGAATACACAAAAAGATTTAAAATTCCAATATTGTTTGGCAAGGATAACAAGCGATACAACCCTTTAGGATAATGCAAGACCATAGTCCAAATCCCCAACACAAACTGATAAATACTCCTCCCACTACGACAAGGAAAAGGATAAAATGAGCAACAGTTAATAACATGATTGTAATGAAATTATTCAAATTAGTGCTAGATATAGACTTATCAAAAATACCACTATTATTAGAATAAAAAAATAACAACTGGTTTCAACAGATGAAACAAAAGCCCTTAAGAGTACAAAACCATTCAAAGAAATAAACCAAAACCATATCAAAGAAGTGGTAGATGAAAACAAAAGTCAAGTATTAATTTCTAATTTAATAGAAACCAAGTTTATCTAATATGATAAGACATTTTAAAATTGTTGGAAAATTCACATAGGAAAGTTCTATAAGAAACTGCTTATTCCAACCATAATTAGCTAACCAGTCATCACAAGCATATCCTTCTCTACATAAATATGAAATATTAACATTGAAAAGGATCAACAATTGCTTAATTTCCCTAAGAAGATTAATAAGTTCAGGGTTGTAAACTTTATCATCATTGGCTTTCAAATAGTAAAGACATTGCATATCATCAACGTCAATCCAAATGCCAGTAATACCAAGAGACACATAATTTTAAACCATTTATGAAAGAAAAAAGTTAATAAAAAAATAAATATATACCACAAAATGAGGGAAGGAATGATATTCCTTATATAGCCTCTAGAAATAGTAAACTAGAGATTTAAAATTTTCTTGATGCTAATATTACCATAGAAATTATTAGACTTAAAAATATTATCAAAATAAATCCAAATTTTAAAGGCAATAGGACTACAGATAAAGACATGGTGCATATTTTCCATATGATAGCAACATTGACATTTAGAAGGTAAAATAGAACCTCTTTTAATTAAGTTCTCATTAGTAGGGTCATATTTATGTAAAACTCTTCAAGTAAAATTAGCGACAGTAGTCCGGATAGTTTTATGCCATAACAAAGAAAAAAATTTAGAAGAAGTACTCTTAGCTATGAAAACATTCCAAGCATCCTTGAGTCTAAAGATGATATTGCTATCCATGTTACATAATACCATATTATCAAAATCATTATTTAAAGGGATTTGTAAAATTTGAGTAACTAAAAATGCAGGAACAACATCAATAAGTTTAGTATAATCCCAATAATTATCAAGAATAAAATAGTTCACCTTGATAGTAGTAATAGAAAAAGAATTGAGCATTTGATCAATAGAAGTCCTACCCAACCAATGATCCTACAAAAAAAAAAGGTTATCCCGACGAACAGCCTATTTAATATGAGGTTCATCCGCCCATTTTATGTTGCAAAGTCTTCTCCATACTCTAGAGTCACCCTGATTGTAAGTGCACATGGTATTGCATTCCCACACAATATTTTGTAGTCATGTATTTAGCACATATACTAGACCTAGCATGAAAATTAAACCTAATTTGATAGAAAAAGCATAAGCTAATTCAGCCAGATTCTTAAGCTCTTTTTTCTAAACCACTACAATTGTTACTCCAAGTAGTCCAGAGAATTTTGGAATACGATATGTTATCTTTCCAAAAAAAATATATTGAATAATTTTTCAAGCCTATTACAAATAGCCAAAGTAGGTTGAATATTTTGGAAAATATAGATAGGAAGAGAGCATAAAATACTTTTGATCAAAATCAATCTCCCCCCAAAACTAAGGAAGTTTAACTCCCAAGAGTTTAGTCTATTTTTCACAGAGGTAATTAAATCATCAAAAAGGAAAGATTTTTTAACTCCCAAGATACTTTAAAGGTAAATAACTTTGAATAAAGCTAGTGAGATCTCTAATAGCATTAATATGGTCAACATGCATGTTTTTAGTACAATTAAAACAACATTTATTTTTATCCAGATAAAGACCACTTTTGATCTCAAAATTATGTAGAAATATGGTAATAACATTAATCATATTCAAAGAGCCATTAGAGAAAATAATGACATCTTCAGTAAAACAAAGATGAGAGATAGGAAAACAACTTAATGTCCTTTTAAGTAAGATTAGGATGCCTTTCAAATAGATGTGTAAGACCACTAAAAATTATTCAAGAGCAATCTTAAAAAGAGCATGGGAAATAGGATCATCTTGTCTAAAGCTATGGGAGAGGACTTAAAGAACCATTACTTTAACCATTGATAATATAACTCTTAATCAATTTAATAAAATCGGAATTAAAACCAAATATATATAAAATCGAATAAAAAAAGTCCAATTAATGTTATCATATGTTTTAGCAATGTCAATTTTAAAATAATGTTCCCACCTCTTGCTTTAAGATCAAGATCATGAATGAGTTCTTGAGAAAGTAAAATATTCTCAATAATAGCTCTAACTTTGACAAAAGCCAATTTGATTAGGAGAAATGATTCTAGGAAGCAAGGGAGTAAGTCAATTCATCAAAATTTTTTATATAAGTTTATTGAAAAAGTAGCAAAGACTAATAGCATAAAAATCATCCTAAGTACTAATAATAACCTTTTTAGGAATAAGCACAATTGAAGTTCTAAAGAAAAATTTAGAAATAATGTTAAAGGAAAAAGAATATAGAACAATAGCATATAAATCCTACAAAATGTTGTTCCAAGCTTTTGAAAAATTTTGTAGTATAATGATCAGGGTTAGCAACATAATCAACATTCAAAGAAAAAATTGTCTGCTTAACTTCCTCCAAGGAAGGAGGGATAATAAAAGGATTGCTATCATCCTCATTAATGATGGAAGGGATGAGATTAGTGTATTCAATAGGGATAATAAAAGACATATTTGATGAATGAAATTTTTTGCTCTATTCTTTTTTACCATAGCATGAAAGTACTTCATATTCTTGTCACCCTCAATAAAATGTTTAGAGGAAGGTTTTTATTTCCAATAGAGTTCCTCCTGATCTTGAAGCTTAAAAAGGGTCTTTTTAATCTCTTGGAGAATCCTCAAATTCTCAACATAAATGGTCAAAATGGGCATAAGATAGAAAAGTTTCTTTTTTTTTTGGAAACTAGCAAAGGGGCCTACACATTAATAAAATAAAAAGGTTACAAGGTCCTTAAAGGGAACCTTCAACTCACTAATGCTTGATAGAGCTACAAAAGAAAGCAAAAGAAAACCTAAGAGCCGATGATTCCCTAAGCTAAGAATTACAAAATAGCCTAATAACAATCTAAGGAGACCAATAAGTGTTACCCAAAAAAGGAAGATCTTGTTAAAAGCATTCAGCCCAATCTTTTAGCCAAAAAAGACCAGCACGTTCACAAGATCCAGATTATCTTGGTCCTACAGGAAAAGCATACTGCAAATGAAAACCACACACAACAATAAAAAAGTAATAGCAAAGGAAATTATAAGGATTTAAGAACATAGACAATTGATAGCTGTAATACAATAAGAAGCCATTAAAATATAAAGTGGCAAAAGGCTCCGTTAAATTCATACCATTCCTTAACCCATCATAGTAAAGATCCAACAATAATAAAATTAAGGAATGAAAGCAATCATACCCAATCATGTTTGACATAAGACCAGTATACCTCATGATAGAATAACCCTTGCAACCATCAGGAATAAAGCCCCACAACCACTCAATCCAAATCCCCAAAACTTTCATATTTATCAAACAGAAAAAGCCAAGGGGCTGGGTATCAGCAACAAAATAAAACCCACCCCAACCATATAAACGGCATAACATACCAACCACCTGAAGAATCCTGAAGCCAACACTCAAAATAACCAAGAAAATGATGCAATCCAGTAACAAATGAACCCTTAAAATAACCAAGAAATTGATACAACCAAGTAGCAAAAAAACCCCATGGACGAGAGGGGTGAAGATGTGATACCAATATTTCCAATCACTACTCAATTCCCACTCATTAACACACCAAATAGTATTAATATATAGAAAAGAATTGGTACATAATTTAAAACCTTCAAAAGGCTAAAATGATTCACATAAGGCTAGGAAACCAAGTGAATTAATAACATGAATGATATGCAAGCTGAAGTGAGAAAACCAAACCAAAAAAATTAGAAATGCAAGTAGGGTCGGTAGAGCTCAGGAATATAGTAACTGTATTGTTGTCATGTAAAGAACCCAATTGCCATTTCGTTCTCCTCCCAAATGTACATTAAGAAAAGGATGTTAGATGTAGAAACAACATACTGGCAATAGATGGGAAAATCCTAGATATCAACTACAGTTAAATACATTCCATGCCACCTACCCAAAAGCAAACAAAACCTAATAATAAGCGTCTAGATATCGCTAAACAACTTCGCTAAAGTAAAATTAATAGAACCTAAAATGCCAAACTGAAATGGATTTCCATACAAACATAGTTGTGTATACCAGTGATGCTACCATACACAACACTCAATTGCCACTCTAATCTACTCCCAAACCCATCCAGGCTCACAGGGATCCTTCACAGGAAATTTCCACTGGAATAGAAGGAAAGACAACTGAGTGAAGAGAAAAATAGTGCATAGTCACTCACATTCACTCGAATAGCCCAACAAAAGTTCATATTAGACTGAAAGAAAGCCTTAAAATCCCTCAGTATAACCAACACAGAGGTAGAACAACCAATGCATAGATAAAATACAAACAGACTCACCCAAAAGACACTAACGAGATGAAAACAACCAGCAACCCAAATCAAAATAAGCCAGGGAGTAGATGAGCAGCACGAAGAGTATTGATCAGCATAATGAATGTTCCAATGATAGCTTAGAATGGGCCAAATCCAATAGTTAACAATGAAATATTAATAAAGAATGTTGTTATACAGTTTTCCAATCCAATGATGGCAAAAAAACACCAGAGAACTAAGCACATTATTCTTAGAAGTAGTAGAGGAAACATAACGGCTAATGTTTAAAGCATTTATGATGGAAACAACCCTACTGTGAACCCTAGCCCCATCACCTAGATTCCAGTAAAGCCCAAAATTCAGCATTAAGCAATCAAGGCTCATTAAATAACCTGAAATTTGAATCAGTTTCAAGGGACCACTGAAAATATAAATCATAGTCCATAAAGCCAACAACTGTAGCGAAAGGATTATGGCACAACCAAAATTATGAATAAAATAGATCCAAGGATAAGTAGAGAAACCATTGAGGTTCAAAACAGAATACCAAAAAAGCCAAACATGGCACAAACCCATGTCAACAAAACTGATAACAATCATGAAACTCAAAAAAAGATGAGTATGATAGCATAGAAGCAACACACTCCAAGAAAGACATAAAACCAAGTCTGTCAAAAAATAGATAAATAAAGAAGCGCAGCAAACAAAATAAATAACAACAAATTAAAATAAATATAAGGAAGACCACGCCGATCTAATCTAGCTAAACCTTTGATTTATTTAGGAAGAGAAAGTTTAGAGAATTCAGTAAAACCAAAAAAGTTACAACCCATTTTAGCCAATGCATCTACAACAGAATTACCTTCCTGCAAAATATGTGAAATAGAATAAGTAATGAAGGAAAGCCAATGCTTAATATCTCTTAACATATAAAAGTTAGCATGATTAGAAAATATATTACCCTTAAGATAATGAATCAAGATAAAGGAATCCACCTCAATCAAAATATAAGTAATGTCTAATGAAATACATAATTGAATTCCATAAAGAAGACTCTAAATTTCAACTTGAATAGCAGTAATAGCCTTAAAGGGACCCGCAAAGGCCACAATCACAAAACCATTAGAATTATGAATAGTGCCACCATAACCCTTATTGAAATTATTCCAAGATCCATCAGTATTAAGTTTGTAATAGCCCTCAACAAGCTTCTTCCAAAAAATACTCCTATCTTTACACCTGATTAGATGAGGACTAAAAACCAAACCAAACTCACAAGGCACATGAAAGAAACATTTAAAAGAATTAGGCTTAACTAAATTAGCGACATAAAATTGGTGAATTTTATTCTCAACTTTAGATATTACACTTAAAGCATTCATTTTAATTTCTACATGTTTAGAATCATTCCTACTACTCCATAAAAACCAACAAATAATAATAGGAAGAATATTCCTAATTTGAACTTTATCAAGGACAAACCACTCCTTTAGAAAATTAGCAATAGAATTATACCTAGTAGTAGTAAGCACATTAAGCATGTTCTCAAAGTGAAGCCACACTTTAATAGCAATCGTGCCCTGAATGAATAAATAATTAATATTCTCAATATGATAATAGCATTTACATTTGGAAACAATATAAAAACCTTTTCTGACAATAATAGAATCAAAAGGCAAGTAATTATGTAAAATCCTCCATAGAAGAAAAGAGTAAGAGGTATGAATTCTAGCATGCCAGAAAGCAGAATAAAGAGAATCTTTAGGGAGCACTTGTCAAATAGTATTTCAAACTGGCTTAGTAGCAAATTTACCATCATTAGAACCACTAAACAGAATGCAATCCTCATTATTCAAATGAACAGAAATATTGAGAATTAACTTAAAAATAAAATAAGGTACCAAATTGATAAGTAAACTAATATTCTAGCTTTCATTAATAAAATCATTCACTCTGCAAGCAAAGGTAGAGTGAGTGTATAAAAGATTTTCAAAAGAAAAGTTACCCAACCATTTATCTTGCCAAAAAAAAATGTTGCCAGCTCCCATAGCCCATTGAGTAAACTTTTCAGCTTCCCACTTAATGTTACATAATCTTTTTCAATTAAAAGAGTCCCCTTGTTTGAAAAAATAAATCAAAGGATGATTCCCAACACAATATTTAGAGACCATGAACTTGGCCTAAAGACATTTTTTAGCCTATAAAGTTAAACCATAGTTTATGGTCATAGGTCTTGGTCATATCCGAGAAAGTTATAAAGCCTAGTCTTCCCTCATCAATAGCCCCCGACAATTACTCTAAGAACCCCAAACAATAGAATGTTTACCTTCTTTAGCACCCCAAAGAAATTTGTTAAATAAATTCTCCATTCTACTTCAAATATTTAATGTAGGGCACATAGTATGCATCAAGTAAATAGGAAAATAACATAGAACATGCTTAATAAGAATAAACCTACCTCCAAAAGAAAGGAAATTAAAAGCCCAAGAGGAAAGTTTCTTATGAATTGTAGTGAAAATATCATCAAATAAATGTGACTGTTTCATACCCTTATAAAGAGGAATTCAACGATAAATAGCTCAATTTAAAACCAAAATTTCTTTCAATACTAGTAACCCATGTATGATATATAGACTTAGTTGGGATAAAATAGATTTTAGAAAGGGTTAAAATTAAACCACTAGCATGGTGAAATAAGTTAAGAAATCAAAACATAATATTAAGCATTTTAATAGAGCCTTTAGAGAAAATAACAAAATCATCAGCAAAGTTCAAATTGATAATAGAAAGCCACTGCCCTTTCTAAATTGCAGAGTTTGGTGGATCCTAAAAAGATTATTAATACTACAAGAAAAGAATTCCACAGTAATAGTAAAAGAGCATGAGATAGAGGATCCTCTTGTCTTAAACCATGAAAGGATTTGAAGTACCCATGAGACTTACCATTAATAATAACAGAACAATAACAATGTTCAATGTTGTTTATAATAAGATTAATAAAGTGCATATTGAAACCAAATAGCTTTAAAATAGTATAAAAAAATTCTAAATAAAGATTGTCATAAGCTTTAGTAATATCAACTTTGAAAATAATATTTCCACCAGAAACCTTAGCATGCAAATCATGAACTAATTTTTGAGCGAGTAAAACATTGTAAAATATAGATATACCATTCACAAAACTCCTTTATTCCAAAGAAATAATCTTAGGTAGAATTAAAGCAAGCCTCCACATAATAATTTTTCTAATAAGTTTATTAAAAAAAGTAAATAAACTAATGAGATGGTAATTATTCCAAAAGTTAATGGCATTGGATTTAGGAATTAAAGCTATAAAAGTAGGAGTAAAGAATTAAGGTATGGGATTGCCCCTAAAGAAATTCACCATAGAATTGATGAGGTCCTCTTTTATAATAGCCCAAGTATTCTAAAAAAAACTTAGTAGTAAAACCATCAGTGCCATCAACCAAATCGGAGTTCATGGTTTTCAAAGTTTGCCAAATTTCCTTCTTGGAAGGAGTTTTAGTAAACAACACATTGTCTTCTTCAAAAATAAAAGAAGGAATACAAGAAATTTTAATATTAAAATCCAGGAAAAAGTTATTGTTGAAAGAATTTTGAAAGTACTCAACACCCGAGGTAGCAATTAAATCAAGGTTATCAATGACATTACCATCAGAGGAGGTAATCCTATGAATATGCCTACTAACTTTATTGTGATTAGCAATGTTATGAAAGAAAGTAGTGTTGCGATCACCTTCCAAAAGGAATTTAGAAGCATTTTTTACCTCCATTAAGCTTCTTCATTTTCCTAAAGTTTGAACAAAATAGCCTTCATGTCATTGAAAGTGGATGGGTTCTCAAAGGAAGATTTATCAATGTATACCATATCAGTATGCTCAACATCCTTTTCATCAAGCAAAATACTAGTAAATATGTTCTTGAAGATGCATTTATTCCACCAAGATATTTTTTTCGTAAGTCTTTTCAGTTTAAACCAAAATCTAGTCATATCAAATACATAATCAAAAGGGAAAAGGGGGGGTGCAATAGTTACTTTGAACATTCTGTAAAAAATTTCATCAAGAAGTAACATGTTTTGGAATCTAAAGGTGTTGAAAATTATTTCTACTAATCCTATTAACAACAAAGGAGAATGGTCAGATAAAGTTATGGTTAAATGATTAATATAACTCAATTTAAAGGAAGAAATCCAATAGTCATTAAAAAGAATGCGATCTAATCTTTTCCACATAGTACCCTTATTCCAAGTAAAAGCTTTATCGGAGAAACCAATGTCATGAAGGTTATAATTCATAATCATATCATTGAAATCCTCCATAGCATAATAGTTAGGAGGCTTAAATCCTACTCTTTCAGAAGCATTAGTAATACAGTTAAAATCCCCTCTAACTAACCAAGGGGCATTAACCGAAGTGGCAAAATCTGTGAGTTTATTCCAAAGAATTTTCCTCCCTAACCTAGAACAAGAAACATACATAAAGGAAGCTTGGTAGGATACTTGATTAAAAGTAATGTTAGTATCAATCAGTTGAGGCAAATCCATGATAACATCTAAAGAAATAAAGTGTTTCTAGAAAATCCAAATTTTATTGCGAACAGAAACCAAATTAGTAGCACAAAGAAAAGGCTCAATTAAAATAAGCAAGTGAATGTCAAAAAATATATTATACACAAGTCTTTAGCTCTACCCTTGGATAGAGAGACACCCACTCCCCTAATATTCCAAATGATAGTATTAACCATTAAAAGATTGGTTAGAAGCTCTAGTGACCCTTGGAGTAATGTCGGATGTGTTCTACTTATTATTACCCTTCCTTTTTGAAGTAGATTTGAAACCATTCATACTAATGTTAGCCTTTCCAATAGGAGGTGACATAGAGATAATAATGGAGCCTTTAAAATCATCCTTAGGAGGAACATGGTCATGAGAATCAATTTCTCCTTCTTCCATATCCTCAACCTTTTCCCCATCAATAATTTGATTATTTTTTCAAGAGGATTCAGATTCACTTTCAAACTTATCTTCACTAACTTGATTAATAGCATGGCCATTTAGATCATCTTCTTATGACACTTCTCATCCATTGTTTGATCCTCAACTCCTTAATTAACCAAGGAGCCATAAATAAAATGATTCTTAGCATAATCCACCTTTTCACCTACATTGTTTTCACACACAAGTAAATCTTGATCCTTAATAGAAAAACATTATCAATATTGCATAGACCATCGATGTCAACCTTATATGAAATTCCTTTACTCCTTATGGAATTATATAATGGTCCAATCTTTATGTCATCACATGAAGCTTTGGGATGCTCCAAATTTATATTTTGTGCCATTTCCTTATGAATAATATAATTACCAATCACACCTGGTTCTCCATTAATAGGTCCAACCACAGTATTATGGGGCATCTTGTTCTCCCTAAGTTGAGGATGGGAAACAAAATAATCATTTATCGAATGTCCATGAACTTCACAATGCAAGCAAAAATCCAGAACATTTTTGAACTCAACTTTCTATAAATACCCAGAATTTTCAAATCCAAGCTAGATGTCTTTTCAATGCTTCTTCATAAAATCCAATTCTATAAACATCCTAATCACCAAAGGCTATGAATGGGAGGTGGTGGCTTGATTCATTTGAAGAGGTCTACCAAAGATAGATCCCAAAGCATGGAGAATATGAGAGTTAAAAAAATGCAATCATAAATTAGGAAAAGAGATCAAAATAGGAACAATGGGAGATTCCTCTTTGACATCAAAAAAAGATGTCCATTTCAATAACCTCATTTGACAGTTAAGAATATAATATGTTCTTCTAGCAAAAACCATACAATAATAAAGATCATTGGATAGTTGAATCGCCACATGTCTAATATTAAGCAAACTGATAGAAAAATTATCAGATAATTTCATCTTTAAAAAAAAATTGAATGTTGTCAAGATTAGGTCATCGGACCAAAAACTTCCCAACAAGAGTGAGCTAAAACGGGCAAGCAAGTTTGAAAATATCATCATTAGACATTAAAAGAACAGGAAAACATTTTACCATCGATTTACTGAAGGAGAATATAGGATCCTTTGAAGAACTATATATGGCATGAACATCAGAAAAAAATTGAGACTTGTTTTCACATCCATCATTTCCCAAAAAGCCTTTCGAAGAAACAACCAGAGCAAAAAGAGGAACTCCCCAAGGACCCAGATCCAAAGATGATGGAGCACTTGCCATGAAAAGAAAATAGACAAACCCTAAGTCCAATCGGCCTTAGGAGAGAAAAAAGACCACGCAAACACAAACCAAAACGTAAAAGAAACACAAATAAACAACAATCTATAGTAGAAACCATGAAGAGAATAGGAGAGAAAGGAACTGCCATGGAGTCGCCTGCTAGAGAAAGAACTGTTGGAAATTTTTTGTGTGCTGATTTATTGGTACCTTTTTTTTTATAGGATAGATTTTTTTTAGGGCAAACCCATAAAGTGGCTTATGCATTGATTAAAGAACATGATTACAGGTCCTTAAAAGGATCTCAAGATCTCTACTGCTCAGAAGAACTACAAGGAAAAAAGGAAAATAAAATCTAAGAGCTCAAGATCCTCACTACATATCAATACAAAACCACCTAAGTACATTCTACGGTGCTCAAGGAAAAGCACCCAAAAGGTGAAGTAGTCCAAAAAGTAACAAAAGGCTACATACCACCATCCTCAGCTCCAATCCTACAAGCATCATCACCAGAGAGGACCTGCAAAAAATTCTAATAGGCAAGAAGAATATAACTAGAAGAAGAACCATAAATAATATAAATATAAGCCATGTAATGACTCTCATAAGAATAGTAATCCCACCAATGATCACAAAATAACTCAAATAAGACCAAAGTACCAAAATTCCAATAAAGATCCAACAGTTCAGAGCAAACAGAGACACAATGAGAATAGTCCAAAAATGTCCCTACCAAGAGGCAAGGCAACAAGGCACAAAACTCAAAGCAACCATCCAAAGAATAGGCAACCTAGAACCATCAGGTAAGTAACCCAACCCAGGAAAGAATCCAAAACACATGGATGAACACCATAATTACTCCCACCAACCAAGCAAATCAAAAATAGGACAAAAACCCCTAGAATAACCAGGAAAGGCTAAACCCAACCATTAGCCAAACAATAGCTCAGCCAAAAGGGATCCAAAGAATCAAGACCAACATAAAAATAGAAAAACTAGTCCAGCGCTTGCCCTAATAATAGCCCAGTAAAAACCAACCAAGAATAACAACTAAACATAATGCACAACCCACAAACTAAATGATTGACATTGATAAAAAAATACCAGCAAATAGAAAATACCACAAGAATGATAAAATGGGTTCGAGTAGAAATAACTTAGAAGAAATTGGATCCAGCAAATATCACTAGGATAATCCCAATGCTGCTCCAACCAATAAGCCATAGCCACCTCCCCCAAGTAATAATCTCCAGAGAACACCATGAAGTGACTAAATAAAGAGCATTTACCCACACCCAAGAAAAATTCAACCAAAACATAACACCAAAAAATCACCACTAATAGAGCAACAACATACCCAAGAAAGCCCACCTGACTTCCATGAAATAAACAACAAGCCAAACAAAATGACCCAATAACACCAACAAAGCAAGACATAAATAACACCCTAGGCAACCCAGCAAGCTAACAGATCACCACCAAGGTACCAAAAAATAGCACAACTGGAGAAATTAAGCCTCTGCCAGAAATCCCAATAAAACCCAGACCCTAAAGGATCAGGTAAAGCTAAAGCCATAGCAAGGAGAGCAACAACTAAGATACCTATCAAGGAAAAACCAATGCAATCATCGCTCAACCCCAAGAACCCATAAAAAATCCAGACAAAAAACATAAAAACACAAAACATGGTACCCACCAAGAAAGACCTCAAGAAAAAACCCAAACCAGGGAGAAGGCTAACGAAGCCAAACCTCCAGAGAAGAAATAGTAGGAGAAGGAACCTCACATAAATCAGATAAATATAAGAAAGCCAAATTAACCCCTAACATAAGGTAAACATATTTTATCCAATCTTAAAAGGCCTTTTAAGGGGACAGGTGCTGCAAATCTATTTTCAGGGAATATGATTTTGATGATAGCAACCACTTCTATTTCTCTATGACTGCCTTGACTACAAACATTTTAGGTCCACAATATCAAACCACAATTTGAACTAGCTCAAGATTTGGTAGACTAGGTCTAAGTCAGTTTATAAACTTTTCCCTTTCTTGAATCTATTATAAATGATATGGTTCCTGATGCTAAGTAACTTTGCACACACACACTTGGGGGAATTTTTTGTCTGAATTAGAGTTTTCTATTTTTACTCACATCATCTAGAATGATCCATAAATTAGCCTAGACGATTATTTAAAAATAAAAACACTAATTAGGGCATCCTGATTAAGGCAACCATAATTAAGCTCATCATCCTAGATGATATGTTATATTAGCCAGGATAATAGGCTCAAATCAAAAAGAATCAGCCGCAAGATCTATTTAGATATTATTTATTTTTGGACATCATCCAAGACATTGTCCTGGATGATACAACATAATTATGCCTAAATTAATCTGGTAATTAAGGAAAAGCAATTAAGGTTTGATTGCTTGATCAATTTATCTAGGATAATCATAGGATTGGTCGGGACAATCAATTCAAAAACCTTAGTTGTTCATGGATGATCAACATCACACAGCTTCTATTCAGGGTGATGCTTTGGATGATTTTCATGAATTTGAACTAATCCTCCGGGACGATCGTGAGATCATCCTGGACATCAAGCTATTTTCCCATCATCCAGATTCAGTGTGATTATCTGGATGATATTCACTGATTTATACTAATTGTACAGGACAATGTTATATCGGCATGAACAATATGAACAAAAACCTTCTGATAATCCTAAATTGTCCTTGCTGATTGAGCTTAATTTGCACTGATCTTACAGAATGATATTTATAATATCATGGATGATAAAGTCAGTTTGCTGAAATTAATGAGCTATTTTGAAGCTCTTCTATTTAAGAGCACTTATTCTATCCTTTAGAACATTTTTTACTACTGTTCTGACCTGAGAGAGCCAAGAGGAGAGGCAAAGCAAGGGAGAGAGGGAGGATCTTATGAGGGGGAGTTTATGAGGGAGTTCATAAAGTTTAATCCAAGTAAGGATCTATTGTCATCTTCTCCAGTCATTGTCCTTAGTTCCTTAGGGGTTTTAGAGTTATAAAATTCAACATCTGATACAAGTTCTCTGCCTGCTTCAGGAAGAAGCAAAAGGAGTTGGGTTTTATGGCTTCTTTCGGAGGAAGCAAAAGGAGTTAGGTTCTCTATCTCACCTGGGTTGGTGGAAAGGAGGTTTGTAAAGCCTTCTCTTCCTTGTTGTGGGGGAAAAGGAGAGGCATAGAGTTTAGTGCAATACTTGGAGGGCGCCTCCAGGGAGTGGACGTAAGTCATGTTGACCGAACCACTATAAATTTCTACATTCTTTATTACTGCCACTGCATTTAATTTCTGCACTTTGATTTCTATAGTGAATCTTGATTTTTATTTTAAGATTTTGTTTTGATCGAAAGTTTTTTTTTTAAATTCCAATTCACCCCCCCCCCCTCTTGGTTAGCCTTGGGACTAGTTCATAAAGGCTTAACATCCCTGTCGAACTTTCTAGTGCCATCAGAGCACTTTCAACAGGAACATTAGCTTCCAAAAAATTAATGAAGCAATCAATCCCAGACCCAAAATGGGCCAGCCAATTGACAAAAGCAATACAATCCTTAAACAATTGGGAGAAGGACAAATTGATAAAAACCATCAATTATTTTATATCCCTAACAATATAAAACACCTCATAATTACAAACCAAGTCAGCACTATCAAAATACACTGAATATTGTTAATAGACTCAACCTAAATACCAATATTAGTAATGTCAAGAGGCATACAAATTCTCAACCCATAAATAATCACACTAAGAAGTTCTAGATGAAAATTACCATTATGCAAAGGACGCGCAAAAGCAAGTATCATTACCATGGCAATCTCTAATTATCCCACCACACCCCACACTGCTATTATTACATGAAACAAAAATATTCAGCTTGAAGCAACCCAAAGAGGGTTTAACCCAAGAGACAAAATGAGGTTGAGAGAAAGGAAGAAGCGCCCCCAACTTCATGCCCAAAGAGGGTTTAACCCAAGAGATAAAAACCATCAGCATTGATGCACAAGTTCCTATTCCCTAAATGTGGCACATTTATGGAAAGCAATTCTTCGGGTAATTTAGGTTCAGTAGCTTGGAAACTAATTGAGAAGTTTTGAGAGAAATTAAGATTTTTCTGCGAGTTCCTTCAAAATTCAAATTCGTAGCTTTTTCATGGGAGAAATGGTGACGGATGGTCGCCGACCACCAATCTCTGGTGGTTCAGTGGATGTTCGTCGCACTTCCATAAGTATGTCTCATGGTCCAACGCAGTCATTTTCCTCTTCCCCACCGGGTTTTGGGGATATTCCTCCAAGTTTTTTGCATGGATCAAAAATGAAGCTTCGTTAGGGAGCGCCTTTAGTGATCAATGAACGAGGTCTGGTTTTGCCTCCTAAAAAAGTTACAGAAGTTGCAAGAAAGGGTAAAAGAGTGATTGAAGAAAAATTGTTTATAATCTAAAGAACATAGATCTCCTTGGTGTCACGGAGCTTGTAGTTGCTACTTCATCTACAAATTCTATTTCAACTGAAGAAGGTTCTGCTTTCTCTAGTAAACAAACTATTTTCAAAAATGCTGCTGAAAATCAAATTGATGCAGATGGTATGATGGTTCAAGCTATGGATGAATCAAGGATGGATTTTCCAGATAATATTGCTACTGAAGGCAAATGGTACCCAAGGATTAAATTCTAATGATCTGGATAAAGTGCGTGAATGGAATAACGGAGAATTGTGTGCGTGCAAGGAAGCCATTAATGAGATTACTGAAAGATCTCTTCCAAATATACAACAAAATGCTCGGACTAGAAAGGAACATATTAAAGTAGCTCACCTGGATTTGGGTGATTTTAGATCCGAAGATGGATTTTCTGTTAAACTAAATGAAGACAAGGTGTTGGAAAACTCAAGGAGGCTACAAAATTCTATTGTTATCAATGTTTTTGGTAGTAAAATACCATTCCCAGTGGTCAATACTGAACTCAGAAGACAATGGGCTTCTTATGGGAAGTTCCTTTTAAAAATGTTAGGAATGGACTAGATCCTCTGTTCATTCTATGCCAAAGAATCCATGGATGTTGTCTTCAATAACGGGCCTTGGTTTTTTAATGAGAAGATCATTGGTATGGATAAATAGTCTTCCAAATTTGAACCGTCATCCTTAAAAGGGTTGTGTGCCCCTATATGGATTAGGCTTCCTAATCTCCCACTCCAATGTTGGGATGAAATCAACATATGTAGAATTGCTTCAATAATTGGGAATCCTCTCATGATTGATGCTAACCTATTTCAATGGGGAAGGAGGGAGTTTGGTAGGTTATGTGTTCGAATCAATCTGGATATTGCCTTTCCTAAAGGAGCTTGGGTGGAAAGTAGTTCGGGCAAGTTCTATCAAAAGTTTGAATATGAGAGACTCCCTGATTTCTGCTTTAGCTGCGGGAGAATTGGTCATAATAAGACCATTTGTTTAGAAAATTCTGCTAATGACACTTCTGGCTCTATTAAGGAAGGGGAATCTTCAAAGGTGATTAATGAAGGCAATTCTAATCCCAGCAATGCTACAAATAATGTAGCTAATAATAATGAAAAGATTGGCTATGGTCCTTGGCTTCAAGTTAATTATGGCAGGAAGAGGAGTTCTTTCTTCAAAAATCTAGGTTCTTGGGACAAAGAAGTTGCTGGGAAAAAAGCTGAAATTGTTATAAAAAAAAGGTCTAGAAGGAAGTTAAAGCAATGGAATTTCCTAATAAGGTGTAGATTTCTCATATTGAGGAAGTCAATAGAGATTCCATTAAAGAGTCATCTCAAATTCAGAATTCAGAAACCTTTTCAAAGAACATGATTGATAAAAGTCTGAATGTTCAAACCTCTTTTTTAATCTCTAGTAACAAATTCAATTTATTAAATGAACTGAGTGAAGAAGGGGAAATCTTACCATCAGAATTGGTTGAAAACAAATCATGTGAAGACCTGGGAGGAGCTTCTAAATACAAAGATGAAGAACTCATCAGCAAGAGTGAGGTTTTAAGCATTTCTTTTGCTAACAAGGAAGGGAGTCCCAATATTATTAAGAACAAAGGCAATAAATAACTTAAAGGACTAGGTCTTATCAACTCTACTCCTAGAAATAGGAGGGCTGAAAAAGTGATCAAAGATAGGATGGGGACTTCATTCCATCTTATTCAATGAATTCATCCAAAGCTTTTTGGAATTGTAGAGGAGCTAGGAAAAGGAGAGCTTCTCTATACATGAAGGAAATTGTGAAAGATTTTGGAGTTTTTTTCATTGGTTTGTTGGAAACCAAAATCACTTCTTTTGAAAGAAAGGAAGTGGATCTTCTCATTGGCACCGATTAGTACTTCTATTGTGTTCTATCATAAGGCATATCATGGGCATTCTTGTTGAGATTCGTTCACTATGAATTAGGTTGTTAAACCTAAGGTTATGTCCCAAGGCTATCCAAGATGGGGGGTGAATTAGTATTTTTTTTTAAAAAAAAAAAAAATATCCCTCATGAGTATATTGAACCGAAAATAAACTTTAATGAATTTTTAGAAAAAGTTTTTCAACCACAATTTTTATAACAAAACAAAATGCGGAAAATAAAAAGCAGTAAAAATAAAAGACACAAAATTTATAGTGGTTCAGTCTAAAACAGACCTACATCCACTCCCCGGAGGCAGCCTCCGAGTATTGCACTAATACCACTAGTTACTCTCCTTTAGTACCCACAACAAGGCGGAGAAGCCTTTACAAAAACTCTTTCCACCACTACCCAATGCGGTAGAGAACTGTCTTCCTTTAACACTTATCCCCAGTGTTGGCAGAGAACCGTCATCCTTTAACACTATCCCCAGTGTTGGCATTGAACCGTCATCCTTTTACACTATCCCAGTGTTGGAAGAGAACCGTCGTCCTTTTACACTATCCCAGTGTGGGTAAAGAACCCGCGGCTGTTCACACTCTCCAAGTGTCGGCAGAGAACCGGATCTCCTTGACAGATCTTCTCACAAGAAATCTAGAAGGAAGGAAGAAAAGAGTGAAGTAATCCCAAATCACAAGTAGAGATTCTTACCTTTGAACACCAAGAGAAGCCTTCATGCTCTAGTGGTAGGAATCCTCCTTTGAATGCTCTCTCACACTCTCTTCTTGACTCTTCTTTCAATAGGCACGAAGATCAAATGGCAAAAAGATTGGGTGGTAGTCTAAATTGGACCTTATATAGGAGAGACAAGAAAAACCATCCAAAACTGCAAAATATTTAAGTTAACACGAAATGGATCGTCCCGTACGATCGTGGATCATCCTTGACAATTTTATTTAAAGTGTCGGAAACATTCCTTATATATATTGGTACGAACTATGTTCATACACTATCATCATCCCGTGCGAACTAGGTTCGTCCGGTACGATCAGTTATACCATAGGTCGGTTCCCAAATAACTGCATGGACGTAACCAACTTAAGTAAGTCGGTTCACATCGTCCTGGGACGAACAAAACTTCATCTGAATGAAATTTTTACAGAGAGCAACTCATCCTGGCATGATAATGAACTTGGTCTGAACGAATTTTTTATAGAGAAGAATTATTCCTAGGACGATTTGGATTTCGTCTGGACAAAATTTTTATAGAGCCCAAGTCGTCCTAGCACGATTATAGATTTCTTCTAAACAAAATTTTTACAGAGCCTAACTCATCCTAGGATGAAATAAATTTCGTCCTGGACGATCAGGACTTAGAAAAATTTCCTCCAAATCCTATTCGTTTCATTGCTCCTACGAGGAGATAACTGACTTGATCATCCCGTACAAACTAGGTTTGTCCCGTACGATCTGTACAAATTTTGTAAGATATCCATAAGTATGTGTGTGTGTGTTTTTATTCACTTAATTACAATCACTCCCTCTCAATTCAAAGAACAATTTAAAGCTTCAATTTGCAAAGGATTTTATGCTAAATTTGATTTGAAGTCTTCATTGTTTGGAGTTCAATTTTCCTGAAATGTTAGTACACACAAGAGCAAAAACAAATCTTCCAAAAAGTGTTAGGAGATAATTTCACATAAAATAATAATATTTAAAATCATCAAAACTATACAAGTTGCAAGAATGTAACATATGCAAATAGCAACTCTCTTAACAATCTCCCCCTTTTTGATGATGGCAAAACAATTATTGTTTGTAGGATTTCAAATTTTAAGAATCTCCTAAACTCCCCCTGAATTGATAAATGCATGAAAATAAGGAGGCATTGATTCAAAAATTATTTTTGTTTTTAAAAAAAAAATATACAAAATAATACAACAACATAATCACAAAAATAAAATAAACACAAATACTAACACAATATACAAGACTCACAAGACACAAAAAACAAAATAAACACAAATGCTAACACAAGATATAAGACTCACAAGACATAATTCAACAAACAATTTCTCCCCCTTTTTTACAACAACAAAAAGTGAAGAAAAACAACTTGAAATGAAAGCAGGGATATGAAAATTATTTGATAAGGTAATCTTAATAGTGATTGAAATATGTTATGCAAATAAAATTAAAACACTAGGCAAATCATAGAAATTCATATAATTTAAGAAGTGATATAACATATATAATAAAAAGAATTTATCAAAGACATGAGTCAGTTTAGACACTAGGATAGAGAATATCATTGCAATAAGGATGAATGAAAAATTGTATATTTCAAATTTCAATATCAATTATAAATGAACATAAGATCAATTTGAATTAAGAGATTAAAAGAGTTTGGAAAGAATTAACTACCACATGTGACGCTTTGCTCATCTTTTTCATAGTTGCAATAATAATATTAACAATAATACAGTCTAAAGAAGAGACATGAAATTAAAAATTCTAATAATATCAAGTTATAAGCGAAACTTAAACTTAGAAAAATTAGATTTTCTAATGGATTTAATTTTTCATGCAATTTAGGTTATAGCATGATCAAGATTAAAAATCTGATGATTTACATAAAGTCTAACAAACATTTCAAAAGTAAATTCAAATCAAAACACAAGAACTTATATTGATATCATTTTAAAGATTACAAGGATTCATTCAAGATATCAATACAATAACTAAAATAAAGAAGAAATACATCAAACTACAAAACAACAACTAACACATAAACCATAACAACACAAACATAAAACATAAAGTGCAATAATCACCAGCTTTTGGAATGATTGAAGTTCTAAGAACGTGTTGGATGATGCGTGCATTACGGACAAGATAAGATACCCTAGCCACATGCTCAGTTAAACCATTTCCTCTATTCGCCCTATTGATTTCATACCATTTATATGTATCATTGGTGATTAAGTATGGGCTCTACTCCCCTCAGTCCTTAAATGTAGAAAAGCTCCTAAGTCGTGTTTAGTGATTTCAACTTTCTGTTTGAAAATAAAGGAGCAAATCACAGAGTGGTCAGAATTGAAGGACATATTGGCTAGAAAATAGTGGAAGGTTTCTTTGTTATAGAGGTGGACCAGAGTAAGGATAAATTGAAACTGAGTCGAAGAAAATAAATGCATTACCTTAAAGGTAATATCTTTTTGAATTAAAATTTAGGAATGAGAGATTTTGGCAGAAGAAAATCTAGGAAAAGAATCCTCATTTGCTTTGGACAGAAAGTTTTCGGACGAATTCCTATTAGGCTTCTTGACTAAGACCTTCTGATGCTTGCTCGAACTGGCCATTTGAAAGTGATCTAGAGTAAGAAAGGAGTTGAAAGTGATGTTTAGAGAGTGACAATTGAGTTGAAAAGACCTCCTATATATTAAAAAATGATTTGTTCGTACCAGACGAAAATAATTCATCCCGTACAAATTTTTTGATCGTCTCATACGAAAATATTTCGTACAGACAATTTAATACGACCAGAATGAAACAGCTTTTCATAATCAATGTGACTTACGAAGTATCCTTTCGTAATGACTTTTGACTAGTCTGATCGTACATATGAACACGTATTCGTCCTGGGACGATCAGAACTTATATCATTTTAATAACAGTTGAAATAGTCCCCTACATCTAACCGACATGTGTTCGTCCAAACTGAACCAAAGATTCGTACAGATGAAGTTCATATTAAAAACTGCCTTATCCATTCAACTGCTCCATTCATTTGTCCCATCATTTGAAAAATATTATAGTCCCGAACGATCGTGACGATCGTACATATGAAGTACATTAAAACTGCACTTAAAACTGTTTAAAATCTCACAGTTTGTCACGAATCATCCCGTACGAAACTATTTCTTCCCAAACGATGATGACTTAAAAAAAATTTTGCACTCAAACAAAAACTACAATTCAAAAACAAAACAAAATAAATACCAAAAACAACGAAGAAACACAGACTCTAAAAAAAATACACAAACAAAATTATAAACACATAAAAACATTTAATTAATAAATAAACATCAATATTGCAAGAACATTTTTATTTAAGCATTTAAATCAATCACACCAAGCCTTGTTCTTAATGCACTGAAAATATCAAAGGCTAAAGGTTTTGTAAAAATGTCTGCAAGTTGATTTTTAGTTGTAACATGAATGAGTTCAATTTCTCCCTTGGATACATGATCCCTTATGAAATGATGCCTTATGTCTTTGTGTTTGGTTCTTGAATGTTGAATAGGATTTTTAGAAATTCAAATAGCTTTAGTGTTATCACAATAAATTGGAATAATGACTATAGACAATCCTAAATCAATTAACTGTTGTTTCAACCAAAGTACATTGTGCCACACAACTTCCTAATGCAATGTATTCAGCTTCTGCAGTAGATAGGGCTACTGAATTTTATTTTCTACTGGACTAAGAGACTAAAGAATTTCCAATGAATTGACATATTCCAGAAGTGCTTTTCCTATCCACCCTACATCCAACAAAGTTAGAATCTGAATAACCAATTATTTCAAATGAAGAGCTAAACTTAGGATACCAAATTTCTAAGTTCTGAGTTCCTAACAGATATCTTAAAATATTTTTCACTGCTGTCAAATGTGATTCTTTTGGATCTGATTAAAATCTAACACATAAACAAACACTAAACATGATATCGGGCCGGTTAGCAGTCAAGTAAAGTAAAGATTCAATTATTCCTCTAAATTTCTTTTGATCAACAGATTTTCCCTTAGGGTTCTTATCCAACTGAACTAAGGAACTCATTGGTGTACTTACAGGTTTAGCATTATCCATTTCATACTTTTTGAGGATGTCCTTAACATACTTTGATTAACTTAGAAATGTTCCTTCCTCAATTTGATTAATGCTAAAACCTAGAAAGTAACTTAAATCTCCCATTAGACTCATCTCAAATTCACTACTCATTATTTTAGAAAAATCATCACAAAGATTTTTATTTGAAGATCCAAAAATGATATCATCTATATAAATTTGAATAATGAGTATATCCTTTCCACATTTATTCGAAAAGAGAGTTATATCCACACTTCCTTTTTCAAATGATCTTTCAAGTAGGAAGGTGCTCAACCTCTCATACCAAGCCCTAGGTGCCTGTTTCAATCCTTATAATGTTTTTTTCAACTTGAAAACATGATTTGGGTATTTAGAATTTTCAAAGCCTAGAGGTTGTTCTACAAACACATCCTCTTGAATTACCCCATTTAAAAAGGCACTTTTGACATCCATTTGATATAATTTAAATCCTCTAAAATAGGCAAAGGCCAGCAAAACCCTAATTGCTTCAAGTCTAGCTACAGGGGCAAAAGTCTCCTCAAAATCAATCCCTTAAATCTGATTATACCCCTTAGCAACTAATTTGGCCTTATTTTTAATGTCTACTCCTGAGTCATTCATTTTATTTTTGAATACCCACTTAGTTCCAACTACACTTTGATCTTTTGGCCTTGTAGTTAATTCCCAAACTTTATTTCTTACAAATTGATTCAACTCTTCTTGCATGGCCAAAATCCAAAATTCATCAAAAAGTGCTTGATCAATATTAGTGGCTTCTATAATTGAAATGAAGGCTGAATAATTGACTTCCTTATTTAATCCACGCCTAATCCTTACACCCTTACTTGGTTCACCTATGATAAATTCCCTTGGGTGGTTTTTTTAAAATCTCAAATCTCTAGGCAAAGGGTTTTCTATCTCCAAATTTTCTTCCAAGTTTTCTTCCAAGTTCAATTTATCAATCTTTTGGGAGTTAATCTTAATTTCATCTTCTACAATATTTGGCTCTTTTATATTTCCAGATTCATCAAATACAACATGTGTGGTCTCCTCAATTACCAAAGTTATTCTATTGAATACTCTATAAGATTTTCCAACACTTGAGTATCCAACAAAAATTCATTCATATTATTTTGGATCAAATTTTCATAAGGAAAATTTTCCATTGTTAGGAATGAACACCTTGCAACCAAAAACATGCAAATGAGACAAATTAGGTGTTCTCCCTTTTAGCAACTCATAGGGTGTTTTATTCAATTTAGATCTTACATTTACCCTATTCAAAACATAACATGCTGTGCTAACCGCCTCAGCCCAAAAATATTTAGGAAGTGAATATTCTGCCAACATTGCTCGGGCAGCTTCTATTAATGCTCTGTTTTTCCTTTCGACTACCCCATTCTGCTGAGGGGTTCTAGGTGCAGAAAAGTTGTGATCAATTCCATTTTCCTTACAAAATTCATTAAATCTCTCATTTTCATATTCTCCTCCATGATCACTTTGAATAGAAATAATTTCACACCCTAATTTACTTTGAATCCAAGTCGAAAAATTTTTAAATTCCTCAAATGATTCACTCTTATGAAATAGAAATCTAACCCATGTGAATCTTGATAAATCATCCACAATCACAAATCCATATGCCTTCCCTCTTAGACTCACAGTTCCAACTGGTCCAAAAAGATCCATATGTAAAATCTCTAATGGTTTATTAGTTCTAAGATCCTTATTGGACTGAAAAGAGGACTTCACCTGCTTTCCTAATTGACATGCATCACAAAGGTGGTCCTTAGTAAAGTCTAGTTTTTGTATACCTCTCAATAAGTTCTTTTAGGTAATCCTCCTAAGGTTTTTCATGCTAGAATGATAAAGTCTCATATGCCAAAGACATGACTCATCAGATACAGTTTTCAAACAAAAAAGTAGTAGTAGTTTGAATGCAATTTAAATCTAGCATATATACATTGTTTACCTTTTTTCCATTCAAAACATCTTTACCATTTAGGCTTAATATGCAGCTAGTAGAAAAAAATTTTACACAGTAACCTTTATCACATAGCTGACTTATACTTAACAAATTATATTTTATTCCCTCAACCAATAATACATTGTCTATGAAAAAATTCTTTAAATTTCCCATCATACCTGTCCCAACCTCCTTCCTTGTCGTGTTATCTCCAAGTGTAACCTTGCCTCCACTTCTAGCTTTCAGCGTTATGAATTGAGCAGTATCTCCAATCATGTGCTTTGATTATCCGCTGTCCAGGTACCATATGCTCTCACGAGGTCTTGTGTGAGAGCGACCCTGCAAAATTTTCAAACGTTATACCTGGGAACCCAAACAAGTTTGGGTTCACCTTTTAGCAATTTTTAATCAGATGCATGTATGATATGTCTAGTTTTATGCATCTTAGGTCTCCACACCAAATTAGTTTTTATCTTCAAAGTACAGGTGTGAGCTATATGTCCAAACAATCCACAATTATTACATTTTACTTTAGAAAATAGATTCCTAAGTCTTCTAACATTCATCTGTCTTTTCAGGGATTGCATAAATTTAGGATATAAAATAGGATTAGTAAAATCTTCAAGTTTAGGTGGTGTCCTATTATCCTCGAGAGATTTTATAGTTAATTTGTAAAATGAATTCATATCTTCCAAAATTCGATTTGTATAATTGGTTCTATAAAGTTTGCTCTCAAATTCATCCTTAGAATTCTCATAATCTTTCTCGAGTTCTGCGTAGGATAATTTTAAATTCTCATGATTTTTATTCAAGTCATCAAACTCATCATGTAATTTCATGTGGTTGTTATCAATCAAAGCATGATCTTTCCTAAGAATTTTATGTTCCTTTTTATGTTCTTCAAATTCTAGACTTAGACTAGCATGCATTTTCTTCATTTTTCTATATGCATCATGTATGTGTTCATAAACTTCAAATAATTCATCATAAGTTAAGTCACATATCTCTTCTTGATCTAACTGATCAAGACTATCAGCCATTAAGCACAGATTAGTGACTTCCTCTTCTTTTTCAGTCTCTGATGAATCTGAAGCTGAGTCCGCCCAGAAAGCTTTTTGAAACTTCTTTATGCCCTTCTTTACAGTAGGTTTCTCCTCTACCTTCTCCTTGCTAGGATTGGCTTTGAGTTTAGGGAAATATGTCTTTATATGTCAAGGTTTCCTACACTCATAGCAAATAACATCATTTGAAACCTTGATATTTCTATTGAATTTACCTCTATTCCATTGCTAGCGTTTCTTCTACTTCCTCTTCAGAAAGCTTCTAAATTGTCTAGTCATCAATGCAATGTCTTCTTCATCCTCAGGTTATGATTGTTCACTCTCAGACTCTTCCACATTCAGTGCTATGTTCTTCTCCCTTCGTGGTTCACCTCCATCAATCTTTCTTTGGCTAACTCCTTGCTCGTAAGCAATAAGCGAACCAAGAAAATTATCTATAAATAAATGTTTAAATACTTAGACTCTGTAATTACAGTAATTTTAGCATCATAAGCAGTAGGTAAAAAATGAAGAATCTTATTAACCATTTTAGTATTCGTTCGTTCCCTACCAAGTGCATGCAAAGAGGTAATTATTTGTGTGAATCTTGTGTACATGTCAGAAATAGATTCATTAGATTTCATGCGAAATAATTCATAATCATGCAATAAGATATTGAGTCAAGATTCTTTAACCTCATTAGTCCCCTCATATGTTATACAAAGTCTATCCCATATGTCCTTTCCACTTTTGCAAGTGGAAACCCGCATGTAGTCTTCCTATTTTAAAGCACAAAAGAAACTATTCAAACACTTGGCGTTTAGCTGTGTTAAGTCACGTTCTTCTACTATCCAATCTACAAAAGGTGTTTCAACTCTAACTCCATCAACTAATCTAGTTGGTTTTGTATATCCTTCCTGGACTAAGATCTACATACGATAATCAAGTGACTGTAAGAAAGTAGACATGCGTGTTTTCCAAAAAATAAAAGGTATACTATCAAACAGTAGAGATCTAATAATAGAGTAACCCTCATGTGTGTTTCGGTTTCCATGTAGCCATTTATGTTAATCAAAAAGTAGTTTAAACTTATGATTTTGAAATAAGGCTCTAATACCACTTGTTGAGATTCATTCACTATGAATTAGGTTGTTAAACCTAAGCTTATGTCCCAAGGCTATCCAAGAGAGGGGGTGAATTGGTATTTTAAAAAAAAAAAAATTATCCCTCTTGAGTATGTTGAACCGAAAATAAACTTTAATGAATTTTTAGAAAACGTTTTTCAACCACAATTTTTATAACAAAACAAAATGTGGAAAATAAAAAGCAGTAAAAATTAAAGACACAAAATTTATAGTGATTCAGTCTAAACCCGACCTACATCCACTCCCCGGAGGCACCCTCCGAGTATTGCACTAATACCACTAGTGACTCTCCTTTAGCACCCACAGCAAGGCGGAGAAGCCTTTACAAAAACTCATTCCACCACTACCCGGTGCGGCAGAGAACCATGTTCCTTTTACACTTATCCCCAGTGTTGGCAGAGAACCATTGTCCTTTTACACTATCCCCAGTATTGGCAGAGAACCATCATCCTTTTACACTATTCCCAGTGTTGACAGAAAACTGTTGTCCTTTTACACTATCCTAGTGTGGGAAAAGAACCCGCGGTTGTTCACACTCTCCAAGTGTCGGCAGAGAATCGGATTTCCTTGACAGATCTTCTCACAATAAATCTAGAAGGAAGGAAGAAAAGAGTGAAGTAAACCCAAATCACAAGTAGAGATTCTTACCGTTGAACACCAAGCGAAGCCTTCACGCTCCAGTGGTAGGAATCTTGCTTTAAATGCTCTCTCACACTCTCTCCTTGACTCTTCTTTCAATAGGCACGAAGATCAAATGGCAAAAAGATTGGGTGGTAGTCTAAATTGGACCTTATATAGGAGAGACAAGAAAAACTATCCAAAATTGCAAAATATTCAAGTTAACAAAAAATGGATCGTCCCGTACGATCGTGGATCGTCCTGGACGATTTTTCTTAAAGTGTCGGAAACGATCCTTATGTATATTGGTACGAACTATGTTCATAAACGATCATCGTCCCGTACTAACTAGGTTAATCCGGTACGATCAGTTATTCCATAGCTCGGTTCCCAAATAACTGCATGGACGCAACCAACTTTAGTAAGTCAGTTCACATCATCCTGAGATGAACAAGACTTCGTCCGGACAAAATTTTTACAGAGATCAACTCGTCCTAGCACGATAATGAACTTCGTCTGAATGAAGTTTTTACAGAGAAGAATTCGTCCTGGGATGATTTGGATTTCTTCTGGACAAAATTTTTACAGAGCCCAAGTCGTCTTGGCATGATTATAGATTTCATCTAAATGAAATTTTTACAGAGCCTAACTCATCCTAGAATGAAATAAATTTCATCCTGGATGATCAAGACTTAGAAAAATTTCCTCCAAATCCTGTTCTTTCCATTACTCCTATGAGGAGATAACTTACTTGATCGTCCCATACTAACTAGGTTCGTACCCGTACGATTAGTATAAATTTTGTAAGATCTCCTTAAGTATGTGTGTGTGTGTTTTTATTCACTTAATTACAATCACTCCCTCTCAATTCAAAGAATAATTTAAAGCTTCAATTTGGAAAGGATTTTATGCTGAATTTGATTTGAAGTCTTCATAGTTTGGAGTTCAATTTTCCTGAAATGTTAGTACACACGAGAGCAAAAAAAAATCTTCCAAAAGGTGTTAGGAGATAATTACACATAAAATAATAATATTTGAAATCATCAAAACTATACAAGTTACAAGAATGTAACATATGAAAATAGTAACTCTCTTAACAACTCTTGTGTTATGGAAAGTCAATATAGCCTCTTTTAAAATATTAGAATCCTCATCACAATTCATTGTGGGGGATTTGGAGATTCTCAACAAAGCTGCATGGAGGATAGCTTCAATCTATGGTAGGAAGGATGGTTATAGAAGGAGATGGCTTTGGGAAAGGCTGGAATTCTTTGCTGATAAGGAACATCTTATGGTCATAGGATGTGATTTCAATTGCATCCTTTCAAGTGACGATAAAAGGGGAGGGAAAAGATTCAAACTTTCCCTTGGATCCAAGGAAATGAAGACCTTTCTTGCTGACAATGACTTCCATGAAGTTGGATTTGTGGGTCCTAAATTCACTTGGTGCAAAAACAAGCAAGGGATAGACCGAATCCTTGAGAGACTGGATAAGTGTTTTATAAATCCAGCTGTTATTACTTCCTCAAATCATCTCCTTGTAAGGCACTTGGCACGTGTTGTTTCAGATCACTGTCCGATCTTCTTGAATCTTATGGTTCATCAAGCTAATAAGATGATAGTAAGGTTTGATGATGTTTGGGCTCAAAATAAAGCTTCAATATCAGTAGTGAACAAAGTTTGGAAAAGGAATTATAGAGGAAATGCTGCCAACATTTTGAATTGTAAAATGAAAAACTCTCTTAAGGCCCTATACTATTGGAGCAAAGCCAAAATGCAGAATGTATTCTCTCTAAAAAAGAAACTATTGATTCAAATTGAAAAGCACCAACTAAAAGAGGCAAATGAAGGATCTTTCTATAGAAGAAATATGGATGCTGAAAGCTAAAGTGGGTAAGCTCAACTCAACTCTTGCCAAGCTTGATACATGGTGGAAACAACGGGCGAAGGTGAAATGGATGGTGGAGGGTGACCGGAATTCTAAATTCTTTCAAGCATTTGCATCTTCTAGAAGAAATTATAACTTTATCTCGAAGATTATGAATGAAGTTGGAGAAGTGGTAGAGGAACAAACGCTTATTGAAAATGTTTTCATAAAACATTTTCAGGAGAAATGGAAAAATCGCAGCTGCATTCTAGAGGATTGGCCTTCTTCTTCGAGGTCTTGATGAGGAAGATAGAAGAACTTTAAGCAAAGCCTTCACTGTTGAAGAGATGGAAATTATTATCAAACAAAGCCGTAATAATATCTCACCAGGTAATGATGGTATCACCTTTTCATTATTTAAAGCTTATTGGGAGATTATCAAATTTGACTTATGGAATGCCTTAAAGGATTTCTTTGAAAATTCTGAAATGGATCTTAAATGGAAGGAAATGATTGTCATTCTAATTCCAAAAATCAGTAATCCATTAACTCCTTTGAACTATAGACCCATTAGTTTATGCAATTCGGTCTATAAATTGGTGGCTAAAATCCTCATGCATAGAATGGCTCCTTACATCTCTAAATTGATCATATGTGAACAAGTAGCTTTTATCAAAGGAGATCTCTTACTGATCATGTGTTGATTTCAAAAGAAGTGATGCATAAATTATGGAATTCCAAATCTTCAAAAGGTTTTGCTTCCTTCAAAATTGATATGGAGCAAGCCTAAGATTCTATGGGTTGGTTAACCTTGGAAAAGGCTTTGTATTATTTCGGTTTTCCATAATTTTATTTCTAAGCTAATTTTAAATTGTATTCAAATATCCAATTTCTCAATTTCTATAAATGGTAGTTTATCAAATTGGATTGAAGGACAATGTGGCTTTAGACAAGGATGCCCCTTGTCTCCATATCTCTTCACCCTTTGTGCTCATTTGCTTTCTAATGCCTTCAAACAAAGAGGAGACTCATTGGGAGTTTGGATTTCTACAAATGGCCCTTCTATTTCTCACTTTTTGTATGCAGATAACATGATCATCTTTTCAGAAGCTACCTTGAAGGCAACTAAAGAGATTAAATCAATTTTGGGTAATTTTGCAATTGGACTGGTTTGTCCATTAACTCCAATAAATCTTCTATGATTTTCAGCAAGCATGTAAGAAGAAGGAGAAAGAAAGCCATTAGCCGAATGATGGGCTTCAAAATAGTTAATCAATTAACCTATCTTGGAGTAACACTTGCTTTGAGAAGGTTAGTTAAACAAGACATCCTTTTTATTGTTGATAAAACCTTGAAGATGACTAATATTTGGGGAAGTAAGATGATATCCTTGGCAGGAAAGATTCTTTTATCTAAAACAGTTTTGCTTTCCTTCACCACTTTTCATTATACTAACTCTCTTGTGCCAAAGAGTATTCTTGATGAGGTGGATAAGATTTGTAGGAACTTCATTTGGAATAAAGCTAATGGTGGATATGGATTACATTATGTTAATTGGTTAACTTTGTGTTTACCAACCAAATGGGGAGGTAGAGCTCTTCACTCTTGTTCTACTAAAGTTGGCCCCATGAGATCCAAAATGGCTTGGAAATATATGAATGATAAAGACTAATTTCTACACAAATTCTTGTTCCCAAAATATGGAAATCTGCTTGATAAGGTAGATATGAAAAATTATGGTTATAATTCATGGAAAATCTTGAAGATGGGTGGTAAATCATTAAGGCCATTTATTAGATGGAGGGTGGCCAATGGTAATGACATTGATGTATTCAAAGATACATGGATCTTAGACAAATGTATTAACAAGTGGCCAACGTTTATTACACCTCTAGATGATAGCAAATTTTCTGTTTCTAACCTCATAGAAAATGGAAGTTGGAACGTGGAGCAAATGAGAAGGATTATGGGTGAAGACCTTGAAAATCTTATTATACAAACCATTTTCCCGTGTGATCAGGAAGGAGATAAAATGGAACTCTTACTGTAGCTCAATGCAAAATCCTTATCATCTATGGTTTTTGAAAATTTGGTAAACCATACTCAATCGGATCTGTACTGGAGCTGGATCAAAAAAGTTAAAATCAATCCAGAGGTGGAGACATTTTGGTGGAGGATTTATAATAATGGCTTGCCAACAAATGAATTCCTTGAACATAGAAGATTGCAAAGGATCAATCTTTGCCCAAGAAACTATAATGTTGCTGAAAACAGATATCATTTGACAGCTAAATTCCATAAGCTGAAGGAAGTTCTTTTACAAATCAAGGAATGGGGATTTACTTTCAAGGAGTTTGATTATTTATCTGATTGCTGTAAGCACCTTTCTCTACTAAGTCCCTTTATGATTAATCTTTATTGTACAGTGGTGTACATGACATGGAAGTCCAGGAATAATCTTATACATAACAGGAAGGAAGATAGCTCATTGTATATTGCTTCCAATGCAATAAGCTATGTTTCAATTTCTGTCCAAGGGATTAGTAAATTCTCGGGTATATGGGATGTCAACCAACCATCAAGGTTGTCTTATCCTCATTGGCACCCCCCTCCACCCGATTGGCTTAAAGTAAATGTGGATGCTTCACTTCTTTCCACTTATAAAGATGGCATTGGTGGAGTGTTCCGTGATCACAAAGGAAGATTCCTTCTAGCATTTGGGAAACCATACACCCATTGGGATATTTCTTCCTTGGAACTTTTGGCTATTCAATCCATTAAGGAAGTGTTGAAAGATTGGATGTTTAAATACAAAGGTATTATCATAGAAGGTGAAAATTACAATGTCATGGAATTCTTGAAGAAGGCCAAACAAAGTGAAGATACAAGGTATGCAGATACTTATCTTTTTGGTGAGTTCAATAACGTCATTTTCAATTGTGTTAATAGAAGTTGTAACAAATTGGCGGATTTATGTGAAAACTTTGGTATTATGAGCCATTTTATTTGGGAGGACATTAGTATTAATAAGATTCCTCCTTTATTCATGTCATTGTTAAAGGAGGAATCAAGTGTTTTTGGCTCAGTAGGATTGTAATAATTGCTTTGCTCTTTTTCTTTTTAATGCTATTTGATGCATTTTCCTCAAAAAAAATGCTTGGAAACTAATTAGAAGTGGAGAAAAGTTCCTAAAACCAATTGTCAAATGGATAATTGCAAATTAGAATTCTATGAATGTTTTCAAAGATAAGTGGTTATTGGATAAAATTTTACACAAATGGCCAACATTTATGTAAGCAATGGAGTGCAGTGAATGTAGTGAATTCACGGTGGATAGATTGATTAGCAATGGGAGATGGAATGTAGTGAAGTTGGACAAATTCTGTGGACCAGAACTTGAAAAATTAATTACTGACATTCAGATTTCATATGAAGAGGAAGAAGATAAGCTGGAATTAATCCATATGATTCCAGGTAAATCAATTATTGCAATGGCTACAATGTATTCGGAAGATCAACCTTCAGCATCAAATGAATGGGATTGGTTGAATAAAATTAATCTAAGTTTTAAAGTAGAGAACTTTTGGTGGAGACTTCTTCACAAGGCTATTCCTACGAATTATTTTCTATGTCACAAAAGATTATAAAGTATGGAGAGCTTCCCATGAGGGTGTGAGGAGGCTGAAGACATTGAGCATTTAGTCACTAAATGCTAGAAAGTAAGAGAAGCTATTCAACTCTTAAACAAATGGGGTTTTCAAATTCCTAGTTTCAATTCTTTTGAAACTTGTTGAATATGGATTCATATCAAAAATATATGGTTGACTGGTCTCTTTTGTAACTTCGTATATTTATTATGGAGAGCTAGAAATGAACTAGTTCATGATGGCAGCCGATCTAGCTCTTGGATGATAGCAACCAATGCAGTGAGTCATGCAGTGGTATTTCGCTATTCAAATGGTATGAACTTGGGTATCTAGGATGTCAACCAATCGGTTAGGTTGTTTGATGTTATTTGGCATCCCCCTCCACCCGATTGGATAAAGGTAAACTTTGATGCTTCACTTTATTCTTCATATAAGGTCGGGATTAGTGGAGTAATTAGAGACCATAGAGGAAGATTTTTGTTGGCATTTGGTAAAATGCTTATTCATTAGGATATCTCTTACTTGGAACTTCAAACCATTCTTTCTTTCAAGGAGGTGACTAGAGAATGGATGTATGCTTACAAGGGAATAATCATAGAAGGTGATAATAAGAACGTCATTAATTTTATTCAAGGCATCATGAGAAAAGGTAGCAATGAATTGGGAGATTTATCTTGTACTAAAGATTTCAATTGTGTTAAAAGAGAGTGCAATAAGTTAGCTGACCTATGTGCTAACTATGCAATTTTTAGTTCATTCATTTGGGATGATTTAGTGTTGAATAAGATTCCTCCCACTTTTACTAAAGTGTTAAAGGAGGAATTGAATGCCATTAGGATTTAATGTTTTTTTTTTAATCAAGCTTTTATGCCTTTTCTTCAAAAAAAAAAAAAAAAACAAAGGAGAATGATCAAAAAGAGTATGACTAAGATGCTCAATAGAAATAGAACTAAAAGAGTTAAGCCAGTTATAATTGAATAAAACACGATACAGTCATTTCCATAATTGCCCCCGATTCCAAGTAAATTTGTTACCATAAAAGCCAATATCAATGAGATTACAATACATAATCATATTATTAAAATCCTTCATGGCATAAAAAATAGGAGTGGACCCCCCTACTCCCCATACGCTCCAAAGGATTAGAAATGGTGTTAAAATCACCACCCACCAACTATGGCAAATGACAAATTCTGTGAAAATCAGATAAATAATCCCAAATAATTTTTCTAGTCCCATTAGAAGAAGCAGCATAAACAAATGAGACACAATAATTTAAATTTAATACTTCAATGTTACAATACAAAACTTGAGTAAGAATATCAATCTGAACTGGGTCTTTCCAAAATAACCAAATTTTATTAGAAAAATTCATACTTGCAGATTAAAACCTAAAAATTTAGCAAGTACTAAGTAAGTTAGAAACAATAACAAGAGGTTCAAGTAAAACTAGAATAGAAATATTATGGATATGACATAAATTTAATACATGCAAAAGAGAAGAAGAGCACCCAATACCCTAACATTCCAAATAATATACTTAAACATAAAAACAACTCTAACGACTACTTTTCGATGGGTATTTCTAGCCGATTGTAAAACAAGCCTCTTACTCTTTCTACCATGCTTGTTTTAAAATTTACTAAAACTAGTATTGTTGTCATCTTAAGCAAAGCATTTGGCAAAAAATTCCAATTCATCGGTGTTAGTAAAAGCATCACCATGATAATGAAAGATAGAGGGAGACTTACAATCAATATTCAAATCCTTTTCCTTACCCTTTTGAGGAAGCTAACCTTCCTCCAAAAAATCTCCATAAACAATAACATTACTATTCACCACATTCTCTTTCACAACCAAAGCCTTATCATTAGCCCTCAAGTTATTGTCCAGCTCCACAAGCTCTTAACTATTCCTTCCTTTCATGAAACATTTCCCTGATCATAAACAATACATTGAGAGGCTTCAATATTCAAAGATTTATTAGTATTCAACATACAGTCCATAACCGGCATCTTTGAGATAGCATTATTTTAAAGAGAATAAATAGTTAGCCTTTGGTCCTCCAAATTGTCACATTCATTGACAAAACTAGCAATGTTACTAATAGTATTGTCTTGAACACAGGGAGGAATATCCATAATGGCTGGAGCCAAAGAGACATGCATAGGTGAAGAGTTAGTATGCACTAGTATAGGTTCATCACCCAATTTGGAACTATTCCTTTAAATCTCAACACAAGGCAAATTTTCATTCTCAAGAAAAGGCACATCATTGCGTTGAGTTTGTTTGGAAATGGCTTTATCTTTATGAAATTGAGGGTGAAACCTGAAACATTCATTAACACCATGATCATGCATTTTATAATGAGAACAAAAAATAGGAAATTTTTTTAAATTCCACTTGAAGGACCGAAAACGGCCATTAGGGATCAAAGAAATTGAGGGGCTTAGATGATGATGGAGTCATCATCTCCTGAAGCTAAAAAAAATTAGAAAAAAAAAACTTCAAATGAAAGCAACAAAAAAAATAAAGATGAGCTAAGGAGAAAAAATGAGAAAATAATCTTGAAACAAAAATGGCAAGAGATCAAAATCAAGGCTCTTGAAAGCAAGCCCTAAATCACCCAGGAATCACCAAGGAGGAGCAGAATGCAATGGTCCAAAATCAAAATTGAAGTATAATGGATAAGGGTTTAGGGTTTAGACTGAAAAGATTTAGATAACATAGAAAAGTTATTAAAATCCTTGATCTAAACTTAGGGTTTGAAATTTATCTCAAATTAGCATATGAAATTGCTTCATTTTGGTGTCTTTAGACTCCACGGGAGATCCTCTTGATCTTACTTGAAGAATGAAGGAGCTCGAGATTTAAAGTTTCAAAGCATAAAAAGTTTTTAAGTAGTTTCTATTATCTAGTAATTAATTAATATATATATATATATATATATATATATATATATATATATATATATATATATATATATATATATATATATATATATATATATATATATATATATATATATATATATATATATATATATATATATATATATATATATATATATATATATATATATATATATATATATATATATATATAAATATATATATATATATATATATATATACTAAAATGTATTAATAGGTTTCATTGAAGAAAATACATTTGCTTGATTCTTTTTTGTTTTTTGGTTTTCTATGCACCACCTTCCGTTCTCTGAGTTGCTGCATCACGAACTAATGTAGTATATAATTGATATATCCTCAAAAAATTTATCTTGATCAGGCACAAATCTCAAGGAAAAATTAAGTTAAAAACTTTTAAAATTAAAATTAGAACCCTTCAAACTCAAATTTTAGCGCTCAACAACTTCCAAGTGTAAGAAGTCATTGATTAGCAAGTCCTATGCTCATACTTCTAAAGTTATCAATCCTCCGAAATGGCATATATTTGCTATATATAGTCCTTGTATTTTAATTAAGTATTTTAAACATTAAGATTTACAATCCAATACACCTTTGCCTTCCTAAAAGGAGTCAAGCACAAGGTTATGAAAGTTTCAACATCTAAATAATTTATTGATGATTTTTAAATCATTTAGTTCATTGATTACTGATTTATAAAAACTTACAATTAAATATTCACATTCAATCAAATCATTCATGGTGTTGTCATAATGGGCATAAGGACTAAATCCTCATTTGGATACATAGCCTAAAAACTTCATTGGTGGAGTGTATCTAATTTAAACTATTAAATTAATGGTTTATTGAACTTTTGATAATATATTCAATTTGAGTATTTATTAAATTATTTAATGAATTAGATTTGACAAATTGTTGACTTTTTAATTTATAATGAATCTAAAATTTTTTTATTTTTCATATATACTAGACCAAATGATGAATTCAAAGCATTTAAGTTTGTACTTATTGGATTTTTCTATAATTGGTTATAATTTTTAGAAGTCCAGTATATTTTAAGGAATTAAATTTCACCAAATATTGACTCTCTAATTTTCTTTGAATTATAGAAGTTTATGCTTTTCATAAAAACTAGACCCAACGACAAGTTTAATACCTTTCATTTTGTATCATTTAAAGTTTTCTATAATTAGTTATAATTTTTATAATTTCAACACAATTTATTGAATTAATTAATAATTTAATAAGATGAATTTCTTATTTCTTGTCCATACCAACTCTAAACCTCTTGAAATATTTCCCAAATGTCACTAAGGACTTCTATGGATTATTACAAGTGTTTAAAATTATTTTTTATTTTTTGTATTGTTGAATTATTTAATTTGAATAATTTTTTAATTTTTATGCTTTTAAAATAAATTTTTACTTTGATTTAATTTTTAGGGAATTTTAATTTTCCTCTATTAAGCTTTTAATTTTAAGCAATATGACACTAAGAATGTATATTTTTATATTTAATTTTGATTTATTTTTAATTATTAAAAATTCTTGGTTAATTATGTGTATTTTATTTATGTTGACTAATTAGTAGAATAAATGACCTCCAAATGCTTTAAAATTTTAAACATAGATTTATCAGAACATGTGCTTCAAGCCCACTAAATTTGGGCACATCAAAGTCTCCTTATGTATAAAAAAAAATCATCAAAGTTAATACAACTATACCATTGATGATTTAATTTGAACATTCTACTCAATAGATTTGGGTAAAATTAAAGTTACTCTTATACACACACACACACACACTGCAATAATTTCAAGCCTTAACTATGTGAAGATTGAGAGTTATTAATTTCTAAAGTTTTGGATCAAATTATGACTCAGAATTTTAAAAATTTAAATCACCAAGATCCAAAATCGCTAAGGTCGAAGAAAATTAGGGTATATAGCAAACACACCCTAGTATATCAAAGTAAAATTTCAGCTCAATTAGACCATTGATTAAAGAATAATTAAAGAAATTTAATTTTTAATCAAACCTATTTTACTCACATAACACTAGTCAAAATCCTTTAAAACTTATTTTAAAAAAACAATTGGGCTCAAGACGGTTCCAATAAGCACACAAACATCAAATTTGGGTAAAAACTTGATTTATGGTGATTTTTTAAAGTTATAAGCAATTTTAAATTTTTTAAGCTTTTAATTAAATTAAATGTTAAGGGAAGTGATTATAAAATATTGTAATTATGCACATGGTTATGCAGTGGCCTTCAACATGTGTCATATGCTGATCGACCACTTTTCCATGTCTACTTTGGGCATGGGTCATCCAATCCACATCAAATTTGATGGACAGCTCGAACTTTGCCATGTTGATGCACTATAGATTCACACAAAACCACTTTCAAAACCAAAAATATGTGTGATCTAACTACAACTAAGTTCTATTAGAATACACACAAGAATAGATAGTCTAGATAAATTTAGGGCCCTTAGTTTAAATTTAAACTAAAGTTTTAAATGCTCATAACATCTTGTGCACTCTTCTAAATGAGTTGAAATTTTAGGGGGAGTTTCTTGGAACCCTAAGGCATTAATCCATGGATTTTGGTTGCTCCAAGCATTGAGATCCTATAGTAAATATGATTTAAATTTAAACCTACTAATCATAACATACCTCTATATAATAGGTGGATCTTAGTACTTTTGGGCTCTATGGACTCCTAGTGATATCCTTTAGAACTTCCTTAAGGAATCCAAGTTTTAAAAACGAATGGATTAGAAGTTGCTTAGCTTGGATCACTTTCTCTCTCTCTCTCTCTCTCTCTCTCTCTCTCTCTCTCTCTCTCTCTCTCTCTCTCTCTCTCTCTCTCTCTCTCTCTCTCTCTCTCTCTCTCTCTCTCTCTCTCTCTCTCTCTCCCTCTCTCTCTCTCTCTTGTACTTTAATTGGATAGATTTATAGCAGAGTTGGGGAAGGCTTGTGGGAAGCTTGGGGATTTGTAATGAGGCTAGGGAATACAATTGATCAACCCTTGCTATAAAAATTATGGGGGTATTTATAGGAGTAAAAATTTTGCATTCAAGGGCAATGATCTTACCACTTAAGAATTGACCAGCCACCATTTGAGTTGGGGACTAACCAAAAGGAGGCAAGGGAAAAGGTTTTGGAGAGTTTGAGTTCATTGGGATGGCTAGTTAGTCAATTATGAGTGATACAATAACTTTTTGGAGGTTTTTTTGGGGAATCTTGCCACATTAGTAGCCCACATGATTGGATCATGCTACGATATATGTAAAGAACATACTAGAGTTCAATTCAATAGTTGGTTAGGTCCAATATGTGTTAGGTTATCAATGGGCCCAAAATTTTAGGTTTTGTAGGGGATGGGTGAGCTCAATTAGTTGACCCAGGTTTACACATGGGTTGAACTTTTTGGGTTATGTGCATAAGGTCAAGGGATACCTATTATATACATTAATATAATTTAATTTGTTAAGGGTTAGGTGTACTTTTTTCAACCTATTTGGTTAAACTAAGTGGGTCCAAGGGAAGGAACCTTTATGGGAGACTCTTGGTGACCCCATGGACTATCCTTATGAGTTTGGTTCTTTAAATTGGTAAATACATTAGTTATGAATTTAGTAAGTGGTCAATTATGGCTGAATTGGTCAACCAAGTTTGACCAGAAGTTAATGTGTTGTCTAGCACATTCTAAATGTAATTTAAAAGTCATTAGAATAGGTTTCATGAAATGGGTTGTTCACATGGTGTAAAATGAAAGTTTATGGGTTTAACGGACTCGTTGGTCAACCAAGGTTGACTTAGTTAACTAAGGTAGACCAGGAGTTGGATTGGGTCCAACCCATTCCAAATCATATTTTAAGTTTATTGGATGTGGTTCCAAGATTTTTTTAGGTCTCTATGCATGAAATGCAATTTCAAATGCTTAAGGAATCTTTTAGTCACTCTAGGTTGACTTGTTCAACTAGGTTTAACCATGGATTGGGGTTGGGTTCAATGCACTCCAAATCACATTTGAAATTTATTGGATGATATTTCAGTGTTTGGTTCGATTGAGCCATGTTGAAGTTTAAGAGAAATTAATTTTTTAGAAGTTTTAGGGTTTTCAAGGTTTTATCATCAACCATGGTCAACCATAGTCTTCTAAGGGTTCTATGTTGTTTCAATGCATCTTGATAATAATAATGATCATGATCAATGGATTTGGGAAGGCTTCCAATGTCAAAAACCATACTATGTTATGATCAATGGCATATACTGTAACTATTTGAAGGTTTTATAACTTTGGAATATGCTTTAAGTGTATTGGGGTTAGAAGACTAGGAAGGCCTATAAACTAATATGATTGACCCTAAAATCATGCCTAATATAAATGTAACTCATTAATCATGAATCCAAGTTCATTTGGTTAATTTTTGAATATTTTAAAAATTGTCCAAAATTGGTTATAGATTAACGGGTTTTTGGTTTGGTTTTGAACATTGGATTTTAAGGTTATGAATTTTTCATTGGATTTGGTCAACGGATTTGGTTTGGATTTGATTTGATCAATGATTTGTAAAAGTTTTAGAATTTACATTCTCAAATCATTCATAATCATTGATAATTGTTAGTGATTGAACAGATGATCAGGTTAAAGTTTAATTTCGTAGTGGATTTTGAAGATAATTGTGGAGGTCAACGATTAAGGTGTGTTTTTCTTTTAAAATTATCATATCACTAATAAACATTTGGTGATTATCAAGTGATTGATCAAATTATCAAATGATAACCAAGGGTGATTGTCAAATGATGGATTTTAGGTTAGTGATTTGACCACTGCATAACAGCATAGTGAATGATTAGATTTAAAGTTTGGAATGTGGTTCAATGATACAAATATAGACTAGATTTTTCAACTTTAGGAATTGACCTCACTCAAAGATGAGGTTAATAGACCCTTATAAAATTTTGAAAAGATAAAAAAGATTTTAGAGATGTCTGAATTAGTTCAAGATTAGGACTATCCTAGAGCTCTTAGAGAGTATGCTAACCCTATAGTGGAAGGAATCCACCAGATTATCAACAGGCCTAATATCCAGGATAATAACTTTGAACCAAAACCTACCATAATTCAGATAGTTCCAAATACTCAATTTGGGGAAACTCCTATTGAGGATCCTAACCTACACATAGCAAGCTTATTAAAAATCTATAGACAATTTAAGTATGATGGCATCAATGATGATGTTATTAGACTTAGATTGTTCCCATTTTCTTTATGGGATAAAGCTAAGATGTTTTTGAATTCCTTGCCCCCAGGCTTTTTAACAACTTGGAATAAGTTGACTCATAAATTCCTAGCTAACTATTTCCCACCTTCAAAAATTGCCAAGCTTGGGAATGATAATACATATTTAGCCTAGTTTGAATGACAGAAAATTTCTAAAAGCTATGATATATTTAAGGATATTCCCTACATATGTTTTACTTGATTGGTTGGTTAGTAAAAATTTTATACTAGATTAGTAGGATCTCTTAGGTCAATCATTGATTTATCATCTGGGGGATCTTGGATGTCTATGACATTTTAGGAAGCTTGTAAATTAACTAATGAAATGGTTAAAAATAATTTCCACTGGCATATTAATAGTGTTAATCCTGAGAGATTACTTAGTGCTTATGAATTAGATGCATTATCTATTTTAATGCACTTCTATTTACAATTTCTAAAAAGTTAGATATTCTTGGAGTTAATTCAATAACCGGATTATCTATGCAATTGGAAGTGCATGATTTAAATTATATTGATGATAGTAACGCACTAGGGATTCAGAAGGTGAATTGATTGAAATATAAAATAATGCTTGTTCCAATACATTTAATACAGGTTGGAGAAACCAACTAATTTTACCTAGTTAAATAATAATATTGATGATAATGATTAGTGGAATGCATGTTAATCTAATCATGGAGAAAATTGGAATAAATCTCAAAAACATGTATAAATCAGAGACCTTCGCATTCCCTAGGTTTTAACAAAAATAATCAATTCAGATAGAGAAGATGGTGAGCTACAATATGAATATGCCTAGATTTTCTTTAATATATAAATAATAATAACCCACTAGATTGAAAGTTCGTTAGGGATGTTAGGCCCTCTTGAACTTAGTCCCAAGCTAATTAAAAAGAGAGGTGAATTGGAAAACTTTAAAACCAAAATATAATCCAAATCACCACAATAATAAATGCGTAAATTAAAACGCGGAAGTAGTAAAAAGAAAGAACACACCGGATTTATAGTGGTTCGGTCAAACCTTGACCTACATCCACTCCTTGGAGGCACCCTCCAAGTATTGCACTACAACAAGTGTCTCTCCTTTATCCCCCACAGCTAGGCGGAGAAGCCCTTACAAAATCACTTCCACCTTCCCCGGTGCGGCGGAGTCGCCAGGTCCTTTGACACCAAAGAGATCTTCTTCTTTGGTGAACTTACCTCGAGACAAGCCTTGAATCCGATGGTACTAAGGTGCGAGTTCGCCGGAGCAACCGTGTGGATCCCCCACCACACTCCCTTGAGTCCCCCCTCACAGGATCTTCTCCCTCTCTCAAACTCCACCCTTTCCTCTCTCCCTTTCAAGCTCTCTCTTCAAATTTTTCCCCACAAGAACGAAGCTACAATGGCTGCCAAAGACCCTTACAAAGTCCCTTGCCATAGCTTAAATAGAAGATCTAAAAACGAGCTCATTAATGCAAGTTGCTGCCATTATCGTCCAGGACGATAGCCAAATCGTCCTGGCCGATTAGCACAAATATGAGGAAAATCGTCCTGAATATCGCCCTGAAATGAAGCTGGACGATGTCTAATCGTCCCGGACGATCTTGCGATCGGCCTGGACGAAATCCCCATTAAATGCTTTCCAAAACTGCTTGAGAAATTTTTGGAAAAATTTCTCTGGATCGGCCGGGACGATATTTTATAGTCCAGGACGATCCACCGGGACGATGTCCAAAAATAAGATTTTCCTAAGTAGATCTGGCGGCAGATTCTTGCTGTATTGAGCCGATCGTCCTGGCCGATACAAAATCGTCCAGGACGATGTGTTTTGCATAAAGATGGCTGCTTTAAAGAGGATGCCCTAATTAGGATTTCTACTTTTGAACAGATCGTCCAGGACGATATAAATATCGTCCCGGACGATGTTACCAAAAATAGAAAACTTTTAGGGCACAATAAAAAATCTTCTAAGATACAAATCATCAGATGCCACACTAAATTCAATAGACTCAAAAAAGGAAAAAGATTACAAACTGACACAGGCCTAGTCTACCCAATCTTGAGCTGGTTCCAATTGCAGTCTGATAGTGTGGACCTGAAACGTTAGTAGAAAGCAGTCATAGAGAAAAAAGAATGTTTGCTATCATCAAAATCATAAGCCATAGATCCGCAACATAGATATCCAAGTATACATGATGATCAAATAATAAAGAAGAGTGTCAATCCTAAGAGCAAGTGATCTACTTAATTACAATTAACCTAATACTATCTAATATAGATTCATTAGATATTCTACTAAATAAAAATGGTTATTTTTAGTATTTTCCTCTTAATGATGACATATAAGATAAAAATATACCAATTTAAATAAAATAGTTAGGACTAATAAATCCTAGACAACAAAGTTTTTAAATAAGACTCAATTTGTAGAAGTGGACTAAAGCCTATGCATCCCTAGATCTTTGTTGAGTTTGTAGGGGTGAAAAGGGAGGTTTATGGCCTTCCTACAATTATAATTTCTCCATAGAATCTAGAAGGTTTAATATCCAATATCTAGGTATGCCAACATTTCATTTCAATACTCCTATTTATCCCAATATTCTTCCATCAAGGCAATATATCACACTAGAAATTAATTACGCATATGGCCATTATATGCACCAAAATATGAATAAGAGTTATTGAAAATATTTATAAATTATTTCAAGGAATAGTAATCAACATCAGCACTTTTATGTGTTTACATCATTAGCCCTAAACTCAGAGATCTTGCCAGTCATTGATAACATAAAAAGAAAAATCATGTTAATTTCACTCAAATTAGAAGAAGATATACGAGAAGTATCTCAAGGAAGGATCAATTGATATTCTTCACACTTGTTCCTATTCTAATAATAAAATTGATTACATATTATGGGCTAAGATCTCCAAATACAAGTATATTGCCCTTCCCTAGCTTCCTAAGACTTTACTTTAAGGTAAAACTAAAGAAAGACACTCTATAGTACAAGAATTAACCTAAGATGACAAAACTCTCATACATAAAAATTGAAAAACTATTTATAACAAGTAAAAAAATGGCCTTAGGCACCACAACAGTAGAAGTTTATGCATTGAGGTGGTAAAAGATGAACTAACACCTTGATATTACTGGTCTTGCTCCACTGTGGCGTTATACCCTGTTATGGTTAATAGTTGAATTAACTAGTCATTTTGATAAGTCAATGTTGCACCTCATTTGAATAATGGTTCCACTATAGTGCTGGAAAAGTACAACATTACAATGTTTAAAAGTGAAATCCAACATTGTGCCATCATGATGATCGATGCTCCAGTGTTAAAATTCTTGAGACTTAAGTATACATCACATATATCTAGTATAGCTGAGCTAAGATGCTCTATGACACTAATCTTGGCTTCACCACAATGTTAATCTTTCAAAAATTCAAAAGAGGCTGATGTTGTAGTGTTTGAATTAGGTGTTGGGGTGTTGTAGATAACAACACTACAATGTATAACTTGTGAGGAATGTGGTAGTTATTTAACCCATATGAAATTTTGCATCCTCATAAACTTTTTTAGCACAAACATAACTTAAAATAATGCATTTTTACTAAATTTTAAAATAATAAATTGTACATAATTTACACATGATAAATTCTCCCTAGCTTAAACACTTGCTTGTCATCTAGCAATGGTGAAAGCAACTATTGATTAACTTACTAGCAAAAGTAAAAAAAAAAAATGATAATTTAAAATTACTAAAATATAAGATAATACATCACAATCTAGAAGTAATTTGAAATGAACAAAGTTATAATTCTAATTTGAAAGGTCATTATAATTATCACAATCCTTCACCCATACAATTACTTGCATTGAACATAACCACTGTAAGATTAACTTATGATTTCAAAATATAATTTAAGGGAATTTTATTTCTTCTAAAAATATTGCCTACTCTTTAAAAACTATCACACTTCCTATCATATTCATTAACATCATTAAAAAATGTAGGCCAATAAAATATTGATTGGGCTAGCTTAGAAATAATTCTAAATCCTCCAAAATTCCCTCCATAGTTAGAATCTTGATATTCCTTAATTATAGGTTCTATTTCTTCTTTAGGAACACATATCCTAGTGATTTGATCATTACAATCTTTGAACAAATATGGTTCATCCAAAAAATAACATTTTTCATCATGCAAAAATTTTCATTTCTGAGTGGAGGATAAATTTAATGGAAGCACACAACTAATAATAAAATTAACAATATCAGCATACCATGGTGATCTACTCAGATACAAAGCAAATAAAAAACTCATTAATTTTAAGTTCATTAGATACACATTATTCAATTATCAGTCTTGATAAGTGATTAAAAAATTAATTTTAAATTCCTTTTCTATTAAAAATTTATACATCAAATTCTTATAAAAAAAAAAGAATCCACCTCACCAATCTAGGTTTTGTGTCCTTTTTTGTCAAAAGGTGTTTTATTGTAGAATGAACAGTGTATACAAATATTTTTAAGCCAATCGAATAAGAAAGAAATTTATTTTAAGCAAAGACAATGGCTAGTAGTTATTAATCAATGGTTTTTTAGTTACATTATGCAATATTCAAAGTTTTACTAGAATAAAAAAGAATATGAAATTTCTTATCTTACTTTTAACCAATAAATGCACCTATAGTAGTATCACTTGCATCACATATGACTATAAAAGGTAGGGATCAATCATGAACAATACTAATAGGTATAGAAATCAAATGATATTTCAAAGTTTTAAAAGCTTCAAGACATGCATTATCAAAAATAAAAAGAACATATTTCTCCAACAAATTACATAATAGCTTAGATATTTTAAAAAGACCTTTATAAATTTTCAATAAAATATTGCATGTCCAAGAAAGTTTCAAATTCCTTTCATGGAAGTGGGTGGGGGCAATTTCTCTATGACTTGAATTTTTACTTTATTTACTTCTCTAATCCTCCCTTAAAATTTTTATGCCCTAAGATAATCCCTTTGATCACCATAAATTAACATTTTTCACAGTTTAGCACTAAAATTATTCCTCACATATTCTCAATACATAAGTTAAATACTCAAGATAATATTCAAAAGAAGTGAAAAAAAGTCATCCATAAAGATTTCATTTCCCTACTCAATCAAGTTTGAAAAAATTGACATCATGCAACTTTAAAAGTAGCAAGAACATTATAAAGACAAAAAAAGAATTCTCTTATAGCCAAATGTCCCATAAGGGCTAGTGAAGGAAGTCTAATCTTAGTCCTAAAATTCTATAGGAATCTGGTGATACCCTGAATGTCTATTTAAAAATAAAACAAAAAGAATGTTATGCCAACCTATCTAACATGAATTGAAGAAAATGTAAAGGAAAATGATATTTTCTAGTTTCCTTATTCAACATTATATTGTCTATATAGATTCTCCAACAAGTGCTAGCCTAGTCGAGAAAAGCTCATTATGTTCATTGGATATTATAATAGAACCACTCTTCTTGGGAACACAATAAAAGTGGTTCACCTATGACCTATCTGAGATGGGATAAATAATTCAAGCATCTAGCCATTTAAGTATTTCCATTTTTAAAGCCTCTTACATAGATGGGTTTAGTCTTCTTTAAGGATCATTATTTGGTATAGTATTGGCCTCCATTAAAATCTTATGCAAACATATTATTCGACTAATTCCTTTGATATCCATAACAGACCACCCAAAGTATTCTTATTATCTCCCAAAACTACAATCAACTTGCCTTCATGTTCTTTTACCAAGCGTGAAGAAATTAACATAGGCAATTTTAAGTTTTACCTTAAAATGCATAATAAAGATGGTTGGATAATACCTTAAGCTCCAGAATATGCTCATCTTCTATAGGTGGTCTAAAAGTTCTACTCACGTATGAAGTATCTAAAGTCTCAAACTTTCCCATAAGCATTCTAGTAGTATCTCTAATATATTGAACGAATTCTCCATAGTCCTCACTATTTTTCTCTAAATTATCTTCCAAAGAATTTTTTTTCCTAACAATTCTTCCTTAAAGCTCTCTATTATCTTTTCTTCCAAATCAACTCTAAAATAGTCTCTATTCTTTTCATGAAGTAATTTCATGGATTTAATAACATTAATAGTCACTTTCTAATCATAAACCCTTAAAGTTAATACAACCTTCTAAGCATCAATCATAGTTTTCCCAATTGCTAAGAAAGATCTCCCCAAAATAATGACATCTCCCTATCCTCTTCAATATCTAAGACAGTAAAATCAATAATAAAAAAATAAAATTATCCACCTTAATAAGGACATATTCTACTACCCCTTAAGATAAGTTAAATTTCTATCAGGAAGATGACGGGTGACAATGGTGGGTTAAATATCTCCTACATCTAATATTTTGAAAATGGATAAGGGCATAAGATTGATGCTAGATCCCAAAACACACCAATCTCTTCCATAGAATTTATTCTTATTATCATGGGAATTGTGAAGCTACCAAGGCATTTAAATTTTTGAGGAAGTTTCTTTTGAATAATAGTACTATAGTTCTCATTTAAAGCTATAGTTTGAAACTCTGTAAACTTCTTTTTCTTATTTAAAATATTTTTCATAAATTTAGTATAGGTGGTCTTCTTCTTCAAGTCTTTAAGGAAGGGGATGTTGATGGTTAACTTCTTTCAAACACTTCTAAGAACCTAGATAATTGCTTACCTATATTTTGTTTGGTCAACATTTGGGGAAGAGGTGGTGGTGGACTCTCTACAACCTTCCAAATGGGTTTATTTATTTTATGGATGGGTTGAATTTTTTGGGTAGGAGATTTGGCTTCTATAGTTTCATCTATACCACTATCCTTTTGAGGTTAATTATGATCCTTATAAGGGTTCATCAAATCGTTCTTACTCCTAAGCTATAGATATTATTTCATTTCTCCTCCAATTTCAAAATTTTGATCAAACTAGCAAGTCCCCCTGTCTGTTTTTCTATTTTTCTAAGGGCTAAAGATTGATCCCACAATTGAATTCCCATTTGTATTACTATCTTTTCCAAAGGTACCTTCCTATTCCCAAAATGATTAGTTGATTAAGACATGATGGGTAAAGCTATAACACAATAATGGTGGGCACTGTGACACTCATATGAATAGGATCTACTATAAGATTGGTGTAAATATTATGGCTATTTGATCCATTTTTAACTACAAAAAATATTTTATTTTTAAGAAATTGTAGCTATCTATGCTGTCAAAATAGATAATGCATCTAATTCATGAACACTAACTACTCTCTTAGGATACACCCTTTTAGAAGGCCACTAGAAATAATTTATAGTCATTTTCTCAAATAATTCATATGCTACATCAAATGTCTTAGACATCAAAGATCCTCCAATTGATGCTTTTATGATCGACCTAAGGAATCCTACCAATCCCTTATAAAAAGTCTGAATAACCAATCAATCGGGTAAAGCATTATGAGGGTATTTCCTAAGCATTTCCTTTCATAAATTAACTTTCCTTCAAACTGGGCAAAAGATATGACATTATTCCTAAGCTAAGAAATTTTTTAAGGTGGGAAATACTTAGCTAGGATTTATGTAATAGCTCATTCAAATTTATTATAGAACTTAGGTGTAAGGAGTTTAACCACATCTTGTGAACAATATAAGACTAATAACATCATTATTAACACTATTATACTAAAATGTTGTACAAATTTTTAAGAAATTAGCTAAGTGGAGGTTGGGATCCTTAATAAGAGTTTCCCCAAACTAGGAATTTTGAACCATTTGAATTATGGAAGGTTTTAATTCAAAGTTATTGGCCTTGATAAATGGTCTACCAATACTCTCTAGGAGGTCTAGAATGGTCCTAATCTTGAATTGATTCAGACAACTCTATTTTTTTTTTTTTTCAAATTTTTATAGTGCTCCTTTTATCCTAGAATTAAGCCAATAAGCCCCTATCAAATTTTTGGCATCATTGCCTAGGATCAAACCCAAGTCACCCACATGAATGGTGAGAATACTCACCACTATACCATAATGATGTAAACCATAAGAAGAATCCACCTCACTAATCTAATTTGGGGACCATTTTTGTCATAAGGTATTTTATTCCATAATGATCAGTGTATAAAATTATTTTTGTGCTAATCAAATAAGAGTTAAGTTTATCAAAAGCAAATATAATGGCTAGTAGTTCTTTTTTAGTGGTGGTGTAGTTATATCGTATAATATTCAAAGTTCTAGCATAAAAGATAATATGAAATTTCTTATCATACTTTTGACCAAGAGTTATACTTAAAATAAAATTAGTTATATCACATATTAGTATAAAAGGTAGGGGCCAATCAAGAGCAACATTAATTGGTGATAAAATTAAATATTATTTCCAAGTTTTAATAGCTTCAAGATATGCAGCATCAAAATAAAAGGAATATCTTTTTCCAACAAATGACATAATGTCTTAGATATTTTTGAAAAGTCCTTTATAAATCATATAAAAAATCCCACATGTCAAAGAAAGATTTTAATTCCTTTAACTGAAGTGGGTGGAGCAGTTTCTTTATGACTTGAATTTTGGCTTTGTCTACTTCTATTTCTCCCTTAGAAATTTTATCCCCTAAGACAATCCCTTCACTCACCGTTATCCTTCACTCACCATAAATTAACATCTTTCCTATTTTAGCACTAAATTTATCTTTGCACATATTTTCAACAAAAAAAGTTAAAAGCTCAAGATAAGATTCAAAAGTAGAGCCAAAAATAAAAAACTCATCTATAAAGATTTTAATGCCTTGCTGAGCTAAGTTTGAAAAAATTGACATTATGAATCTTTGAAAAGCAGCAGGAGCATTATAAAGACCAAAAGGAAATCTCCTAAATGAAAAACTCTCATAATGACTAGTGAAGGAAATCTTATCTTGATCCTCAAGTGCTAAAGGAATTTGATGATACCCTGAATATCCATATAGAAAATAGTAAAAAGAATGTCCTGTCAATATATGTAACATCTGGTCAAGAAAAGAAAAATAAAATTATCTTTTATAGTTACCTTATCCATCTTCCAATAATCTCAACAAATTCTCCAACCAGTGATTATCCAAGTAGGGATAAGCTCATTATGTTCATTAGATGTTACAGTCAAACCACCATTCTTGGGAACACAATAAATGGGATTTACCCAAGAACTATCTGAAATAGGCTTGATAATTCCAACATCTAGCTACTTAAGTATTTCCTTGTTGATAAACTCTTTAAAAATTGGTTTAGTCTTCTTTAAGGATCAACATTTGGTATAAAATTGGCCTCCATTAAAATCCTATGCATACATATTATGGAGCTTATTCCTTTGATATCATCAATAGACCACCCAAAAGTTTTCTTATAATCTTCCAATTAATCTACTTTACTTCCTATTATTTTTCCAAGTGGGAAGAAATTATCATGGGGAAAGTTGAATTTTTACCTAGAAAGGCATACTTAGGATTGTTGGGTAAAACCTCAAGCTCTATAATAGATGGTCTTAAAGTTCCACCCACATAGTCAATTCCCCCTTGTGAACATCAATCATAGCTTTCCATATTGCTTAGAAAAGTCTCCAAAAAATAATTGTTATCTCCCTATCCTATTCTATATCTCAGATGATAAAATCAACATGGAAAATAAACTTATCCACCTTAATAAGGATATCAACTACCACCCCCTTAGGATAAGTGAAAGATTTATCAACAAGCTGAAAGGTGACAGTGGTGTCTTAAATGTCTCCAACATTTAATATTTTGAAAATGGATAATGTCAAAAGATTGATGCTAGATCATAAATTACACAAAACTCTATCATAAAATGTATCTCTAATTATTATGGAAGTAATAAAGCTATCTAGGTCTTCCAACTTTCTAGGAAGTTTATTTTGAATAATAGCACAATAATTCTAAGTTAAAGCTAGTTTCAAACTCTCCAAACTTCTTTTTTTAATTCAAAATTTCCTCTCATAAATTTAGCATAGGAGGGAATCTACTTTAATTATTTAGATAAGGGGATGTTGAGAGTTAACTTTTAAACACTTCTGAGAACTTATAGAATTGCTTATGTAAATTTTATTTGATCAGCATTCAGGGAAAAGGTGGAGGTGGTCTCTCTACAACCTTCCTAATGGGTTTGTCAATTTCATGGATGGGTTAAGGTTATTAGGTAAGAGGTTAATCTTCTATAGTATCTTTTATACTACTATCCTTTTGAGTTTTATCTTTATCCTTTTAAGTGTTTCCAAAATCTTTCCCACTCCTAAACTAGATATTATTACATTGCTCAATTTTTTTATTGTTCATCACATTAGTAAGGTTCCCTATCTAGTTTTCAATATTTTTAGGTCTGAAGATTAAACTTACAATTGAATTCCTAATTGTATTACTATCTCATCCAAAGGTACCTTCCAATCACAAATTAAATTAATTTAACCCAAACATGAAGGACAATGAAATGTCTCTATAATGGTGGGCCTTATGGTACTCACATAAATAGGATAAACTACTAAATTTGTGTAAATATTATGCCTATGTTATCCAGGTCTAATTTCCAAAATATCTACATTTTAATAATAGCAACTACCTATGTATTCAAAATAGATAATGCATTAGATTTATAAACACCAGCTTATATCTTAGGATTCTCCCTATCAAAGGCCACTGGAAATTATTTACAGTCATTTCCTCAATTAATTCAAATGGTTTCTCAAATGGCCTAAACTTCAACATCCTCTAACTATTATAAGAAGTTTGAATAACAAACCAATTAGGAAAAGCATAGTGAGGACATTTCCTAATCTTTTCCTTAAATCTCTCCCTACTTTTATAAATTGACTCGACTTCAATCTGGGAAAAAGATATGATATCATTCCTAGGCTTAGTGGTTTTTGAAGGTGGGAAATACATAGCTACGAAATTGTATGCCAACTCATTCCAAGTGGTCATAGAGCCTATTGAAAAGGAATTCAACCACATCTTAGCTTTGTCCCATAGAGAAAATGTGAACAATCTAAGTCCAATAACATCATTACTATCATCATTATACTTAAATATTGCATAAATTTTTAAGAAGCTAGCTAAGTGTAAGTTTGGATCCTCAATAATAGCTCCCCAAACTGGGAATTTTAATCCATCTAAATTATGATAGGTTTTAACTCAAAGTTATTGGCTTGGATTGTAGGTCTTTTGATACTCTAGTGGATTCCTTCTACTACAAGGATAGTATACTCTCTAAGAGGTCTACGATGGTTCTAAACTTATACTAATTTAGACATCTTTAAAATCATCATTTTTTATTTTTTCGGTAAGGTTCCTTTCTATCTCAAAATCAAATAATAAGGGCACCTTTCTAGATCTACTAAGCATGAAAAAATAATGCAACAAAAAAAGATTAAAAACTAAATAATAAATTTTTTGGACAATTTCAAATTTTAACAAAATTAGTAAAAATAAAGATACATGATACAAGAAGGTATAAATATGCAAGTAGTATAATAATATAGTTTAAAATTTCAATATGCATGTTACTTCTCATACAAAAATGTCAAAAACTTGATGGGGGTTTTCTGGCTTGAAACAATGAGATATAAATAGAGCTAGCATGCAATATGAATATGCTTAGGTTTTTTTGATGTAAAACTTATAATAGCCCACTATATATGAAAGTATATATATCGATGAAGTAATAAAGTGATAGAGAAGAGTGGTTATCCCACGAGGAGGTGTTATGCTTAATTGCAATTAAATTATTACTATCTAAAATAGATACATGAGATATCCTACTAAATAAAAATATTTATTTTTGAGTTTTTTCCACTTAATGATTACTTACAAGGAAAAAGATACTAATATAAATAAAATTAATTGGACTAATGAAAGTAAGATAATTTAGTTTTCCTAATGAGACTCAATTTTTAGGAGTGGATCGAAGCATACGCATCCCTAGTTCTATCGAGCTTGTAGGGATTAAAAGAGAGGTTTCTGGCCTTCCTACAATTATAATTTCCCCATAGAACCTAAAAGGTTTAACATCATAAGTCTAAGTATGCCAATATTCCATTTCTATACTCTTATTTTTATCAAATATTCCACCATCAAGGTAATATATAAAACTAGATATTTACTAAATACATGGCCATTATATGCATTAAATTAAGAATGAAAGCTATTTAAAATATTTATAAATTATTTCAAGGCATAAGAGTCTATATTCCTAAAATTTTTCATGCTCGTTCTTCCACCATCAATAGAATTTCTTAAAAAATTGTAGTTTTAGAAGTGTTGGCATTATGAAGGTATAAGATAGCTAGCACCTTGGCACTTTTAAGCTTGCTCCACTATGATGTTATACTAAGGTGGTGTAGTTAATGGTTAAATTGATGCATCAATTGGCTAAGTTAGTGCGGTTCTTTATTCTGAAAATAGATTTATTATGGCGCTTTAAATTTTGGGCACAGTAGTGAATGAACGTACATGGTGATGCGATATTGTAATGGTCGACACTTTAGCATTCAAGTTCTCGAGACTCTAGTGTTGTGAAATAATTTTTTTGGTAGTGTAGCTCAGTGATGTTAACCTAGGCACTATCTTAGCACAGATCATCATAAAAATTCTAGATTGGTCGATGCTATAATTTCTAGAATATGTGTTGTTGCAATTTAGATAACAATGTTATGGCACAAAACATGTGGGCACTATAGTGCTCATTTAATACTTGTGATTTTTTATCTTCTCCTTACCATATATTGCACAAACACAAGATTAAACAACACATTTCCATTGAATTTTGACATAATGAATAGTATATAATTTACACTTAACATTATTCAAGCCATAGAATTTATCCTACACAAAAAAAATAAAAGTTGTGGTGTTATCACTAAAAATAAATGTAGTAAATAGTGATCATAACAAAAATTAAGTAAATAGTGATCATAACAAAAATTAATGATATTTTGGACAAATGATAGTGAATGAGCATATATATATATATATATATATCAGATTCATCTACATTAGTTTTGAATCAGAGCATATGCAACACTAGATCTTTATCGACCTTGTAAAGGAGCAAAAGAAAGGTTTATGGCCTTTCTATAATAACTCCATCTCCATAGACCCTATAATCCTAATAAATATATATTTGCTTATCAAAGTAATCTATCTCAAACCTTCTAATTACTCCAACATTCTAATTACTCCAACATTCCTCTATCGAGGCAATGTCTCACACTAGCTTTAAAATTCATAAATGGCCATTACATATATTATATTAGGCATGAGAGTAATTGAGAATAACAATTAACATTTATATACAAGAGTCTACATTAGAATAAACAAAGATTATTCACATCATTAGCACAAAATGAAGAAGTTACCAATGATTGAATTAATTTAAAGTAAAACATTTTTTATTACTTTCTTTAGAAAAGATATAAAAAGAAAGATGAAGAAAATATCACCAAGAGTTGAGAATCCCAAATATATTATATATATGGACTCTTTCCAAAAAAGATTCTCTCCTTAAACCTTCGCTCTCCACACTCTCTTCCACTCCTAAGGAGTGTTTTTCTCACTATAAAGAAGACCAACGACTCCACTAAGCATAACTTCATAATCTCTAGTCTCTCTATTCTCCCTAGTCTCTCTATTCACCCCCTAATCTCTCCTTAAAAGAAAACATAGTAAAAAAATATTTATATTTTTTATATAAACAAACTTAGGCCACACAGCACTTGATAGAGTGGCATCGTAGTGCTATAATGATGAACTAGCACCATAAAACTTCTTAGTTGGCTCCACTATGAAGTTGAACTAACTAAATATGATGGTTAGTCGACCCGATGTGATGCTTCCTTTCTTAATTATTCTTCCATCATGCTATAAAACAACTGGCATTATGTCGCTTGAAAACATCTATTGGTTTTGCTATGCTTTAGAGGTTGGCACTTAATCATTGAATTATTTATGATTTGATAGAGCATAGAGTGTAGTGGTATTTCTTTTATGGTGCTAAGATGCACATAGCACTGTAATGCTACATGATGTTCTACTAGGGAGATGATTAAATTATATTTCTCATGAGATTTAAGCACAGCAATGTATAATTCTTATGTAGGGGAGTGAAAGGCATTACGATCTAGGTGTTTGGTCATATGGTGTTGGTTCAAACTTTGTAAAATTAAGACATTTTTCTGGGCATTCCTACATAATATCAACTAAAACACACATTTTTACTAAAACTTAAGAAAATAAAAATAAACATAATTTTCACTTAACAAACATTCAAAGAAACACAATGCTTGGTAAGTTAAAGATCTATGACATTAAGCTCTCAAATTTTGATGACACTAGATAAGCATAATGGTGCTGTTACAAGTGGCATAATACCCATTAAAACATCATAATGAGGAATCAGTTAATAATCTAGATTAGTCAACAAGCTCCCGTTTAGAGAGAGAAGCTCCCGTTTCAAATTTTCAATTCTCAATTTTATGCTAGATTGTAAGGGGATAACAGCAGATGGTCGCCGGCCAATGGTGGTCTCTATAGCGAATGCTCAACTTAATGGTTTTTTTTTTTTTTTGAAAGATGCAAAGGTGCATTAAAAATAAAATAGCAAGGGTACAAACTAAAGTGAGACAGCTATACTATCACATTCTTCTTTTAATAAACTAATAAAAGAAGACGGAAGATAGGTCTCATCAAAAAAATCCCAAACAAAATCATAAGAGCAATCTAAGTTAGCACAATAATCAGCTAACTTATTACAATTGTGGTTAACCCAATGAAAATAAACATTATTGGACTCACCAAGGAATGACAAGTCTTCATTATCCAAGCTCCATCCCTTCATCTTCGGTTTGCTATACAGTTTATGAAGAAAGAGGATGACATTCTTATTATCACATTCCACTATAATGCCTTTGGCATCATGTAATCTTCCATGTAAGACTTCTTTGAAAGCTGAGAAAGCCATGAGCTCAAGTTGAGCAATGTCCCAATGTAATTTACCTTTACTAAAGGCAAAGATAAATCTTCCTTTAGAATCTCTAACTAAACCACCAATGCCTACTATACAATTGTTTTTAAGTGAAGAATCAAAATTTATTTTGATCCACTCGGGAGGAGGAGGAGGTTGCCATTTATTTGAACACAGTCCAAGGGACTGATTAACAACCCAGTGATCCGAAAGGGATAGCTAGATTTTGCATATTCGAGAAAAGCAAGAGTTGAAGAAGAAATCATGATGTTGTTGTCGCTGGATTTCCCATGTTTGATCTTATTTATATTATTCAAAACAAACCAAAGTAATGTCAAATAAATCCTGACTACCATAATGTTAGAGTCCTTTAATCTCATGAGGCAAAGCAAGCAATCATTCCAATCTTTAAAAATTGGTATCTGAAATCCCCAGCTTCTTAAAATTTCTATGACCTTCAATAATTTAGAACAAGTAGAAGAGACATGGTTTACATCTTCGATTACAGCACAACCCCAAGGACACAAGCTAGATCCCGATAATCTCCTCTTGAATAGAAAATGTTCTGTAGGAATTGTGTCTCTGTGCAACCTCCAAATGAATAGTTCTACCCTACCATTCAACTTAGCTTTAAATAACCAAGAAGCTAGATCATCGACCTGATAGCCTTTGAAACATTCCTATACTAGTAAAGAAGCAATAGAACTTCCTGTTAACTATAATTTCAGTTCCATACAATCAAGTTGAGAATCCTGTGTAATTTTAATATTGCAAATTAGTTCCAACAAATCTTCACCAAAGTGCAATTTCAATTTCTCAACATTCTATCTCCCCTCTAAAATGAAATAGTCAAGTGTAGTATTCTCATCATCTAATACTCCAACAAATGTTGGCCATTTGTTTAAACTCAAATCCAAGATCCAAGTGTCTTTAACACATTGATCTTTGAGCCGTCACCCACCTTCCATCTAACAAAGTTTCTAAGAGCTTTCCAACCATTTTGAATAATCTTCCAAGAAGTAGAAGAATTACTTATGTAGTTCACCTTATCCAGCCAATTATCTCCATACTTACTAACAAAATTCCTGTACATCAAAGAATTTGGGTTGTCAATAATTCTCTAAGCAAACTTAGCCCTCAATGTGTCTCTCCTTGCAATAGCAGAATTCAGCCCCCAATCGCCAATCTTCTTAGGTTTACACAAGGAATCCCAAGCTACATAATGTAACCCATGGTTCCCACCACATTTATTCCAAATGAAGTCTCTACACAACTTCTCAAATTCTTTCAATATACTAAAAGGAACAAGAGAATAAGATAAAAGAAAAACTGGAATTGATAGGTAAACAGTTTTTACCAAAGCCAGTTTACCCGCTAGAGATATGAATCTATTGCTCCAAGCATTAAGCTTCTTAATAGATTTATCCATTAAAGGTTGAAAATCTGAATATTTCAGTCTTCTTGTTGTCATCTTGATTCCCAAGTAGTCAAATTCGTTCACCAATTTGATTCCTAGCATTTTAGAAAACAAAATTCTCCTCCTCCTATCAACCAAGCTGCTGCACATCAACGAAGATTTCAGAAAATTGATCTTCTGACCGGTCCAAGAGCAGTAGTTTTGAACTATATATTTAACCTTCTTCACAATATTAATCTTGGCTTCAGTAAAAATCAGGATGTCATCTACAAAACGAAGATGTGAAATTTTTCGAGCTCTAGAAGAGATTTTCACACCCACATCCGAACCATCTTCATTAAAGCTATTGGAAAGAAGTTGTGAACATAAAATAAAAAGGAATGGAAAGAGTGGACACCCTTGTCTGAATCCACTCCTCCCTTCAAATCCAATTGGAATATGATCCATTAATCAAAATGGAAAATCTTGGATTTGAAATACACTCCATCACCAAGTTGACAAATTTGAAAGGAAAACCCAATTCTAACATAATTTTTGAAGAGTAGCCCAACTCATACTATCATATGCTTGTTCCATATCAACTTTGATGGCAAGGAACCCATTGCTTGCTTTAGAAAATCTTAACTTGTGAAACACTTCTTGAGCCAATAAAATATGATCTGAAATTGTCCTTCCCTTCACAAAAGCTACCTGCTCTTTAGAAACAATCTTAGGAATGATCTCCACCATTTTATTCAACAAAATTTTAGATACAATTTTGTAAATAGAGTTACATAAACTTATGGGACGAAAAGCTGAAGGAGTAACCGGGTTTGGAGATTTAGGAATCAAGACAATCATAGTGTCTTTCCACTCCTTGCATAAGGTATCTGTAGAAAAGAAAAGTTTAATTTCTCTAATGACATCCTCACAAATGATGTGCCAATAAGCTTTGAATAAGGAGTAAGTAATCCCATCATAACCAGGAGCTTTATTATGGCCCAACTTCATAACCACCTCATCAATCTCAAGTGAAGAAAGCTCCCTATTAAGCAAAAATATGTCTTCATCATCTAAAACCTGCCACGGTTTAGGCCAGTTGTTAAAACAACAATCTCTACCTTTCCATTTGTCCTGGAAAAACTGAAGGAAAACATATTTGATCTCCTTAGAATAACTGATCAAGCTACCGTCTGCATCCTTGATCTGAGAAATCCAGTTAGCATTTCTTCTAGCATTGGCAAATGAATGGAAAAACTTAGTATTGGAATCACCATCTTCAGTCCATTTTACTTTGGCTCTTTGTCTCCACCAAGTATTCCAAACAATTGAGAATAACATTAAGCTCTTTGACTTTGCTTCTAAGCTCCCAAAGTTTATCATTATCAAGCCACCCTTCAATAGCTTCCTCCTCTTGAATCTGTGAAATTTCAGCTTTCAATCTTTCTTTTTCTTTAGAAAATTCTTTCAACTTGTACTTACTCCAAAAGAACAAATCTTTTAAGCTCCTTTTGCATTTTTTATTAAGGATCTCCATATCATCTCCCATGAATCTTTTCTTCAATACAATAGAAATAATGTGAGCCGAAGTTTTGAATGATAACCAAGCATCTTCAAATTTTAAACACCTTTTTTCACATAAAACTGAATCATACATCTTCAATACAATAGGGCTATGATCAGAAGCCACTCTTGCAAGGTGTCTAACAACAGCAATTTGAATTTTGTTCAAGGCCAAAAAATTGAGGATACATCTATCCAACCTTTCAAGGATCCTCCCACCTCCTACTTTGTTGTTGCACCAAGTAAATCTTGGTCCAACAAATCCAATCTCATGAAAATCATTCTCATTCATGAATTTAAGCATCTCCATTGGGCCTTGAGAGAAAACAAATTTTCTACCACCCTTCTTATCTTCCTTAGCCAATATGCAATTGACATCACCACCAATAATAGAAGGGATACCCCTTTTAGAATGCTCCTAGATACACTCCCATAGTAATCTCTTTTTGTGAAATTCTTTACTACCATATATAGTATTGATTCTCCAAACACCTTTGTTAAAGACATTAAGATCCCCAATAACACATTGATCTAATGTCTTTACAACAGAAAAGGAAGCTACATCCACTCTCCATATAATCATAATACCACCAGAAAGTCCTTCTGAAGGAAGAAGGAAAAAATCCCATAAAGGGCCCATCAATCTGTCAAAAGAGACTTTATCAAAAGAATTGATTTTTGTCTCAACCAACCCAACAAAAAAGATTTTAAAATCTTTTATAAACTCCTTCATATATAGAGAGGCCTCCCTCTTCTTGGCCCCTCTACAATTACAAAATGCAATAGATTCCATTAAAGAATCATGGGGGAAGAGCCCCCATCTCTTATTTTGTTACTACCTTCAAGAGCTCTACCACGTGGCTTGTTTTTAATAAGACCTAAAGCCCTTAGTTTCTTAGCAAGCTTACATTTGGTAATTTCCCCATTTGAGCCATTATCTCTTCCTTTCTCCATGTCATTCAGCTTATCAACACAGATTTTTAATTCAATCATGTGTTAGACAGAGAATTCTTCCCTTCAACAGACTTCTTCTCATTACTCTTGCTAGCAGCAGCAACCGAGTGATTGATCAAATCAACACAATTCAAATCAACAGTCTCCCCTAACTCCTCTTCATTAATCAGCAATTCAAATTTGTTCATGAGAATAGGGTTGACAGTGATTAATAAAAGAATTCTGCATACCAACCTTGGTTCCTGTATTATCTGCTATGTCTTGAATCTTCACCACAGCTTCCTCCAAAGGCTGAATAACCTGATTTTGTAGTTCCTGGACTTCACAGATTTCCCCTTCTTCAGGAATATTATCATTAGAGATGGATTCCACCTCCTTAACTGTCCCCACGTCCTGAGAGACTTCTGCCAATGCTTTTTTGTCACCAAGACTAATTCTAGTTTTCATCCACTACTTCTTTGAATCAATTACTTTATTCTTCATTATGGCCGGTCTTCTATTATTCTTCCTATTAACCATAATCCATGGTCCATAGGTAGAATCAACATCCACTTCTTTATACTTGTCCACATCCTTCTCATAATTGGAAAAAGCTTTAGAAGTAGTGCAATCCTTATCAGTAGATTTCTTCATTTTGCATTCAGATTTCACATGGCCAATTAATCCACAATGAAAACAAAAAGTGGATATCTTCTCATACTCAACTTTCTAAAAGAATCTACCAGATATGCTATCCACCCAAACTCCCACGGGAAGAGGTTGATCAAGTTTAACTCTAACACAAACCCTTGCAAATTCTCTCTTCCCCCATTGAAACATGTTTCCATCCATCATAAGAGGTTTCCCAATCATAGCAGCTATTCTAGCCACACTCCTTTCATCCCAACATTGCAAAGGAAAATGAGGCATCCTAATCCAAATTGGAGAGGAAAGACCCTTCAAAGATAAGGTACAAAATTCCACCGTCCACTTCTCCATACCCACAATATGGCCATTGACAAACCATGGACCACCAACCAAAACTCCTTCCATCATTACCAATGAATCAAATGAACATAAGAACCAGCCTTTGCCAAGTGTAGTGAAGTGGAAATTACCAAATTGCTTCCACTGTCTTCTCATTTCCCAAGCTACAATATGTGAAGGAATGTCCTTCCCAAACACCTTAATTACTATGGATTTCATCAGTTTGTTGGAATTCTGAACCTCAACGTCCTCACTTAGTTTAACAGCAATGCCATCATCCGATAAAACCAAATCCTCATCTTTGAAATCCAATTGGATATAAGGTTTTTTTGACCAGGGATTAATGATTGACTCCTTCTCAGTTCTTATAGGCAATTCCACAGAAACCTTCTCAACTACCACAAATTCATTCAGAGCCGAGCATCCATCAGAATGAAATTTTCTGTTAACAGAAGAATTGGAATTCGCATTTATCTCATGGACAACTCCAGAGATTGCATTTGAATCTAAACCTATTAACATACAATTTCATTCCAGATGAGGATGCCGACAGATCAGTCAAATTTCGCTCCAGATTTATCCCCTGTATTTACGGCATGGTCGATCCAATTTCATGAACAATCCCTTTCCCTTCCACATATACTTTCTTCTTTAGGATTCCTTCTACATTATCTTTGATCACCAACGGTTTGCCAGAAGCTTTGAATGCAGATTCAAAATTCAAATTTTTCATATCACCATCTCGATGATTGACTCCTCCCAGATCTCAAAAACCAATACCTACACTTGTAGTTCCATTCGTAGCCGCCACCATAGACAGACGGAGGCCCTCCTCCTCCATCCCCAACATCAGGAAATCTGGCGAAGAGCAAAAGCCAGGAACCGAAAATTTCAAAAAACCAAATATTCTCTCTCTAGAAAACCACAGTTTCTCTCTACACAATTAGTTATTTTCTCTCAACTTAATGGTTTGGATGATATGAATATAGGATACATTAATCATTGTAATGCTGGTTTGGATCAAGAGATTGTAGAAGGAAGGAAGAGGGTTTCATATGGTCCTTTGGTGATAAAGGAAAACACTAGTATTTCACCAAAAAAAGATAATTGTGGTTGATGGTAAGGGGAAAGGTAATTTGCATGATCTTGAGTGTAATACACCTCGTAAGGTGAGGTCTCCTATTATTTTGCTACTGAAATCATATGAACTTGATGTTTCTTCATCAGGTATGAAAATTTTTGTTAATGGATTCGGATATTCAAATGAAATCCCTGGCAACAATGTTATAAATGTGAATTCCTTGAAACTGGTTAACAAAATTATTCTACCTAATGATGATTTAGAAGGAAAATTGGTGGACTCTATTGTTCCAAAATCTTGTATTTTTTTGACCTTCGCACAAGTTCTTTCTTTGTCTGATGAATTTTCTGATAGTAATGTGATGCCAATTTCACTCAAAGAGAAGATAGATAAATATAATGCTGAGAAGGATTTAATCTAGGTATTAACAAAACTGAATTTCTTAAGATAATGGATAATGTAAATGCTTGGAGAAAACCTCATATAAGGATTGTTAATCCTCCTGATGATGTGGAAATGACTAAAGATGGAGTAGCTATCAAAATTCATTCTAATGAAGAAAAAGGAAATATTCATAGGTGACGCAATTCTATTGTGTTTAAAGTTTTTGGTAAGTATATCCCATTTTGTGTTATTAGCACTGAGCTTCAAAGATAATGGAATCATTTAGGTTCTTTTCACCTAACCAACTTAGGAATGGATTGGATGTTATGTTCATTTTATCCAACTGAAGTTAAGGAAGCTGTATTAAGTGGAGGACCTTGGTTCATTGCTCGACATATTATTGGTATGAAAGAATGGAATCCAAGTTTTTCAAATCTCTCCATGAAGAATTTAATTTCAACGATTTGGATTATACTACCTTATCTTCCTTTATATTGTTGGGATGAAAATAATATAACTACAATTGCTTCAAAAGTTATTAAACCATTTTTTCTTGATGGAAATATGTTTAATTGGGGCAAAATAGAGCTTGCAAGAATATGTGTTCGTATGAATATTGATGAAAAGCTTCCATAAGGAGTATGGGTTAAAGGTTGTTATGGGTGATTTTTCCAAAAGGTGCAATATGAAAAGATTTCATCATTATGCTTTCACTGTGGGAGAATTGGTCATAATTCTCAAGAATGTGGTTCAAGTACTAACCCAAATTAGGTGGAGTTATCAGTGAATGATAAGGCTGTTAAATTCAACAAAAATCATCCTGAAGATATGAAAGTTGAAAAAGTTGAAAAAGGAAAAAGAACAATGATGATGCTTATGTTAACGAAACAGAGAAGTATAAGGATGAATATGGACATTGGATTTTGGTAAATCGTGGAATAAAAAGAGCATATCCTTATAAACTAAGGTATAATGTTGTTACTTCTAGATTTAAATATATGGAGAAGATTAGCAATAAGTCAAAATTAGTGGATGATAATCAAAAAATAATCGTGAAAAGTTATGTGGGGGATAAGGTGCTGAATGTTGAATTTCTTGAAGGTAATGGTGAGTATGTAATTGAACAAAATACCATTAATGAGAATGTTGAGCTTCTTTTGCAAATGGAAGGAATGGAAAATGTTGAATGTGTTAATGATCTAGACAGATTGGAAGATGGGGAATATGTTCCTATAGTTATTTCTATTGAAGATGAGGATAATACTATTTACAATACTATCAAAGATGGACCTCTGTTAATAAAGTTGGAAAGAGTGTTTATTTGTTGGGTATTAAAAAAAAAGATGGTATGAATGAATCGGAAGGAGAATGTGTTCGTGGTACTATTGATACAGAAATTAAAGAATTCTCTATCGTAGAAATTCTATTACAAAAATGTTGAAAAGAGCATTCATCTCGTTAACAATGGTTTGACTGATGTGATGATTTCTTCATCCAGTCATGAAGGAATGGATTTGTTTAATATTGATCATTGTAAATCATCTAAGAAGAAGACTGATGATACTAAAGTATCATCTAATTGGAAGAAGGATCCAAAAAAAACTTGGACCTCTAAAGAGCGGTCTTACAGGTAAAAAAGGTGGAGTCAAGGTGAAAAGCACTGGGGGCTTCTCCCCATTACGTTCTTAATGACACCTTTACTCTTTTAGAATTGTAGGGGAGATAAGAAGAAAGAAGCTTCCCATTATTTAAGAAGTGTTATTAAATATAATGAAGTGTTCTTTGTTGGCTTAATCAAAACTAAATTGATATCTATGGATAGCAATGAAGTTAGTAGAATTGTTGGGAGTGAGTGGAATTTCTTTCATGTTGATGCTAAAGGTATAGCTGGGGGTATCCTTACTCTTTGGAAGAGTAGCTTATCTTTTTTTGTTGTTCTTACTTCATCAAATCAATGTATTATTGGGAAATTAAAGGATCCAAAAGGTACTACTTGGACTAATGCTATTATTTATGGTAATAAGAATGTGAGTGAAAGAAGGAAGTTATGGGAGCTTATTGAAAACTATACATCGGCGGTTGAACCTTGTATTATTGGGGGAGATTTCAATTGTATTATGTCCAAAAATGATAAAAAAAAGAGAGGTAAAAGATTCTTGTTTTTTAAAGGGCCACAAGAGATGGAGTTTTTAAACAGAAATGATTTTCATGATATTGTTTTGAGGGGACCCAAATTTACATGGTGTAATAATAGGGAGGGTCTTGCTCGTATTTGGGAAAGGCTTGATAGAATTTGTCTAAATTATAAATCCTTAGATCTTATTCTGTTTAAAGTTATTAACCATTTGGGTTGAGTTTCTTCGGACCATTAACAAATCCTTATTAATCTTCTTAATGAACATGTTTATTTTCATAAATCTATCTAATTTGAAAATGTATGGTGCTCTTATGATGCTTCTTGAGGTGTGGTTAAAAAAGTCTGGCACAAATTTGATTATGGCTTTGATTTGGATATTCTTCACAGGAAGAGTGAAAGATCTCTTAAAAGTTTGTTCTTTTGGAGAAAAAAGAAATTAAAAGATTTAAATGTGCTGAAGAAGAAGCTGCAGGAAGATATTTTATCACTTCAAGAAGAGTAGAGTGTTATGGGTCTTAGCTTGGAGAAGCTTGCTGTTCTGAGAATGAAAGTACATGATCTTAATGTAACTCTAGCTAGATTATCAATATGGTGGAAGCAACGATCAAGAGCCCAATGGATGGAGGATGGTGATAATAATTCCTATTTCTTTTTGAATTTTACTAATTCTAGAAGAAATGGTAACTTCATTCATCAAATTAAAAATCTGAAGGGAATTACAATTACCGATCTAGGTGATATTCATAAAGTATTTGAGGATTTCTTTTTAAACAAATGGAAGTTCAAGAAATGTTCTTTGGAGGGCTGGACGAAGACACAAGTACTCAATAAGTTGAATGAAGATCAAAATAAGTTGCTTATGTCAGATTTTCAAAAGCAAGAATTGGTTTCCATTATTATGAAAATGGATAATAATAAGTTTCCATGTAATGATGGGGTGAATTCCTTCTTTTTTAAAAGTTATTGGAGTATTACTAATGTGGAGGTCTGGAATGCAGTAAAATCATACTTTGAATTGGGTAGGATGCCTGAAGAATGGAAAGAAACATTAGTGGTATTGATCCCAAAGGTTAGTAATGCTAATGAAGTTAAAAATTTTAGACCTAATAGTTTATGTCAAACTATATACAAAATGGTGGCTAGTATGATTTGAAATAGATTAAAGGATTGTATTTCAAATGTTATTTCAGAACAGAAAGTAGCATTTGTTCTTGGTAGTTTGATTTCTGATAATTGTTTTCTTACTCATTATATAATTAAGAAATTTAGATTCTCATAATCTAAGCATGGGTTTATGATGCTTAAACTTGATATGGAATATGCCTATAGGATAGCATGTATTGGGATACTTTGAAGCAGGTCCCCTTGATAATGGGTTTTCCTGATATGTTTATTAAGCTTGTAATTCAATGTGTTTCTCATCCTAAGTTTTCTATTATTATTAATGGGAAAAGAAGTAAATGGATTCATGCTGAATGTGGATTTTGACAGGGATGTCCATTGTCTCCAGGAATTTTTATCCTTTGTTCAGAATTGCTATCAAAATCATTTTAGGAGAGAGGATAAGGACTTGGTTTTAGAATTGCTTCTAATACTCCTAAAATTTATCATTTGTTATATGTCGATGATGTAATGATTGTTGCTTAAGCCTCTTCTTCCAATGCAAAGTTTATTAACAAGATTATGGGTGATTATTGTGAATGGACGGGACAAAGAATTAATCATGAAAAATCTCAAATTCTATTTGGAAATTCTATTTCACAAAAGGCTCAAAAGAAAGTAGGAAGAATTTTGGGTGTTCATAAGGTCAAGGAATTATTCTATCTTGGTGTTAAGTTGGTTGCAAGGAGACTTGAATTCAATGATTATAACTTTATCATGAACAAAGCTATGAGTAAATTGAATACTTGGGGTTTACAAAATTTATCTTTGGTTGGAAAAATTGCTTTGTTGAAATCAGTTTATTCTTCTATACCTCTATTTTTTATGACTCATTCATTGGTTCCTAAATGTATTCTCTATAATTTGGATAAGCGTTGTAGGAATTTCTTATGGCAAAAGGGATAGGGTAAGAGAGGTATGCATTACATATCATGGAAAACTCTTTGCAAATCCATTGAGCAAGGTGGATGGGATATTCATGGGGCTGTTCAAAGAAAACCTTTAAGAGCTAGAAATGTGTGGAACTTTATCAATAATTAGAATTCTCTACTAAATAAGATAATTTCAGCAAAGTAGGGTAAAAAATTTTGGAAAGAAGATTCAAGGAAAAACTCTTCTACTACATGGCTTATTTTTAAAGATGGTGCTAAATCATTGAAGAAATTTATTAGATCGAGAGTTTCAAATGGTGAAGCTATCAATATCCTAAATGATACTTGAATAAAGATAGATGTTTGAATAAATGGCCTTCTTTTATAAATATTCAAGAGATGGAAGATAAAATGGTTTCTATTTTGTTGGATGTAAGCGGAGAACGGAATAAGGAGTCCATTCTTAATCTATTTTTTGATGATCTGATAGATGTTATTACCAGAATTCATGTAGAAAAAGAACTAAAACAAAACTGTGTGCAGTTATTGGTTAACAATAACAGGAAATCTATTGCTGCTATGGCTTTTGATAATGTAAATAAATGTGAATATGATGGTATTAATATCAATTGGATGAAGAAATTTAAAATTACTCCTAAAGTTAAAATGTTCTCGTGGAGGCTTACTAATAATTCATTACCTACTAACAGCTGGATGAAGTATAAAAGACTTCAGGAGTATAGTACGTGTCCAAGAGGCTACAATATAGATGAAGATAACGATCATATTACTACACATTGTAGTAAACTACTTCAAATTGGTCATGCTTTGGATAGATGGTGAATTCATATGCCTAATCTCATTGGAATAGCAGATTGCTGGAAAGAATCAGAAAAGTTATCTTATGTGAATTCTGGTATGGTTAAAATTTATTTGAATGTTGTTTAAAATTGGAAGGAAAAGAACTATTACATGCATGGGTTGAAGGTTCCTTCTTCAAATTCTTTAGCTACTAATGCTTTACCGTATTCATTACAACCTTTATTTATTTTGATTTGCAAGAACTAGGATACTAATCTGCACTTGTTTCTATCTAAAGCTTGGTATCCTCCGCCTACAAATTGGATAAATCTAAATGTGGATGATTGATGTTGAATTCTAATAAAGCAAGTATTTCGGGTGTACTTCATGATCATAGAGGAAGATTTCTTATGGAATATGGAAAGAAGATGCTTCATCAGGGCATCTCATTATTGGAGTTAATTGTTGTTTGTTATTTTAAATTCTTTATTCAAGGATGGATGAATGAAATAAATGGTATTATTATTGAAGGTGATACTAATAATGTGATCAAGCTTCTTCAAGATTCAATAATAAAGACTCGGAATAAAGTGGTGCATAAAATGGACTTCTCTTTTTTAGATTATTTTAATAGTGAAAATTTCCATTTTGTGTCTAGAGAAGGTAATAAATTGGCGGATGGTTGTGCTAATTATGCCTTATTAGGTGATATTTATTGGGATTGTTTCTTGTTGAGAACCTTCCTTAAAGTATTGTTAACATGATTAAGAAGGATTGTGATAGTATTTCTATCACATAGATCTTTGTAATTCTTTTCTTTCTAATTTAATGCATTTGTAGTTCTTCAAAAAAAAGGAATGAGTTAGTGTGATATTCCTCGTCATCTCCAAGCCAACATTTGTCAAGCATTGCAACATTAGACCAATCATAAATCTATCATTTCAAGTTCCAATATAGAGCACCGTAGAGCTACCTTAGTATAATTTAGCAATGTTGGTGCCTTGTTCAACTCATTGATGCTTTTACTATTGAGCATTACAGTAATTAGATAGTTAGTGTATAGTGCCATGAAGTTTAACAAAATGAATTGGCTTAAGAACATATGTTTATCATTCATTTCAAATCCTTCAGCTTTAATTAGCATAAAACATCTTTGATAGTGATAAATGGCACAACAATTTACTATAGGCAAGAAATATCCTCATATTTACTTTTTTTAATGAAAAGAAGTGGTTTGTAAGTGTGGTTGAGAAAGAAAGGTATCATCATTACGTGGGCCATAACAACTTATCCCTTGGTGATGCTTTCAAAGTTAGTGGGTTGTAGAACTTATGATAATTAATAGGGGTGGGGAATTTTTAAGATGAAACAATGGCCTAAAAAGTCCCTATTATCAATAAACTATATGCAAATGCAAAGGAGTCCCACGACAATAGCATATTTGCTAAAGGAAAAAAGGGCCCCATTTGATAGTGTGACAAATATTTATATTTATGGGACCCAAAAATATGAATTTGATAACTATACTACTTTTATGAATACGCCTATAAATTATAATGACATTATGAAATATCATACTAATTCTAGTGATAATGTTCAATGGAAAATAAGGGATGATAAAATAGTAAATTTCCCTATTTCTATTATGACCCTAGAAGCTAAAACTTAGCATTACTTTATCTATGCTAGATTAATTCCTATCACATAAATTAGAATTATTATTAAGGATAGGGCCTTAACTATAATATCAAGATAGTCCTAACTATAGATGAAGGAATAATAATTCATCATTCCCTCCTGTATATGATTAGGGGGTCAACTTCTATAGGTTTTGGGCCTTCTTTTTTGATTTACTCATTATCTATTGAGACTGAAGTTCTAGAGTGAGGAGGCACTTTCCCAGTTTGGATTTAACAAAAAAATAGAATTTTAGGATACCCTCTAGGGGGAGAGTTCAAGTTAACCCAACCATCCTATATTGCCTAAGCTAGAGCCCCCTAAACCATAGGTGATCTCATTGTTGATCTCATGGAGCAAGTTATAAGGATCTAGAGTACTCTAGATGAGAGCTAGCACTGGAAGCAATAAAAGAGCCACAAAATGAACTACCTTTTTAACTAATAGTAAAAGAAAAATAAATATATTATGGACTTTAACATAGCCCTGGTTGTATGATTAAAAACTATGAAATAATTACTAGTCAAAAAATATATTCTTCTTCTTCTTCTTCTTTGCAGCCCCAACCTTTGACCCCTAGTAAGGGCCTTCAACATCATTAATGGCAATAGTAAAAGTGCGTGAAGAAGAGGAAGATAAAGAAGACGATAAGGAATGAGGAAGTGGAGTTCCCTTTCAATACATTTTTTTAATTGTCCTTGTATGCTAGAATGTAAGTTTGGGGGGAGATAAAACAATTTTTTTTTAGTGTTCAAATAGTATTATTTATTTTTAAAAAAATTTATTGCACTTTCAAATGTTAATTAATAATTATCTTATATTTACTTGGAATGTAAACTTAGAAATGTTAAGCTAAGAAAAAAATTATATGATTAATAGAACACATATTAAAAAATAAAAAAATTAAGAAAACTTGATAACAACTAGTAGTCGACTGCTTTCCTAAAATTAATTGATTATAGGTCTATTGAGAATGGATTATTTAGATTAATTTAAAGACATATCATAAGTGTGTACTAGTGGAATAAAGATATTTATAAAAGACCTTAGGAAGAGTTAACTTAAATTACATAAGTGGGAAAGAAAAATAGGTATTTAAAATCAAAAGAATACTTAGAAAAATTATGAAAAGAGAAAAGTAGAAAAAGAAAAACAAAATTAAAAAGCAAGAAAATTTAGGTGCTGAAATTGAATGTCCGAGGAGGTTAAAGACCTCAAAGAACTAGCTCAATGCACACATAGGGAAGCAATAATATCTCGTAATGTGGAATCTAATAAATTTTCAAGAGTTATAATAATGATGATGACAATTTAATCAACAGAACATACTATCAACCATAGTTTTTTTACCAAGCAATTATCACATAAATAAATCTATCATACAATTTTAGCAAATTAAAAAGTGTAGAAAGTAAAATTCTAAAAATAAGAAATCAAAACAAACACACTAGAGATTTTATAGTGGTTCAATCAAACAAAGACCTATGTCCACTTCCTAAAGTCCTCTCAAGGTATTGTACTATCACTATAGTGTCTCTCTTTTAGCCCCCCATAGCTAGGCGGAGAAGCCCTTATAAAATCATATATACTAACCTAGTGTGGGATAGGACTATATTCCTTTTAACCCTCCTGGTGAGGTAGAGAACTTGGAATACTTTTCACCTTTCTAGTGAGATATAGAAAGTGGAATCTTTTTCACCCTCCTGATGAGGCAGAGAACCTATAATCCTTTTTACCCTCCTGGTGAAGGAAGAGAACTAGGAATCCTTTTTTATCCTCTTGGTGAGATAGAGAACCTATAATCCTTTTCACCCTCATGGTGAAGGTAGAGAACCTGTAATCACTATCACTTTCCTCAGTATGATGAAGTAGCTGGGCCCTTTGACACCAAGAGGCCTTCTTCCCAAAGCTTCCCTCAAGAAAAACCTTGACACATGGAGGAACTCAGATGCAAGTTCATAGAAGCAACCATGTAGAACTCCCTCTCACAATCCCTTACAACCTATAAGGATCTTCTCCCTCTCTCATAATCTCCATCCTTTCTCTACCAAGCTCTAGGCTCTCTCTTCAAGATTTCTTCAAAAGAAAATAAATCAATGAATGCCTAAAAGACTATTACAAATTCATAAGAGAAAGCTTAAATATAGCGCTTTAAAAACCCTTAAAAATTCAATTTAGCCATCAAAGATTGTACAACATGATTGCAGGATTATCCAGTATGCCAAGAGTTTAACATGTTAGTATTGTACGATCATCAGTTAGTATAATATAATCAGTTCAAATTTTCTTATTAGTATTATACAATTCTAATTTAGTACAGTATAATCTATTCATATCATACAGTATGAATGAATAGTTATACAATACAATTAGTTCAACAGAAATGCAGTTTGTCCAGGATGAAATATAGGATGACCAAATACCGTCTCTATCTATAGTAAAGTAGATTCAATTAATTAATCATAGGATTAAATTAGGAAATATTTTAAACATCATGTAATATAATTTGGTTCATATAGTATGAATAGAGTAATATTTCAAATTCAAATGTTTGCCTAATTTAATGAATGGTGGGGTTTCAAATTATAACATATTGATCAGTATGATATGGTGTTCATATTATACAATTAGTTATATTTCAAAATTATTTTGTTAGATAAATAAAATATTTTACTTAATTTTTATAGTAATAGTTTATCCAGTATGATATTAATGGTATAATATTATGTATAAAAAATTTAAAATATTTAAAATTATTTTTTCTCCCCTTATGTGTGTGTGTGTGTGTGAACGATCACCATGCTAGCATAAACCTTTACTAAACTTGACTAAAAAAATTAAAAATAAATAAATAAAAATTATAGAATCATTCTACATAACCTATTTTATCAAATCTTGAGCCTTGAATCTTCAAAGAACATCGCATGCTGTACCTAAAATGTTAGTCAACATACAAATAGATATGCCACATACAAATAGATATGCACTATAACTACTAGGAGAAATAAGCAGACAATCAAGAACATTTGTCATCATCCAATGTATAAACTTTGAAGCCTTAGTTGCAACAGAAATATTGAAAATTGGTACCTAAAACCTAAGTCCCGCTTAATCATTCTAAAGATGCTCAACCTTAAAAAGAATTATAACAATCATGATACATTAAGAGACTTATACTATGATTGAAAAATTAAATAACTTTAAAGTTTCATTAAACTTAAAATCATTAAATACAAGCTAATGTAGTGAAAATTTTCACATGCACATTTAGGAGTTCAATTTAAAGAAAATATTAATAAACATAAAAAAAATCCACATTTGCATTACTTTAAAATAAACGAAAAAAGTATACAATGAGTGCAATATAGGAAGATGCCTCTAAAAAGAGACTTCCCTTAGGAAAACAAAACAAAATAGAGGAAAGTAAAATACAAACTAAGATAGTCAATGCATCATTACATTTCATAAAGAAAGAAACAAAAAATTATTGATTTGTTGCCACTGTGAGGCCACCAAATAGCTTGTAGAAAGTACTCAACAATTTTTCTAAGGTTCACTCCAAAGGGGGAGGGGGATACCATGAGAAAGGTTGAAATAGCCCAATTGGATGAAAACTATCCCCATGCTCTGGTAGTGATTAAGCTAAATTGTGGTACCCCCTATAAGACCCTATAGAGAATATCAATATTGACCATTTGACCAGGAGTCATCCCTTCCACCCTCCTTATTTTGCTTCCATAGTTAATTTTAATATTTAATTTCTTTAGTAAAATGAGCCTTAAGACTCTATCTTTCCTCATATGGTGCCTAGTTGGGTTCTGGAGAAATTTCTCAGTAGGAAACTTCAACTGTATATTGGAGAGATTAATGCCCATGCAAGGTGTTGTTTACATGGACAGTTCATCAACTTCCAAATTTGTGCAATATGATTGTAAGCGAATATGGTCTTCTTATCTTTAACACATTTATTGGAAATATTTATTTTTTTTTTGTTTCCTAATTACTTTATATAGTTAGTTGACACCAAGAACAATATCTTCTAAATTTTCATCACATCCATCATATTGAGAGAGCAAAATAGTTTTTTTTCCTCACAAAGCTTACTTCAAGTTTTTTAAAAATGTGAGTACCTAGGAACCATAAGGGGTGGTTAGGAGAGTAACTAAATTGGGGAAAATTTTAATGTGCCACTGATTCGCATTATATTTTTTATACCAAACCTGCATAGCTAACATCATATTATCCCAATAATAGACTAATATTTTACCATTTATTTGAAAAGAGAAATGAATTTACTTTCATAATCAATCACAACATGAGAAATGTTAAATTTATTTTAATAAATAAAAGAAACATTTACTTATCATTTTGAATATGAAACTAACCAAGGAATAAATCTATGTTTGCAATCATAAGATTTTTCCCTTACTTTAAGAACTAAAGTGGGGTTTATTATTTATGCTATGATGTAGACTTTCTATAGAGGCAAGCCTATGTTGTTAATTATATCTCAAGATAAGACTTGAGAAAACTCTTAATTAAGGTGAGGATTAGACTTTTTAAATGTATAAAGATTTTATCAAAAGTTTGAGTTTAAAAGGCCTAAATGTTTATTTGAATTTTAGATTTAGATTTAAAATTTATTTAGGATTTAGATAACCATCCCAGAGAGGAAGATATAAAAAGTTTATGAAACTTGGACTTATATATGGTTAGAATGGATAGTTAGATAACCACCTAAAGCACATAATTTAAAATTTATATGGAGTTTAAAGTGTGTAAGCTAATCATTTACTTGAAACCAAGAATCTGAATTCAAAATTTTTTAATCTAAACTTTACAAAAATGCAAATGTCAAGCTAGTGAATTTAAAATTGATGCTTCACTAAACATAAAGCTTCTGTAAGATCTATAGACTCTACTTTTACTCTAATCTACATGTCCAAGTTTTTAAGAAAAATTTGACATCATAATATCCCTAGACCAACAAGAATAGCTTGCTCAGTACTAGACGCAATGAGTTTCTGCTTGCTTGTCATTACCTTGTGTGTTGGGCTATTGTACATTGTGAAAAATAAATTATATGTATGTATGTGCCACATTTATATTGTCATGGATCTAGAATACTTGTTCTTATAAAGTTTAAAACATATATATTGAAAGAAATCTATAAACATTATATATGCTCAATTATAATCTTCTATCGATATGAATGCAAATAATAATGTATGAAGTGATGTTTAAATAAAACTTTATTTATTTATTTGCAAATAAAATAAAGAACAAGCTAGGGTATGCTGAAAAAAAAGGTGGTAAGGATCCAATATAATAAGTTCAATTCTATACCTATGAATAGGTTAGATTAAATGTGATAATTTATTATCTTTATGTCTTCTAGATCTAGGTCTTCTATAGAATTTGAATAGGGAATGTCTCTTAAAGGAAGAGAAATTATTTCTTTTATGAACTCTATAGGTGTATATAAACATTTACCTATATATCTTTTATAACTCTTTACACTTTACAATTATATCTAACTATACAAGATATTTACACTTTACATTTACAAATTTAAACTTGATAATTCTCCTATTTACATTCTACTCTTTGCAGAAAAGTAAATACTAACACTAACTTAATAAATGCAAATGCAATAAACTTAAAAGTAAGGTGCACAACAGTAAACTAAATGTGTTGTGTTAATATCTATCAATACAATAAATGTATGAAATCTCATAGTACAAAAAGTAGATAAATAGAGAAAGTGTACACCCTCCGAGCAAGGCATCTTACCCCATATTAAAGTGTAAAAAAGAACATCGGCTTAACCTAGACAAGAATTAGTTATCCTAGCAAACAAATCTACAGTTTGTGATAAGCATTGTAGCTTAGATATATCTTAGTTTAGAATTTTTTTATATTGTCAACAATTTATATTTATTAATTTTCTAAAAGGTCAAAGGGTTTAATTTAAATTTAGGTTTTGATGATTTAGTATTTTACATTTTATTAAAATTGAGTTTACATATTTAGGTTATTTAGTTTTAAGTTTTAAAGAACACAGTTCTCAACAACATCTAAGTATTAACAGCCATTGATCAATAAATCCTAGGTTCATAATTGTAATGCATTTGATTTTACCTAAGGGATCAAATCAAGTGCACAAAGTCACTCATTTTATTGAAGTGTTTTCTTGATTTCTGTTTTAAAAATCCTTGTTATTTAATCTCTTCAAAGCTTGAAGTTCTTAATTAAAAGTCCAGAGGCTTTTAAATTTAATACATTTGACTTCCCCTAAAGGGCCAATCAAGTACATATAGCCTTCACATTCATTTAAGTTTATTTATTTAAGTTCATTCCATTTTTTTAATTATTTTATTTTGTTTTATTTGATGAATTAAAATTAAATTTGATTTATGATTTAGTTTTATAAATTTTAAATCAATTTATTTTTATTTATTATAAACTAATTTTTATTTTATTTATTTAATTTTGAATTTTAAAATCTTATTTGAATATTTAAACAAATTCTTTAAATTATTTAATCAATTTATGTTTTATTAATTTTAATTTTACTTTAATTGATTTTTTTTATTTATGTGTTCATGTTTACTTATTTTATTTTAAATTTTCTTTTACTTATTTTTTTGGTTTTATGCCTTTACCTTTATTTAAATTTGCTCTTCTTTAAGTTATGTTAACTACAGTTTGGCTTTTTATTTCATTTAAAATTTCAAAGGTTTGTGATTTGTAATAACTTTTTGATTAATTCAAAGTTGAAAGCATTTTAGTTTATATTTTTAATATTTTTCTTTATTTATTTATGAATTTTACAAAATCCACTTAATAAAAAAATCACATAATTTAAGTAATTAGGTCAAGTTTAATTTTTGAGCTAAGTCAACTCCATTCAACTTAAAATCTTTGCTAGAGACCATAAGTGACTTCTAATGATAATTACAAGAGTTTGAAGGTATTTGGAATTTTATTTTTATTATTTATTAATATATTAATTGATTTATTTATTTTATTTTATTTTCATTTTTTTATTTTTAAAGTTTTTTATGGGGATTTATTGTAACTTTATATTTTATTTAATTTGATTTGAATGTAGTTTATTTTAGATTTTTTATCTAATTTTAATTTATAATAACTTATTAAAAATTCTAGTCAATTTATGTCTAGTGAATAAGAGTTTACTATTTGAAATACCAAATAAACTCCAAATCATTTAAAATTTGAACCCTAGGTCACTGAAGACTCAAGAATCAAGTTCAAGAAGTATGGGGTCATCAAAGTCCTCCAAGGGTATAAAATAAACTTCAAACATATATGCAACTTTACATAAGAAAATTAATTTTAGAAAATTTAGACCATGAATAAGTTTGAAATCAATGGCTAATTAATCTTTGTACACTTGGTTAATAAACCACACTACATAAAAGCTTAATGTTCAATGGATTTATATTTAAAATAAATTCAAATTATAGGACAAGTCAATTTCTAACATATAATCTTCATTTTCATAATTGAAGCCCATAGAAACCTCAAATTGGGTTAAGAAATTTTCAAAAATGTCAGAGGCATTCCAAAGATCAACTCTCTTAATTTGAAAATAAGATGATTTATGATTAATCAATAATTCTAAAAATATTCCATATTCTATTCCTAAAATTACTTTTAATGATTTCGAAATTTAGTTTTGAAACCATAGGACTTCTATTTTACTAATCAAGACAAATCTATAGAGATTAAAAACTCCTAATTTGGACTATTGTGTGAGGAGTTATAAATTTCTAAGTTCAATGCATTTCTCTAATTTTTATTTAAAAAATTACACAGTTAGCAGCTAATTGTGCTGTGCTTTTCCACTTGGTGGTATTTGATTGGTTGAGCAATCATTAGTTAAATGATAGTACACACACTTTCCCTAAAAAATGTTTGATTTGAGATCTGAAGGTTATTAATCATATGCACAAAATTGTGGAGCATTGAATAGGATATGATATGGATTAATCATAACCATCCATTTGACTCAAAATGAATGAATGCTTCTAATTTCATCTCCTACCCTCCACTCATATTCTAAGTCATAGGGGTTTAAGTGTTAGATCTATGAGATTGACACCATATATCTTGCTCTATTTTATTAAAGAGTAAGATCTATAAGAGAACATTCAATCCAATGGTCTAATTATCATGGATTTAATGTTCTCTTCACACTTGATCAAACACTAGGGAAAAGAGAATTAGGATTGATCATTACCTCTATATAGTGGGAAATTGGATCAAATAAAGGTTGGGTTGAATTCTTATTATCCTATGTATCACTCCTTTATATTATAGAGGTCATAGACCACTAAATCAGAAGTTGAGTTTAGACCAGGACGGGCTCACTGAAACTTGATCGTACTCATCAAAGATTGGGTCTAAAGGTATATGGAATTAGAGAATTAAAGTAGGGAGTTTATGGAAGCTATTAGAAGCAAATGTAGTAACCTTTTAGTAAGGATTTTATTTATAGTGTGATTCCAAATATACTATGCCACTATTCTTTCCACCTCCAACTACTTAAGGCTACAAACTTAGTTAAAGAATGGCCAATGGAGTTAAAGGAGCTATTCTAGAGAGTTTGAGCCCATGTATGAAATTAGGGAGGAAGTTAACATTGAACCTATCATATTGACAAGCTAATTTCTTGAATTTCAACCACCTCCAACCATCACTTGGCCTTTGATAATTAGGTCAAGTGTCTGGAACCTTCTAGACTCTAATGCAAGTGAATGCAGGGCTAGGGTAATTCTAAGTTGTAAGATGGTTTAGAGATTTTGATTTTAAGGCTTTGGGTTAGCCATACTAGCTAACCCAGGTCAGTTCAGGGGTTATGCTGACCATGAAAGATGCATAGGGTTAAGGATCACCTAATATAAGTGTTGGCTTAGTCTAATTTTATTTAGGTTAGGATATGGCTCATGGGAATCCTCTCTTAGTCACCTGGGTCATGACATATGGATAACCCAAGTGGGCCTACTAGGTCACCTAGAGTTGACCCTTGTGGACCCAATAAATAGTTCAAAAGGGTTTGGATACTTTGATTTTATATAGAGAATTTAATTTTAAGTTTGGAGAGTTTAGGTATGGTTTGCTCAACCAAGGTTTAGCTGGTTAACCAAGCATAATCACTTGTTGGGGATTGGTCCAACTCATTCTAAATGACATTTAGAATTTGTTAGAGGAAGTTTTAGGTCTTGAAAAGGCCAATAAGCACAAAATGGCAATTAGAGTGTTTAAGGGTTGACTTGGTTAACCTAGGTTGAGACAAATCCACTCCAAATTATATTTAAAATTTATTGGAATTGGTATTGGTCCATGGCAAGGTCAAACTATATTTAAGTTTATTCAAAATTAAATTTAGGATTTTAATGTTTAATGGCTTATTGGTCAACCATGGTCCACTAAGAACTCCATTAGGCTTAGGCATTTATGATTTTAAGAGAATTTGGAGGCCAAAATGAGGTTTGGGAAAGCTTCATAAGGAGATTTAGGGTTGAGCACTCAAAAGGGTCCATCAATGACCAATCCAAAGATATTTTGTTTCCATCTTTCAAATGGCCATGAAACTATTATTGGATACAGAATAATTGGTGGGGGTGAAGAATTAAACCATCCACCAGACATAGATGACAAAAATATATAATGTTCATGAAATCATTTGTTATTGAATGCCAAAAAATATCCATCCTTTTAATCTTCATTTTCATTTTATGGCTAGACTGGTGACCTCCACATAATCCAGTGTTGAAACTTGTAAATTATAAATTAGGTTGTTAAACCTAAGTTAATATCCCAGCGGCTAACCAAGAGCGGGTGAATTGGTAATTTAAAAATTTATCTCTTTTTAAAACTGATTAAAAAATTTAATGAAATTTTGAAAATGATTTTTTAACCACAAATCAACAGAAACAGTAAAGTAAAAAAGTAGTGGAAAATAAAAGACACAAAATTTATAGTAGTTGGGTCAAACATGACCTATATCCACTCCCTGAAGTCTCCCACTTCGGGTATTGCACTATTACCACTAGTGTCTCTTCTTTTTCCCCCACAGCAAGGTATATAAGCCTTCACAAAAACTCTCTTCCACCACTACCCAGTGCGGCAGAGAATCTTCATCCTCTTATACCTTCCGAGTGTTGGCAGAGAACCGTCGGCTATTCACACTCTCCAAGTGTAGGCAGAGAACCTTTATCCTTTCATATTTCTCCAAGTGTAGGCAGAGAACCTTCTTCCTTTCACACTACTCCAAGTGTAGGCAGAGAACCTTCATCCTTTCACACTTCTCCAAGTGTAGGCAGAGAACCTTCGTCTGTTCACACTCCTCAAGTGTCAGCAAAGAACTGAATCTTCTTAAAAGATCTTCTCATGAGAAATCTACAAGGACAAGAGAAGAGAGTGAAGTAATCACAATTCACAAATGGAGATCCTTACCTTTGAGTACCAAGTGAACTCTTCACCCTCCAGTAGTAAGAACTCTCCTTCAAGCACTCTCTCACACTCTCTCCTTCAATCTCCCTTCAGTTTACACGAAGACCAGTAGACAAAAAGATTCCATGACAGTCTTAAGTGGACCTTTTATATGAAAGACACGAAAAAACCAACCAAAAATTATAATTATTCAAATCTATGCATTCTTGATCATCCCATTTGATCCAATTTCATATGTATGAACAATGTAAAAACTGTTGCATACGACCTCAATGTACATGGGTATGAACTACCTTCATACCCGATCATCATCCCGTATGATCATGGTTCGTCTAGTATGAACCATTACTTCTAAGGTTCATTGGGACAAAAATGCAGAACGGATCACAAGTTCAAAGAAAAGAGAACATCATCCCGGGATGAAGGGGTCAATTCGTCTAGACGAACAGTTCAAAGTAAAAATCTAGAGGAGATCATCCAGGGACGAATGGGATATTTTGTCTAGATGAACAGTTCAAAATGAAAATCCAGAGGAGATCACCTAGGGACGAATGGGATATTTCGTCTGGATGAACAGTTTAAAATGAAAATCCAGAGGAGATAGTCCAAGGATGAACATGGGAAATCATCTGGATGAACAGTTTGAAATGAAAGTCCAGAGGATATCATCCAGGGATGAACATGGAAATCATCTGATCGTTCCATTTTCTCTTGAAGGAGTATAATTGACCTAATCATCCCGTATAAACATAGTTCATCCTGTACGATCAATATTAAAAATTGTGAATTTTAAAACTCTCCCCCAGTGTGTGTGTGCTGAGTTACTTAATTACAATCACACTCTCTCAGATTCAAGCAAAGGTAAAATACAGACTCCAAGTTACAAAATATTATAAGCAGATCATGATTTGAAGTCTTCAATAATCTAGAGTATGATTTCCCTGAAATGTTAGTACACACAAGAGCCAAAAATATTTTTTACAAAATATGTTAGGAGAAAATAATTATCAAAACAAATATTTGGAATCATCAAAACATATAAGTTGCAAAAATGTAAAGCATGCAAGGCTAAGTAGCAACTCACTCAACAAACTCCCCCTTTTTTATGATGGCAAAATAATTATTATTTATATAATTTTAAAATTCCTAAGTTTCTCCTAAACTCCCCCTGAATAAATAAGCAAGTGAGAATAAGGGGCATTTTTGTTTGAACTAATCCCATTTTTTTTAATTTTAAAATTTTTACACACTTAAACAACAACAAAAATGAAAAAAATACAAACACAAAAATACTAACAATATGTCAAAACACTTCAAACTAAAAATAAAAATATGAACACAAAAATGCTAATGACATGTCAAAACACTTCAAACTAAAAATACTTCAAACAATATTTCTCCCCCTTTTTGACAACAGCAAAAAGACAAGAAGAGACAAATAAAACCAATCTAGAAATGTAAGAAGTCATATGAAAAGCCTTTGATAATCGATCCTTTAAAGAGATTTAGTTATATTTGCTAATAGAAATTAAATGTCATTAGAGAAATAGAAAGATTCATATAATTTAAGTATAGATATAACATAGACAAGAAAAAAAATTATCAAAGTCATGAATCAGTTTAGACAATGAGATAAGCAAAACCATTGCAAAAAAGATGAATGTAAAATTTATATATTTAAAAATTCAATACAAAATAAAATTAAACATAAGATTAATTTAAATATAAAGATTAAAAGATTGAGGAAAGAACATAAAATTGTGGTGCTTTGCGCATCTTTTCAATATTTATGGCACACTTTATTCATATTTTTACTTGTGGGCTTATTTTGTGCCTCTTTTTCAAATTGCGAATCATTGTGCATTCTTTTGATTTTCTTGATCTTTTCAAAAATCGATAATCTAAAATCTCAAATTTCTCTAAGTACAACGATATTTATATTGAAAAGAGGAATAAAAATAAGTAAACATCAAATTTATAATAATAATAATATTAAAAATTATGTTAGTCTAACAAGTAACAAGAGATTGACACTCTTAACTATATCAAGTTATAACACAACTTAAATTTTTAAAAAAATTTAGATTTTCTAATGAATTCAATTTTGTATTTCAATTCAAAATATATTACTTATTAGATCAATATTTTAAGAATGATCATATAGGCTAACACACATTTCTGAAAAGAAATCAAAAAATAATAAAATAAGACAGGATAACTTTTATTTATATCAATGGTAGAAGATAGTACATTGTCCATGGATGATATCAATACAAAGACACAAAAACATAAACACATGAAAACTAACAAATCACATTACATCATAAAAAAAGATAAAAATATAAACATCAACATCACATAACATCCTATCACATGAAGTCATCACAAGTAGAAAAAAGCATGAAAGAAGTACAATTATCACTCTGAAGGGCCCTGATCTGGAGGAGGAGGTTGGTTAAAAATATTAAAATAGCTATTCATCATAGCTATATTTGTATTGACTGATTCAATTTGACCTCTAACCCAACCCATATCCTGCTGATATTGATAGTCCTACTGCTGAAGATGAGTTTTAATTTGATCAAAATGTTGATCAAAATGACTCTCAAGATGATCAAATCGTAGGACCATATCCTGAAAGTTTTGTCCACGAGCAGGTTCCTTCCTCATTAGAGTCACTACTTAGCACATGTGGATCTTTGTAAAAGATTACACAGAATGATGCATCATTATAGTAGACAGGCTCTTCTAGATTTTGAACAGGGTGAACTAGTTCATACTTCTTCTCCAAAATGTAGGTCACAAGGTGTCCTAAGGCTATATTCCGCTTTCTCTTGTGGGAGACATGGCCAATCTAAGAAAGTCCATACATGTAATCAATGATCAGTTAGTCTTCATCCATAGGTTGGCTAATCATAATCAGATATGTCACTGTGGAAAGAAGAGGAGTAATATTTACTCGATCACCAGGTTTAAGAATAATAGAGGTACGAAGAACATGCTGGATGGTTCAAGCATTTTGATTAAGAGATGTAACCTTAATTAAATGAATTGCACCTTCAAACCCTCTAATAACATTATTTATTTTAGTCCAATCAAAATCGGAGGAAGAGGTCAAAGTATGGGCTCTAATCCCTAGAGTCCTTAAGTTTAAAAATATTACCAAATCCTCTTTTGTAATTTCTACCTTCCTCTTAAAAACATAAGATCTAATCACACTCTGGTCATAATTAAAAGACATGTTTGCAAGGAAATAGTGAAATGTTTCCTTGTTGTAGAAGTGGACTAGTCATTTTCTTTGGACAGAAAGTTCTCTCCTAAGTTTCTAGAGGAAGGTCCCCTAGTTAGTTCCTTCGCTGCCTAACTCTTTTGCTTGAACTAGCCATGGATAAGTTCAAGGAGATTTAGAAGATTGAAAGGGTTTTTAAAGTGAAAAAAGTTAGAGTTCTAAACCTTTCAATTTAAAGAAAAATAATCGTTCGTACGAACAAAAATAATTTCATCCCTTACGATATTGGCTTCATACATACGAAATAAAATTTTGTATGTATGATTTAATGTGTCCAAAAATGTAACGGCTTTTCGTAATCATGTAAGTTACGAGGCTTCCTTTTGTACATGCTTTTGACCAAACGATCGTATAGATGAACAGGTGTTCATCCGGGATGACCAGTTATTTAAGATCATTTTTATGATGGTTTGAAACATCCCCCATATTGAGTTACCACGTGTTCGAACTGAATGTTCATGCGTACAATCAGAAATAAAGAAACTGATCTTATCTATATAATCGTCTACATGCGTACATATGATTGCATACACATCGTCTGGATGATCGATGGATCGTACTAACGAATGGTAAAAAAGAAACTAAAAAAACTGCATACAAACCATTCAAATCAAAAGTTAATATGTTACACGATTCATCCCGTACAAAATTAATTTCGTACATATGATTGTCACACAAATTTTTATACCATGCTCAAAAAATAGAAATTTTGATGTGAAACATATTTTTAACAATCAAAACAAGAAAACTCAAAAACAAACACGAACAAAAAACTGATCAACACATGAAAAAATCACAAAATCAAAAAATAAACAACATACTAACAAAAACACACATCAATGTTGCAAAAATCTTTTAATTAAGCATTCAAATCAATCACACCAAGCCTTGTTCTTAATGTACTGAAAGTATCAAAGGCTAGTGATTTTGTAAAAATATCTGCAAGTTGATTTTTAGTTGAAATATAAATGAGTTCAATTTCTCCTTTGGATACATGATCCCTTATGAAATGATGTTTTATGTCTATATGTTTGGTTCTTGAATGTTGAATAGAATTTTTAAAAATGCAAATAGCACTAGTGTGATCATAATAAATAGGAATAGTGTCTATTGTTAATCCTAAATCAATCAACTGTTATTTAAACCAAAGTACTTGTGCTACACAACTTCCTAAGGCAATGTATTCAGCTTCAGCAGTAGATAGGGCTATAGAATTTTGTTTTCTACTGGACCAAGAGACTAAGGAATTTCCAATAAATTAACATGTTCTAGAAGTGCCCTTTCTATCAACCCTATAACCTGCAAAGTCCAAATCTGAATATCCAATTATTTCAAATGAAGAGCTATACTTAGGATACCAAATTTCTAAGTTCTGAGTTCCCAAGAGATACCTTAAAATTCTTTTTACTACTATCAAATGTGATTCTTTTGGATCTAATTGAAATCTAGCACATAAACAAACACTAAACATGATATCAGGATGGCTAGCTATCAAGTAAAGCAAGGATCTAATTATCCTCCTTTTTTATCAACAATTTTTCCCTAAGGATCCTTATCCAACTGAACTAGGGAACTCATAGTTATACTGGCAGGTTTAGCATTATGCATTTCATACTTTTTGAGGATGTCCTTAACATACTTCGACTGACTAGGAAATGTACCCTCCTCAATTTGCTTAATGCTAAAGCCTAGAAAGTAATTCAAATATCCCATTAGACTCATTTCAAATTTACTACTCATTATTTTATAAAATCATCATAAAGATTATTATTTATAGATCCAAAGATGATATCATCAACATAAATTTGTACAATGAGTATATCCACTCCCAATTTCTTCAAAAAGAGTGTTGTCTCCACACTTCCTTTTTCAAAAGATCTCTCAAATAGGAAGGTGCTCAACCTCGCATACCAAGTCCTAGGTGTCTGTTTCAATCCATATAATGTCTTTTTCAATTTGAAAATATGAGTTTATTATTTAGAATTCTCAAAGCCTCGAGGTTGTTCCACATAAACATCCTCTTAAATTATCCCATTTAAAAGGGCACTTTTAACATCCATTTGATACAATTTAAATCCTCTAAAATAGGCAAAGGCAATTACTTCAAGTCTAGCTACAGGGGCAAAAGTCTCCTCAAAATCAATCCCTTCAATCTTATTATACACCTTAGCCACCAATCTAGCCTTATTTCCAATGACTACTCCTGAGTCATTCATTTTATTCCTGAATACCCACTTAGTTCCAACTACACTTTGATCATTTGGCCTTGCAGTTAATTTCCAAACATCATTTCTTACAAATTGATTTAATTCATCCTGCATTGCCAATATCCAAAATTCATCTGAAAGTGCTTGATCAATATTTATGGGTTTTATCATTGAAATAAAGGCTGAATGATTGACTTCTTTATTCAGTCTACGCCTAGTCCTAACACCCTCACTAGGTTCACCTATAATCAATTCCTTTGGGTGGTTTTTAGAAAATCTCAAATCTCTAGGCATTGGGTTTTCTATCTCTAAATTTTCTTCCAAATTTATTTTCTCAATCTTTCGGGAGTTAAGATCTATCTCATCCTATTCAATAATTTGCTCTTCCAAAGATCCAGATTCATCAAATATAACATGTGTGGTATCTTCAATTACTAAGGTTCTTTTATTGAATACTCTATAAGATTTTCCAACACATGAGTATCCTATTAAAATTCCTTCATCTGATTTTGGATCAAATTTTTCTAAGACAGATTTTCCATTGTTATGTATGAACACCTTACATCTAAAGACATGCAAATGTCATAAATTATGTGTTCTTTCTTTTAGTAATTCATAGGGTGTATTTTTCATGTTAGATCTAACATACACCTATTCAGAACATAATATGTTGTGCTAACGCCTCAGCTCAAAAATATTTAGGAAGTGAATATTCCGCCAACATTGCTCGAGCGGCTTCTATTAATATTCTATTTTTCCTTTCGACTACCTCATTCTATTGAGGGGTTCTAGGTGCAAAAAAATTATGATCAATTCCTTTCTCTTTACAAAAATCTATAATTTTTTTATTTTTAAATTCTCCTCCATGATCACTTTGAATTGTTATAATCTCGCATCATAATTTCCTTTGAATCCAAGTCAAAAAATTTCTAAATTCCTCAAATGATTCACTCTTATGATATAGAAATCTAACCTATGTGAATCTAGAGTAATCATCCAAAATTACAAATCCATATACCTTCCCTCCTAGACTTACAGTTCCAACTGGTCCAAAAAGATCCATATGTAAAATCTCCAATGGTTTACTAGTTCTAAGATCTTTATTAGACTTAAAAGAGGACTTTACCTATTTTCCTAATTGACATGCATCGCAAAGGTGATCTTTAATAAAGTCTAGTTTCAGTATACCTCTCACTAAGTTCTTTTGGGTAATCCTCCTAAGGTTCATCATGCTAGAGTGACAAAGTCTCTAATGCCAAAATCATGACTCATCAGAAATAGTTTTTAAACAAAAAATAGTAGAAATTTTGATACAGTTCAATTCTAGCATATACACATTATTTACCCTTATACCATGCAAAACATCATTATCATTCAGGCTTTATATGCAGCTAGTAGGAAAAAAAATTTTACGCAATAACCTTTATCACATAATTGACTAATACTCAAAAGATTATGCTTTAAGCCTTCTACCAACAAAATATTTTCTATAAAAAGTTTTTCAAGTTTTCAATTATACCTGACCCTACCACCTTCCTTGTGGTGTTATCTCCAAGTGTAAACCTATCTCCACTCCTAGCTTCCAACGATATGAATTCTGCAATATCTCTAGTCATATGCTTTAGAACAACCGCCTTACATGTACCATATGCTTTCAAGAGGCCTTGTGTGAGAGTAATCCTCTTCTTGATCTGACTGATCAAGATTATCCACCATTAAGCATAGATTGGTGACTTCATCTTCCTTTTAAATCTCTAACGAGTCTGAAGCTGAGTCCGTCCAGAAAATGCTTTGGAATTTCTTTTTGCCCTTCAAAACCATTGATATCTCCTCTACCTTCTCCTTGCTAGGAGTGGCTTTAAGTTTTGAGTAGTCTGACTTAATGTGTGCAAGTTTCCTACATTCATAGTAAATATCATCATTTGAAACCTTCACATTCCCATTGAATTTATCTCGATTACATTGCTAACGTACTTTTGCTTCCATTTTAGAAAGCTTCTGAACTGTCTAGTCATTAAAGCAATGTCATCCTCATTCTCAGGCACAGATAGATAACTCTCTGATTCCTCCACCTTCAGTGCAATATTCTTCTCCTTTTGTGGTTCTCCTACATCAATCTTTTATTGACTCGCTCTTTTCTCGTAAGAAATTAGTGATCCAAGAAGATTATCAATGGAGTAAATATTTAAATCTTTAGACTCCGTAATTGCAATTATTTTAGCATCATAAGTAGTAGGTAAACAATGAAATATTTTATTAACCATTTTAGTATTCATTAGTTCCCTACCCAATGAATGTAAAGAGGTGACTATTTGTGTTAATCTTATGTACATGTCAGAAATGGATTCATTAGGTTTCATGTAAAACAGTTCATAGTCATGTAACAAGATGTTTAATCTAGACTGTTTAACTTCATTAGTCCCTTCATAAGTTATATAGAGTCTATCCCATATGTCCTTTCCAGTCTTGTAAGTGGAAACCCGCATGTAATCTTCAAATTTGAGAGCACAAAAGAAACTATTCAAGCATTTAGCATTAAGTTGTGCTAAGTCACATTCTTCTACTATCCAATCTATAAAGGGTGTTTGAACTCTAACTCCATCAACTAATCTAGTTGGTTTTGTATACCCTTCCTGAACTAAGATCTACATACGGTAATTAAGTAACTGTAAAAATATATACAAGCATGTTTTCCAAAAATCAAAAGGAATATTATCGAACAAGTGAGGTCTAGTTATAAAATAACCTTCAGGTGTGTTTTGATTTTCAAATGTAGCCATGGTCATTAATCAAAAAGTAGTCTATACTTATGATTTTGAAACTAAGCTCTGATACCACTTGTTGAAACTTGTTAATTATAATTTAGGTTGTTAGACCTAAGTTAATGTCCCAGCGGCTAACAAAGAGAGGGGTGAATTGGTAATTTAAAATTTTACCTCTTTTTAAAATCGATTAAAAACTTTAATGAAATTTTGAAAATGATTTTTTAACCATAAATCAATAGAAATAGTAAAGTAAAAGCTGGGGAAAATAAAAGACATAATATTTATAGTAGTTCGGTCAAACATGACCTATATCCACTCCCTGAAGTCTCTCACTTTATGTATTGCACTATTACCACTAGTGTCTCTCCTTTGCCCCAATAGTAAGGTAGAGAAGCCTTCACAAAAACTCTCTTCCACCATTACTCGGTGCGGTAGAGAATTGTCATCCTTTTACACCCTACAAGTGTTGGCAGAGAACTGTCGGCTGTTCACACTCTCCAAGTGTAGGTAGAGAACCTTCATCCTTTCACACTTCTCCAAGTGTAGGTAGAGAACCTTCATCCTTTCACACTTATCCATGTGTAGGCAGAGAACCTTCATCCTTTCACACTTCTCCAAGTATAGGTAGAGAACCTTAGTCTGTTCAAACTCCTCGAGTGTAGGAAGAGAATCGGATCTCATTAAAAGATCATCTCATGAGAAATCTAGAAAGACAACATAAGAGAGTGAAGTAATCACAATTCACAATTGGAGATCCTTACCTTTGAGTAACAAGTGAACTCTTCACGATCCAGAAGTAAGAACTCTCCTTCAAGCACTCTCTCACACACTCTCTCCTTCAATCTCCCTTCAATTTGCATGAAGACCAGTAGACAAAAAGATTTCATGACAGTTTTAAGTGCACCTTTTATATGAAAGACACGAAAAAATTTGTCCAAAAACTTCAATTATTCAAATATGTGCATTCATGATCATCCCTTACGATCCAATTTTATACGTACAAATAATGTAAAGACTATTATGTATGATCTCAATGTACATGGGTATGAACTGCCTTCATACCTAATCATAGTCCCGTACGATCATGATTCGTCAGGTACAAACTGTTATTTCCAAAGTTCATTGGGACGAAAAAGCAGGATGGATCACAAGCAAAGAACAGAGATATCGTCCAGGGACGAAGGGGTCAATTCATCTGGATGAACAGTTCAAAGTGAAAATCCATAGGATATTATCCAGGGATGAATGGGATATTTTGTCTGGACGAACAGTTCAAAATGAAAATCCAGAGGAGATCATCCAGGGATGAATGGGATATTTTGTCTGGATGAACAGTTCAAAAAAAAAATCCAGAGGAGATCATCCAGGGACGAACCTGGGAAATCTTCTGGACGAACATTTCAAAATAAAAGTCTAGAGGACATCATCCAGGGATGAACTTGGAAATCTTCTGGATGAATATGACTTAGAAAATTTTTACTCACTCTCTGTTCGTTCCATTTGCTCTTGGAGGAGTATAACTGACCTGATCGTCCCGTACGAACATAGTTCATCCTGTACGATCAGTATTAAAAATTATGAATTTTAAAGCTCTCCCCTGATGTGTGTGTGCTGAGTTACTTAATTATAATCACACTCTCTCATATTCAAGCAAAGGTAAATATAGACTCCAAGTTATAAAATATTATAAGCAGATCTTGATTTGAAGTCTTCAATAATCTGGAGTAAGATTTCCCAGAAATGTTAGTACACACAAGAGCCAAAAACATTTCTTCCAAAATGTGTTAGGAGAAAATAATAATCAAAACAATAATATTTGGAATCATCAAAATATATAAGTTGCAAGAATGTAAAGCATGCAAGGCTAAGTAGCAACTCTCTCGACATCCAGCACATACTTATTTTACTATATCATAAGCATCTAACTTATTGAGGCAACACAACCACTCTTGATCAAAGAAACTTTTGTATAAAGTTCTATTGGGTAATGCATATGATATATAACTTTTATTTTTTTAATATGTAATAGATCTATCATGTGGGAACTTTTTCTCTCAAAAATAGTCAATGAATGGTTATCTTTAGTCTATAGAATCATCTATAGTAAAAATAATTTTCACATTGGTAGGAGAGTTTTTGTTTATATATAATATATCTATAGGTGATAGGACATTGTGACCATATGCCACAATTGGAATAGAATCTTCTTTCAGACAAGCTAATTCCATAGCAAGCTTTGCTATGGTAGTTATTGTAGAGTCATTTCCATGTGGTATCCAATACCAAGTCATGTTTGGAATTTGCTCAAGTAATTTCATTATATAATGAGGATAAGTGTTAGCCCCATGAGCCTTACTATATTCTACTTTTATTTTGATGATAATAAACACATGTTTGGTGTGACTAATATTTCAAATTTAGTGCTTTTGGCCATCATAGATGATCAAGCCAATCCATAGAGAAAGCTGCTTAAAGCATTGGTGGAGACTAGATTAGGAATACTTTTCATGTAAACACTTAAAATGATATAATCATAATAATTGTGCTCACTAATCAAATGATTTCATGCATATTTTATTTTACATCACCAAGCATTTTATAACTCATTTTTATCTAGATGTGAAACTAGATTAATTTATGGTAAGTTTGTTAACTAGTTCAATGAGTACTTACAATCATTCCTTTTTTAGTATGTTTCATGACTTCATGTAATTTCAAATTTCAATCTTTATCATTTCATATTATTTATTTTTGAAATTCTCACTTTTATTTTCATATTTTTCAAAATTTCAAAAAACTATACTAAAATAATTCACATACAAATTCTATATTTTGTACCTCTTTCATTTCCTTCATTTGAATTAATATTTTGCTGAGTTTGTGTATGTTAATTAGTTATTGATTATGTTCATTAAAAATTTTGATTAAGTTAATTAATTAACCTCCCCCTACGCCAAAATTCAAATCCTCCTTAGGGATTTTTTTTTAGGAAATCCCTCCTCCCTTTGGCCAGCCCCATCTACAAAGTGCCTTAATTTAAATTTTATTATTAAATAAATTTGTTCCCTGTTACACCTCATCAGTACATGAGATAAATTATAATATTTTAAATCCCTCTTTCTTAATACTCTTTAGCCAAATTTTCTATTGAATCTCTTCCTAGCCTTTTTTTACCTCAATAATTCATTCCTATTTTATTGTAAGGCTTGATTAAACCATATATAATTTCATCTTAATATTATCCCTTGGTTAAAACTACTTCCTCAAAATCTTCCCTCCTAATCCCCATGTCTAATTAAGGCTAAAAACAATTCAATTCAACTGTAATCTCTCCTTATGCATGACGAAATTATGCTCCATCCTCCTTGGCAGAATTTTGCAATCTTCTTTTGAGAGAAACCCTATCGCTCCACACCTAAATTCTTTCTCCACAAGAATATCTTTCAACTTAAATTCATCCTCAAGAAATTATTTCAATTTCCTTGGAGGATCTTTCAACTTTTCTTGCAATTTTGTTGGACGAACCTAGTGGGTTGAGGCTTTACCTTGGATCAAGATATAGTGACTTTTTGCTAAAATTTTATTTATCTGATAAAAAAAATTATAAGAGCTTTTTAATTCTTTATTTATACTTTTGTTTATGTGATTCACAATCTCATCTTTAAAACTTATACACAAATCAAAAGAGATATAGCTTGATTGTGATTCTTGGGGCAAACAAGTAATATTTCTTTGTATTGAACTTAAATCTAGCTTGAATCATCTTGTCACCATGTGTGATAATCCTTTTTATTGATTTTATTGTTGTAGAAATTCTATCATATTATAAATTAAAATTAAAATTTTCTAGATTTTATTTTAGTCAAAATTATTTTCAAATATCACAAGTCTTTTTTTATCAATAAGTTGGGATTTTCATGTTATACGTTTTAGATATAGTTTCAATCTATTTGTGATCATATTTAAGACTATTTTTTACTAGTTTTCTTTCTTAATAATCATCGTCTAATTAGTTATTTAATACATATTTTTCAATAATTTATAAAGATCAATTTCTATTTGATTATTCTAGTTGAGATTCTTGTGAAAATATTTAGATGCTTGTTTTCTTTGACTTGAGGCTATTTTATTAAATATTTTTTTCTTTCCTACTTGAATTATCTAATTCATATTTTTATTTATTCATATTATAAACTTCTATATCCTTTGATTTTAAAAATATTAATTTTGGCTGGCTCTTTAAGTGGAAGCTTGGTATGTTGTGTATATTTGTCACATACATCATGATTTGAAACGTTTCGTGAAACCATTTTAACTATTTATTTTAAGAACTTAATTGCTAATCATTTAAATATTTAAAATTATTATTATATTATCTTAACATTAAATCTAAAATATTTTTAAAGTAGTAATCTTTTCATAAAATAGTTTGATTGTATACCACTTTGTGAGTTATTGACTTATTATGGAACTTGGTTTTTCCTTGTTTCTGAATAACCTTATATTTATATTATAAATTTCTCCATATTTAATCTAAGGTGTCTTTATACATATTATTTAGACATTTAAAATTTTATAAATAGCTCTCTTTGGTCTGAATGTTTTGTAAAACAAGTTGCCTTTGGCTTAAGTGTAGTTTCCAACTAGTCTTGCCATATCTTTTGAATTATTTTGAGTTTAACTCACAAAATTTTTTTTGTATACTAAGTTTATATCATCATAATGTATTTTTCATAAAATTTCTGGCAACATTTCTTTTTGAAAATAGCATACACTATTCAAGTACTTACATTGCTTCATTGCCCACATTACCTAGTCTACGAAAATTGTTTAAAAGTTGTTTACTTGTATTTTTCTTTAAAAATACGTTTAGAAACTTTATTTCATCATATTTTTATCTTCATATAATATAAAATTAATGAGAAAATCTATTTTTTAGTGATTAAAAATTTATTTTTGTGTGGGTCTTGAGAGCAATTTCTTGAAAACTATTCGTTTGTGAGATCTAAATTGTTACACTTATTTTTACTTTTCTTATATGACTTGTATTATTACTGTGAGGTTCACACCATCATGTGAGGTAGTTTCTTCCTAGTGTTTAGGAAGATACTACTATTGTAAAATTTTGGTTGTTAGTTGAATCCTAGTCCGAGGTTGGTTTAGGCGTAGAGTATAGCAATTTTGGGTTTGGTTCAAACTACGTAAAAATTCTGTGTTTTCTTTATTGTGATTTACTTTGTTTTATTATGGAACCTATATCACAAATATTGCTAAAAAAACAAAATTAAATAATTTTTTAAATTATTTCCATAATTAATGCACAAACCAATTCACCTCCCACTTGGGTTGTTATAGTGTTTATGAATAAGTTAATAGATTTTCTTATAGTACTTTATAAACTCTTGCAACCTAATTGGCAATAAGCTATGCAACTAAGTAGATCTTTAATTTTTAAATGTCATTTAAAATTATCAACTCTAAACCTATTATGAGAGCCATGTACTCAGCTTAAATATTCATCTAGAGCTCTAATAGGTGATAAAAGTAATAAATCAAACCATTCCTTGGAGTGATGAACACTATCCTTATTTTAGCATTCATTGGAGAATTTTTGCATAATGCTTCATTTTGACTAAATACTCCACCATCAAAATAAAATTCCCAAGTGGTTTTTTTCAGTTACTTTTAATTTTAAGATCTACTCACTTAGTAATTCAATATTTACTAAATGATTATCTAGAATTGGATGTGTTGCTAAAGCATATGCTAAGGCTTGTACCTTTCACAGTGCAATCGGGAATGAAAGTTATATGAAATTGCAATAGAATCATAGACCACCAAGAAAAACTTCCTAAAAATATTGGTCAAGTCATTAAATACTATAATGTATTTACCATGGATATTAAAATTACTTTATGAGAAATTATATAGTGCCTCAATTTCTATGCAGCAAAGATCAAGGCTAAATAATACTTTTCAATTGGCAGATAATTCATTTTAGTTGGTAACAAACTTGAACTTAAGTAATAAATTATATTATATTTCAGTTCCTTATTTACTAGTGTAAAAATGATTCATGAGATTCACTTAAAGTTGTTATATACAGGATCAATGGCCTTCCAAAGATAGGAGTTGCTAATACTGGTGGATTAATCAGGTATTATTTAATGCTATCAAAAGCCTTTTGATAACTATCATTCTATCAGAAATGAACATCTTTCTTGAATCAAGAAGTGAACGGTTGACATATACCAAATAAATATGATATAAATCTTCTTAAAAATACTAATTGATCTTGAAGATATCTCAATTGAGTGAGAGTTTTAGGTGGAGGAAATTCAAAGATTGTTTTAATTTTAATAGGATGGATTTTTATTCAGTGTGTCGTACCATGAAACCTAGAAATTTCCCTAAAGTGATGCCAAAGGCAAATACTCATGCCACTTAAATTAGTTTCCCTTTTGAGGATTTTCATAAATTTATCATTGACATAACATTCCACATATTGATGAGCAAGTTCATAAAAAATCCATTGTATTGCCCGCTAGCAGGTTGCACCAGCATTTCTTAGTCTAAAGAGCATAACCTTACAATAGTAAACTCAAATTAGTGTACTAAATGATGTAAAATTTTCATCTATTGGTGAAATTTTAATATGATTATAGTTGGATGATTATTCTATAAAGGAAAATATTACATGTGAAAAGGCAATATCTACAATGAATTTTGATATAAGAACTAAAAACTCATCTTTAGGATAAGCTTTATTTAAATCTCTTAAGTCAATCTAGACACGAATTTCACAACTCCTTTTCTTTACTAGAATAATACTAGCTAATTAGGTTAAATATTTCTCTTATTTGATGAAACAAGATTCTAGTAGCTTCTTAATTTCAGTGATCACTTGTTCAATTTCAAGTTGCATTCTTTTTGGGGCTTATTTTATATGAATCATACGAGATGAATATCTAGTTTATAAACTATAATATTTAGAGATAATTTTGGAATTTCTTCATAACTCTAGGAAAGTGTTTTTCAAATTCTAATATCAACTTAATCATTTTACTTGGATCATCCTTATTTAATAAATAACTTATAAATATAGGATGATAATCTTCTTTGGTACCCAAATTTATTTATCTAGATAATCAACCGTTAATTTAATTTCTTCTTCAAATTTGGTGGGTACATCAGAAACTTGAGAATCATCCAGATAATTTGAAGTTTCTAAGAAAATATGTTAAAAGATTTAACATCATTCATAAAGAGACTTTTGACTCTAGATTATTTATTATAACTAAGCAATACTTATCATTAATATATATATATATATATATATATATATATATATATATATATATTTCATGATATTTAGTGTTCCATATATTTTCAAATTATTTAGCTTCACCTCTAGGCCAAGTAGATGGTGTTAGACTTTGCTTAGCAAATTTATTTACACAATTGGAATTCCAATCAAAATATAGTTCTAATATTTCATTCATAAAATGATCATCAAGGATTACATTGATATCTATACTTTTTTTGGTGGAAGAAATAAAGTTATTATTTTTATAGTCTAGATTTAGAGAAGGAGAGACCTTAACTTCCAACCCAACTATATAATTTTATGATAAAGGGGTTAGAGTCACATTCCCTACATACTTCTTTATCCATAATTGGTAGATGTATCTATATTTTCTTTATTAATAATCTAAACTCAATCCTCATCATTATTTTCTTCTAAAGAAATTTCAAACTTTGTATGTTCAACATCATGTCTATATTCTATAGCCTGTTTCTTGTTATCAAATACATAAGATTCATCCTCTGAACAAGATTCCAAAATAGTATGTATTTCAAGTGCCTTTAATTGTATATACTCTATCTCATTTAGTTTTATTTTCTCATTTTTTTCATCCTCTACCTCTCCCTCTAGGCCAATGAGTAATTTAACCACCTTTTTTATGAACGAGGGGCAGGACACTAACAAACATTGTGTTTAAGATAATGATGCATCTCTTTTTCTTTTTCTTTTTATTTTTCTTCTTTTCCTTTATTTTCTTCATGTAGTTTAAAGTTTCTTGACACTACTATATGCTTTTTAGGTAGATAATATGAAGTTTCTTCATATATCTCTGGTTCATAAATAAAAATGGTTACAAAATCCCTTTACAGAATGTTCAATCCCCTCACAGGAATATTTAAAACACTGATGAAAAGAGGGAACAATTCTATATTCATGGTACTAGGGTCTACCAAGAAGAGCATTAAAGGAAGTCTCTAAATCTATTATACAAAATTTAGCTTTAAATTTTTGGGACATCAATTTCTAAGAGTAGGGTTACTGAACCCAAAGACCTCTTGCACTTTTCAAATGAATCCTTGCAACATAATTTTACCATAACTAAGTTTGTGAGCATCCACCCATAGGCAGGTAAGAGTTCTAAGAGTCATTATGTTGGCTAATGCACCCTAATCAATAAGGACATATGATAACTTGAAATTGACCATATTTATAGATAATATAAAGATATTGTGATCTACAACTCTAGTGTAAAATGTCTTCATCCAAGAATATTACACCTAGAACCTCAATAAAATTTAATACATCTTTGAACTATGATGATAGCAATTAACCATACTAGATCTATTAAAGGTTTGAATAAAATCTCCCTCATTTCCTAGGAAAGAGCTAGAGCATCATAAATACTCAATTTTGTACGTAATTTTTTTAAATAAATGAAGACATTTTAGTCTAGTTTTGGAAGTATTGATATAATTGAATCTAGATCTTATGCTAATTGAATTGAAACTTTTGGGTTTTCTACAACTTTCTTTCATTTATCAGTTGATGAAACTTGGGGTGGCAGAACATAATTACTACAAAGGTTTACTGTTAAGAGAGTTGCTATTTGCATGTTTAATATTCTTGCAACTTATATAGTTTTGATGATTTCAAATATTATTATTTTATGTGTTGATATCTCCTAACACTTTTTGTAAGATTTGTTTTTGTTCTTGTTTGTACTAACACTTTCAGGAAAATCAAACTCCAGACTACTGAAGACTTCAAATCAAATTCAGCATGAGATATTTTATAAATTGAAGCTTGTACTTTTCTTTGAATTAAGTTTAAGAGGGAGTGATTGTAATTGAGTTAATAAACACACACACACACACTTGAGGAGATCTTTAAAAATTTATACGGATCGTACGGGACGAACATAGTTCATACGGGATGATCAAGTCAATTATCGCTTCGGAAGAGCAATGGAACGAATAGGAAGCGACGAAAATTTTTCTAAGTCCTGATCATCCAGGACGAATTCTCCTCTGGAAAATTTTTGTTCATACGAAATTTATATTCGTACCAAGATGAAATGCTCTCTGAAAAAATTTTGTCCAGACGAACTCCAATTCATCCCAGGATGAAATCTCCTCTGGAAAATTTTTGTTCATATGAAATTTATATTCGTGCCAAAATAAAAAGCTCTCTAGAAAAATTTCATCCAGACGAACTCCAGTTCGTCCCAGGATGAAATGTCCTCTGGAAAATTTTTGTTCAAATGAAATTTATATTCGTTACGAGCCTCATACAGAGTAGCGCCCTTGTGGTGCCAGGATGAAATGCTCTCAAGAAAAATTTCATCCAGACGAACTCCAATTTGTCCCAGGATAAAATGTCCTCTAGATTTTTGTTCAGATGAAATCCATATTCGTGTCAGAATGAAATGTCCTCTATAAAAATTTTGTCCATATGAACGCATATTCGTCCCAGGATGAAGTGAACCAACTCTTAAAAAAAATTGGCAGCTTCCTGAAGTTTTCGGAACCGACCTATGGTATAACCGTTCGTACCGGACGAACCTAGTTCGTACGGGATGATTAATATGTACAAAGTCAGTTCATACCAATATACATTGGGTTCGTTTCTAATTGAATTAAGTAACATCGTTCGAGATGATCCACGATCGTATGGGATGATCCACTACTGACATACTTGAATTTTAGTAGTTTTTGGATGATTTTTTGTTTCTTTCCTATATAAAGTCCAATATAAACTACCACTTAATCTTTTTGCTTACTGATCTTCATGCCAATTTAAAGGAGAGTCAAGGAGAGAGTGTGAGAGAGTTTTTGAAGGATAATTCTTATTACTGGAGAGTGAAGGTTTCACTTGATTTCTTGTAAAGAAGATCTGACAAGGAGATTCGGTTCTCTACCGACACTTGTAAAGCGTGAATAGCCGAAGGGTTCTCTGCCCACACTAGGAGAGTGTGAACAGCTGAAGGGTTCTCTGCCCACACTAGGAGAGTGTGAGCAGCCAAAGGGTTCTCTGTCCACACTAGGAGAGTGTGAAAGGACGAAGGGTTCTCTGCCTACACCGGGAGAGTATGAAATGATGAACGGTTCTCTGCTAACATTGGGAAGAGTGTAAAAGGATGATGGTTCTTCGCTGCACCAGGTAGTGGTGAAAGAGAGTTTTATAAAGGCTTCTCCGCCTTGCTGTGGGTGCAAAAGGAGAGTCACTAATGGTATTAGTGTAATACTCGGAGGGTGCCTCCGGGGAGTGGATGTAGGTCATGTTTGATAGGACCACTATAAATCTTATGTCTTTTATTTTTCCGTTGCTTTTATTTTACTTTTTCTATTTCTAACTAATGGTTGAAAAACTTTTTTGATAAAATTCACTAAAGATAAATTCTCAGTTTAAATTTTAAAAAAGGGTAAAATTTTTTAAATACCAATTCACCCCCCCTCTTGGTTAGCCGCTGGGACATAAGCTTAGGTTTAACAATCTAATTCATAATGAACAAGTTTCAACAAGTGGTATCAGAGCTTATTTTCAAAATCATAAGTTTAGACTACTTTTTGATTAACGTAGATGGCTACATTTGGAAACCGAAATACACGTGAGGGTTACTCTATAACTAGACCTCCATTGTTCGACAATATTCCTTTTGATTTTTGGAAAACATACATGTCTACATTTTACAGTCACTTGATTATTGTATGTGGATCTTAGTTCAAGAAGGGTATACAAAACCAACTAGACTAGTTGACCGAGTTAGAGTTGAAATGCCTTTTGTGGACTGGATAGTAGAAGAACGTGACTTAGCATAACTAAACGCCAAATGCTTGAACAGTTTCTTTTGTGCACTTAAATCAGAAGATTACATGTGGGTTTCTACTTGCAAGAGTGGAAAGGACATATGGGATAGACTTTGTATAACATATGAGGGGACTAATGAGGTTAAGCAATCTAGACTTAATATCTTATTGCATGATTATGAATTGTTTCGCATGAAACCTAATGAATCCATTTATGATATGTACATAAGATTCACACAAATAGTCACCTCTTTACATGCATTAGGTAGGGAACAAACGAATGCTGAAATGGTTAATAAGATTCTTTGTTGTTTGCCTACTGCTTATGATGCTAAAATTACTGCAATTACAGAGTCTAAAGATCTAAACATTTACTTAATTGACAATCTTCTTGGTTCGCTAATTGCTTACGTGTAAGGAGTTAGCCAAAGAAAGATTGATACATGTGAACCATGAAGGGAGAAGAACATAGCACTGAAAGTGGAGGAGTCTAAGAGTGAACACTCATAACCTGAGGAAGAAGACGACATCGTTTTAATGACTAGACAATTCAGAAGCTTTCTGAAGAGGAAGCAGAAAAGTATGCCAACAATGGAATAGAGGTAAATTTAATAGAAATGCAAAGGTTTCGAATGATATTATTTTCTATGAGTGCAAGAAACCTGGACATATAAAGATAGATTGCCCAAAACTCAAAGCCACTCCTAGCAAGGAGAAGGTAGAGGAGAAATATTTTGTGAAGAAGGGCAAGAAGAAATTCCAAAGAGCTTTTTGGGAGGACTCAGCTTTGGAATCGTTAGAGATAGAAAAGGAAGAGGAAGTCACTAATCTATGCTTAATGGTCGATAGTATTGATCAGTCAGATCAAGAAGAGGTATGTGACTTATGTTATGATGAACTTTTTGAAGTTTCTAAACACATGCATGATGCATATAGGAAAATGAAGAAAATGCATACTAGTCTAAGTTTAGAATTTGAAGAACTACAAAAGAATCATGAAATCCTTAGGAAAGATCATGCTTTAATTGATGACAACCACATGAAATTACTTGATGAGTTTGATAACTTGAATAAAAATCATGAAAACTTAAAATCATCCTTTGCAGAACTTGAAAAAGATTTTAAAAATTTTAAGGATGAATCGGAGAGCAAGATTTATAGATCAAATTATACAAATCAAATTTTAGAAGATATGAATTCATTTTACAAATTAACAATAAAAGCTCTCGAGGATAATAGGATACCCCCTAAACTTGAAGATTTCACTAATCCAATTTTGTATCCTAAATTTATGTAATCCCTAAATAGACAAATGAATAGTATTAGACTTAGGAATCCTTTTCCAAAAGTCAAATGTAACAATTATGGATTGATTGGACACATAGCTCACACATGTACTTTGAAGAAGAAAACTTATTTGGTGTGGAAATCTAAGATGCATAAACCTAGACATATCATTCATGCATCTCATTATAAATTTCCAAAAGAAGAACCCAAACTTGTTTGGGTTTCCAGGTCTAAAATTTGATAATTTTATAGGGTCGCTCTCACACAAGATCTCGTGAGAGCATTGGTACCTGGACAGCGGATGTTCAAAGCATATGACTGGATATACTGCACAATTCATATCGCTGGAAGCCAGGAGTGAGGCAAGGTTACACTTGGAGATAACACCACAAGGAAGGTGATTGGGATAGGTATTCTTGGAAATCTAAAGAATTTATATATTGAAAATGTGTTATTAGTAAAAGGCTTAAAGCATAATTTATTAAGTATAAGCCAACTATGTGACAAAAGATATTATGTAAAAAAAATTTCTACTAGCTACATTTTAAGCCAAAATGTAAATGATATTTTGAATGATAAAATGGTAAACAATGTTTATATGCTAGACTTGAATGGCATTCAAACTCCTACTGCTTTTTGTTTAAAAACTATTTCTGATGAGTCATGGTTTTGGCATAGGAGACTTTGTCATTCTAGCATGAAAAACCTTAGGAGGATTACCCAAAAGAACTTAGTGAGAGGTATACCAAAACTAGACATTACTAAGGACCACCTTTGTGATGCATGTCAATTAGGAAAAACAAGTGAAGTCATCTTTTCAATCTAATAAGGATCTTAGAACTAGTAAACCATTGGAGATTTTGCATATGGATCTTTTTGGACCAGTTGAAACTATAAGTCTAGGAGGGAAGGTATACAATTTTGTAATTGTGGGTGATTACTCAAGATTCACATGGGTTAAATTTCTATTTCATAAGAGTGAATCATTTGAGAAATTTAGAAAATTTTTTGACTTGGATTCAAAGAAACTTGGGTGTGAAATTATGACTATACAAAGTGATCATGGAGGAGAATTTGAAAATTAAAGATTTGAGGATTTTTATAAGGAGAAAGGAATTGATCACAACTTTTCTGTACCTAGAACCCCTCAGCAGAATGGGGTAGTTTAAAGGAAAAATAAAACATTAATAGAAGCCGACCGAGCAATATTGGCAGAATACTCACTTCCTAAATACTTTTGGGCTGAGGCAGTTAGCACTCCATGTTATATTTTGAATAGGGTGAATGTGAGATTTAAATTAAATAAAACACCCTATGAGTTGCTAAAAGGAAGAACACCTAATTTTTCTCATTTGCATATTTTTGGTTGCAAGGTATTTATACATAACAATAGAAAATCTGCCTTAAGAAAATTTGATCCAAAATCAAATGAAGGAATTTTTGTTGGATACTCAAGTGTTGAAAAATCTTATAGAGTACTCAATAGAAGAACTTTGGTAATTGAGGAGCCCACACATGTTGTATTTGATGAATCTGGAAATTTGGAAGAGCCAAATGTTGTAGAATATGAGATTGAGGATAACTCCCAAAAGATTATTAAAATAAATTTGGAAGAAAATTTTCAAGAAAATATGGAAGAAAATTTGAAGATAGAAAACCATTTGTCTAGAGATTTGAGATTTTCTAAAAACCACCCAAAGGAGTTGATAATTGGTGAACCTAGTGAGGGTGTAAGGACTAGGCATGGATTAAACAAAGAAGTCAATCATTCAGCCTTCATTTCAATAATAAAACCCACTAATATTGATCAAGTACTTTCGGATGAATTTTGGATTTTGGCCATGCAAGAAGAGTTAAATTAATTAGTAAGAAATAAAGTTTGGGAATTAACTACAAGGCTAAATAATCAAAGTGTAGTTGGAACTAAGTGGGTATTCAAAAATAAAATGAATGACTCAGGAGTAGTAATTAGAAATAAGGCTAAATTAGTTACTAAGGGGTATAATCAGATTAAACGAATTGATTTTGAGGAGACTTTTGCCCCTGTAGCTAGACTTGAAGCAATTAGGGTTTTGCTAGACTTTGCCTATTTTAAAGGATTTAAATTATTTCAAATAGATGTAAGAAGTGCCTTTTAAAATGGGGTAATTTAAGAAGATGTTTTTTTAAGACAACCATCTGGTTTTGAAAATTGTAAATAATCAAATCATATTTTCAAGTTAAAAAAGGCATTATATGGATTGAAATAGACACCTAGGGCTTGGTATGAGAGATTGAGCACCTTCTTACTTGAAAGATCATTTGAAAAAGGAAGTGTGGATACAATACTCTTTTTCAAGAGATTTAGAAAATATATACTCATTATACAAATTTATGTAGATGTCATCATCTTTGGATCTTCAAATAAAAATCTTTGTGATGAATTTTCTAAAATAATGAGTAGTGAATTTGAGATGAGTCTAATGGGAGATTTAAGTTACTTTCTAGGATTTAGCATTAAACAAATTGAGGAGGGTACATTTCTTAGTCAATCAAAATATGTTAAGGACATCCTCAAAAAGTATGAAATGGATAATACTAAACATGTTAGTACACCTATGAGTTCCTCAGTTCAGTTGGATAAGGACCATAAGGGAAAATCTGTTGATCAAAAGAAATTTAGAGGGATTATTGGATCTTTGCTTTACTTAACTGCTAGCCGACCCGATATCATGTTTAGTGTTTGTTTGTGTGCTAGATTTCAATCAGATCCAAAAGAATCACATTTGACAGCAGTAAAAAGGATTCTAAGATATCTGTTAGGAACTCAGAACTTAGGAATTTGGTATCCTAAGTTTAGCTCTTCATTTGAAATAATTTTATTCTGATTCTGACTTTGCATATTACAGGGTGGATAGAAAGAGCACTTCTAGAACATATCAGATTATTAGAAATTCTTTAGCCTCTTGGTCTAGTAGAAAATAAAATTCAGTAGCTCTATCTACTACAGAAGCTGAATACATTGCATTAGGAAATTGTGTGGCACAAGTACTTTGGTTAAAACAATAGTTAATTGATTTAGGATTAACTATAGGCACTATTCTAATTTATTATGATAACACTAGTGCTATTTATATTTCTAAAAATCCTATTCAACATTCAAGAACCAAACATATAGACATCATGCATCATTTCATAAGGGATCATGTATCCAAAGGAGAAATTGAACTCACTCATGTTTCTACTTAAAATCAACTTGAAAATATTTTTACAAATCCTTTAACCTTTGATACTTTAAGTGCATTAAGAACAAGGTTTGAAGTAATCGGTTTGAATACTTAATAAAAATGTTTTTTTCTGCAATATTGATGTGTGATTTTAGTTAGTAATTTTCTGTGTTCATTGTGTTTTGTGATTTTTTTTCTTTATCTTGAGTTTTTGTTTTCATTTTTATGTGTTTTTAGTGTGCTTGTGTTTTAGTTTTGATTGAGTGCTTGTTTTGAAAATTTTGAGTGACAATCGTTCGGGACGAAATTTTTTTGTGCAGGACGAATTGTGTCGTGTGTAAAACTATCGGATTTTGAACCGTTTGCATGCAGATTTTCATTTTTTAATTTTCACTTCGTCTGAACGATCGTCTAGGATGAACTTGTTCAAACGACAGGAAGATTGAATGTCAGTTAAATGGATAAGGTAGTTTTTAATGCTATATTTTGTACGTACGAACCTTTGGTTCCAGACAAACACATATCGGTTCAATGCAGGGGATGGTTTCAACTGCCATTAAAATGATCATAAGTTCTGATCATCCAGGACAAACACGTATTCGTCTGTATAATCATTTTGGTCAAAAGTCTGTATGAAAGGATGCTTCGTAAGTTGTGTGATTACGAAAAGCTATTTTATTTTGGACTCATTCATTCGTCCTCACAAAATTTCTTTCGTACAGGATGAATCGAATTTCGTACAGGACGAACATAATTTTGTCTGTGAATAGTCATTTTTCAATAAATTGGCGGGCTTTTGAACTCAATAGTCACACTCACACATCACTTTCAAAACCTTTCATCCTTTAGATCCTTTCCAATGGCAAGTTCAAGCAAACGTCAAAAGATTCTAGCCAAGGGACCACCTAAAAACTCTTCCGATAACTTTCTTTCCAAAGCCAATGAAGAGTCTTTCCCAAGATTCGTGTTCGCTAAGATCACACCCTCTAGAATTCTTATTCAAGATCAACTGACCTTTCAGGTAATGAACTTGTTTGCTTCAACTCAGTTTGGTTTCATCCTCACACTAGTTTATCTTTACAATAAAGAAACCTTTAACTATTTCCTGGAAAACATGTCTTTCAACTCTGACCATTCTGTTATCTGTTCCTATGTCTTTAAGAAAAAAATTGAAATCACCAAAGCTGACCCAGGAATCTTTTTGAACTTAAGGACTGAGGGAGCTAGAGCACATACCTTGACCACCACTTCTGAATATGAATGGTCTGAAATTAATACAGTGATTAGAGAAATCATTTTTAACGAGCATATGCCTAAAATATCCAGTCTTGTTCATAATGCTTGTATCATCCAGCATGTTCTTAGAACTTTTATAATTCCTAAAGCTGGTGATAGAATCAACATAACTCCTCTTCTTTCTATAGTAACCTTCTTGATCATGACTAAACAACCTATAGATGAAGCCCAACTAATCCTGGACTATCTTTATGGACTCTCTGAAATTGGTCATGTTAAACATAAAAGAAAGAAGAACATTACCTAAGGACATCTGGTTGCCTACATTCTGGATAAGAAATACAATTTGGTTCATCCTTATCAAGATTTTTAAGAACCACTCTACTACAATGACGGATCATTTAGAGCAATCTTCAATAAAGAAGAACCAAGTAAAACACATGTCATTAGTGATACTGAGGAAAAACATGAAGCTGCACCTGCACCTTCTAATGAACCAAATTATCAGGATTTGGTTCAAAGATTTGACCGTTTAGAGACTCAATTTGATCAAAGGTTTGATCAAATTGAAGCTCATATGCAGCAGCAGGATATACAGTACACTCAAGATATGGGATTTATGCGAGAACAGATAAATGATATAAATTCCAATATGCGTATAATGAGTAGCTATTTCAACTTCTTCGGCGCTGCACCTCCTCCTTCTCCTCCAGATCAGGATCCATCTGAGTGACACACGTACTTATTTTTGTTGTTTTCTTTAGTTGATGTGCTAGTTTTGTGATTTTGGAAGTGATGCATTTTCTTTTCATTAGATGTTTTTTGTTTTTGAATCTTATGTCATATTGATATCATTTGCTGAGATTGTAATATCATTTATTTTGATATCAATATAAGTTATCCTATTTTGGATTTAATCTTATTTTTAGAAATGTGTGTTAGCCTATACGACAATCGTTATATTTTTTTATCTTAAGAGAGTTATACTTTGAAATGCAAGTTAAAATTAAATTCATTAGAAAATCAAATTTTTCAAAATTTAAGTTTTGCTTATAACTTGATGTAATTAAGATTATCAATTTCACGTCTCTTATTTAGACTACAATAATGTCTAATATTATTATTACAATTATGATGTTTTCTTATTTTGTATTTCACTTATCAATAAATATTTATGCACTTAAAAAAATTTGAAATTTTTTATTATTTATTTTGGAAATATCAAAATTACACTTGAAAAATATACAAATGTACAAAAATTAAAAGGAATGCGCAAAGATTCGGAATTTGAAAAATATGAAAGTTTGTTAGGGATGTTAAGTCCTATAGAACTGGCCCAAGGCTAACCAAGAGGGGGGTGAATTGGTATTTAAAAATTTCTATAAGTAAATCACGAATACAAACCAAATCACCACAAAAATAAGTGCGGAAGAAAATAAATGTGGAAGCAGTAAAAAATAAGAAAACAAGGGTTTATAGTGGTTCGGTCAACTCGACCTACATTCACTCCCCGGAGGCGCCCTCCGAGTATTGCACTACAAACGTGACTCTCCTTTAGCCCTTACAGCTAGGCAGAGAAGCCTTTACAAACTCCTCTTTTTGCCACACCTAGCAAGGCAAAGAACCTTCCTCCTTTTGCTTCCTCCTGAAGCAGGCAGAGAACCTCGATCACTTGCTAAAACTTACCTCTCCCAACCCTTCCAAGGATAAGAGACTCTAGGGAAGAAGAAGTGGAATAATGCTTGGAGCAACCCTTGTGAATCCCCTCACAAGCTCCCCCTTATAAGATCCTCTCTCTCTCTCTCTCCCTCTCTCTCTCTCTCTCCTTTAAGTTTTCTCAAGTCAAGACAGCAGTCAAGGATGTTCAAAAATGTTGAACAAGAGCTCTTAAATAGAAGAGCTTCAAGGGAGCTCATTAATTGCAAGTTGTCGACTATATCATTCAGAATGACATGGAAATCATCCTGACCGATCAGTATAAATCCCATGAGATCGGCCTGAGCATCGCCCTGAATGCAAACTGGACGATTAAAAATTAGCTTGATCATCCAGGATGATCTCACGATCATCCGGCCGATCAATTCAAATCAGAGGAAAATCATCCATATCATCGCCCTGAATTCAAGCTGTCCGATCCAGATCGTCCAGCACATCGCCCTGAATTTGTGTTGGCCGATATTTATCATCCAGGAGCAACTAAGAATTTTAGAATAGATCATCCCGGCCATTCTTGAGATCGTCCAGGATGATATGATAATATCAATCATCCTTAATTACCTCCTTGATTGTCTAATCAATTAAAGCATAATTGTGAATATCGTCCAGGCCGATCAGATATCGTTCTGACCGATTACCAAAAGTACAGAATACCTTAATTGTTTATGGCGATAATTTCTTTATGTTTTGAGCTTATCATCCTGGCCAATACAAGTATCATCTAGGCCAATTTGCTAATGACGGCTGCCTTAATTAAGAACCCCTGATTAGATTTTCTATTTTAAGCCAGATCGTCCAGGACGATGTAAATATCGTTCGGGCCGATATGAGTAAAAATAAGAATTCTAAGTCTCTCAAGTGTGTGTAGGGTTACTTTGCATCAGTCACACCAAAGATTACAATTGACTCAAGAAGGGAAAAAATAAAATTACAGACTGACTCAACCCTAATCTACCCATTCTTGAGCTGGCTCCATTTTTCTGTCTGATCTTTGATTCTTGAAAGTCAGTAGTAAAAAACAGTCCAAGACAAGTAAGAGTGTTTGCCAATAATCAAATCATAGTTCATAGACCTGAATTTGCACCTTGGGTCTCCACACCCAATGTGTACTATAATGAACAGTGCAAGTGTGTGAGATGTGTCCTAGTATGCCACATGAAAATCATCTAACACCTGAAAAGGGATTTCTTAAATGGTTTGAGTTATAATACCTCTTCCTAAGTTTTGGCTTTTGATCAAGTGCTGGTGTCATCCTAGTTTTCTTAAATATATCTAATTCATTTTGAATCCTCAAGTTAGTAAATTTTAGGGTATCAATATCAATCCTCCAATTTTCTTTATCTCTTTAGACTTTTTAAAATCAGATTCTAGTGAGGTGTGTGTGACTTTTAGTGACTCATGCTCTTCAATTAATTCACAATACTTTTTGTTTAACTCATCAAATTCATCAAGTAGAGCCATATGATTTGAATCAATTGTTGAGTGATCTTTAGTCATAATTGCATGCTCTTTTTGTAACTCCAAAAATTCCAATTTTAAGCTTGCATATGTTTTCTTGAGTTTCCTATATGATGCATGAATTTTTTCAGAAATTTCAAGAAGTTGATCGTAGGAAAGTTCACATACCTCTTCTTGATCAAGATGATCATCTGCCATCAAGCACAATTTTGTTGTCTCATCTTCTGGTTCCGTCTCTGATGAATTTGATGCAGAATCTGCCCAAAATGCCTTTTGGAGTCTCTTCTTGTCCTTCCTGAACTTGGGTTTCTCCTCACCTTTTCCTTTGCTTGAGTGATATTCAAGTGTAGGACAATCGCCTTTCACATGTTCAGGCTTCCTGCATTCATAACAAACAATATCAGAAGATCCTTTATAATATTTGTTATCCTTACCTTTTCTCCAATGATGCTTTTGCTTCTTCCTTAGAAAGTTTATGAATTGCCTTGAGATGAAGGCAACTTCATCGCTCTCAGACCAGGAAGAATCGGAGTTAGATTTGTGTGCCTTTAATGCCACCGTTTTCCCTTTCTTTTTCTCACCTGCATCAAGATTTCTTTGATTCACCCTTTGCTCGTAACCAATGAGTGAGCCAAGTAAGTTGTTAATCGAATACATGTTCAAATCCTTAGATTCAGTTATAGCAGTGATTTTAGCATCAAAAGAGGAAGGCAAGCATCGTAAAATCTTGTTTACTTTTTCAAAGTTTGAAAGTTCTCTTCCTAAGGCATACAAAGAAGTAACAATATGAGTAAATCTTATATATATTTCAAAAATTGATTCATGAGGTTTCATACGACAAAGTTCATAGTCATGCAAGAGAATGTTCAAACGGGATTGTTTAACTTCATTAGTGCCTTCATAAATGATACACAATTTATCCCAAATTTCTTTACCAGTTTTGCAAGTGAAAACATGCATGTAGTCTTCTGATTTTAAAGCACAGAAAAAATAATTAAGATATTTTGCATTCAATTGAGCCAAATCCCTATCATCTAAAGTTCATTCAATAAAAGGAAGTGGAACAATAATGTCATTAAGTTTACCAGTTGGAGGTGTATAACCATCCGTAACAAGCATCCACATGTGATAATCAGTAGATTGTAAAAACGTAGACATACGAGTTTTCCAAAAATTAAATGGGATATTATCAAACAGAGGTGGTCGGGTAATAGAGTACCCTTTCGGTGTATTACGATTCCCAAAGTTATCCATGGATAAAAATTTAAAAAGTTTTCAAACTTAGTTTTTATGAATCCCTCTCTGATACCACTTGAAAGTTTGTTAGGGCTGCCCTATAGAATTGGCCCAAGGCTAACCAAGAGGGGGGGTTAATTGGTATTTAAAAATTTCTTTAAGCAAAGCACGAATACAAACCAAATCACCACAAAAATAATTGCAGAAGAAAATAAATGCAAAAGCAGTAAAAAATAAGAACACAAAGGTTTATAATGGTTCGGTCAACTTGACCTACGTCCACTCCCCGGAGGCGCCCTCCGAGTATTGCACTACAAACGTGACTCTCCTTTATTCCCCACAGCTAGGCGGAGAAGCCTTTATAAAATCTTCTTTTTGCCACACCTGGCAAGGCAGAGAACCTTCCTCCTTTTGCTTCCTCCTGAAGCAGGCAGAGAACCTCGATCACTTGCTGAAACTTACCTCTCCTAACCCTTCCAAGAACAAGAGACTCTAGGGAAGAAGAAATGGAATAATGCTTGGAGCAACCCTTGTGAATCCCCTCACAAGCCCCCCCTAACAAGATCCTCTCTCTCTCTCTCCCTCTCTCTCTCTCTCCTTTAGGTTTTCTCAGGTCAAGACAGTATCCAAGGATGTTCAAAAATGTTGAACAAGAGCTCTTAAATAGAAGAGCTTCAAAGGAGCTCATTAATTGCAAGTTGTTGACTATATCGTCCAGGACGATATGGAAATTGTCCTGGCCGATCAGTACAAATCCCATGAGATTGGCCAGAGCATCGCCTTGAATGCAATCTGGATGTGTGGATAGACACCTAGGGCTTGGTATGAGAGATTGAGCACCTTCTTACTTGAAAGATCATTTGAAAAAGGAAGTGTGGATACAATACTCTTTTTCAAGAGATTTAGAAAATATATACTCATTATACAAATTTATGTAGATGTCATCATCTTTGGATCTTCAAATAAAAATCTTTGTGATGAATTTTCTAAAATAATGAGTAGTGAATTTGAGATGAGTCTAATGGGAGATTTAAGTTACTTTCTAGGATTTAGCATTAAACAAATTGAGGAGGGTACATTTCTTAGTCAATCAAAATATGTTAAGGACATCCTCAAAAAGTATGAAATGGATAATACTAAACATGTTAGTACACCTATGAGTTCCTCAGTTTAGTTGGATAAGGACCATAAGGGAAAATCTATTGATCAAAAGAAATTTAGAGGGATTATTGGATCTTTGCTTTACTTAACTACTAGCCGACCCGATATCATGTTTAGTGTTTGTTTGTGTGCTAGATTTCAATCAGATCCAAAAGAATCACATTTGACAGCAATAAAAAGGATTCTAAGATATCTGTTAGGAACTCAGAACTTAGGAATTTGGTATCCTAAGTTTAGCTCTTCATTTGAAATAATTTTATTCTGATTCTGACTTTGCATATTACAGGGTGGATAGAAAGAGCACTTCTAGAACATATCAGATTATTAGAAATTCTTTAGCCTCTTGGTCTAGTAGAAAATAAAATTCAGTAGCTCTATCTACTACAGAAGCTGAATACATTGCATTAAAAAATTGTGTGGCACAAGTACTTTGGTTAAAACAATAGTTAATTGATTTAGGATTAACTATAGGCACTATTCCAATTTATTATGATAACACTAGTGCTATTTATATTTCTAAAAATCCTATTCAACATTTAAGAACCAAACATATAGACATCATGCATCATTTTATAAGGGATCATGTATCCAAAGGAGAAATTGAACTCACTCATGTTTCTACTTAAAATCAACTTGCAAATATTTTTACAAATCCTTTAACCTTTGATACTTTAAGTGCATTAAGAACAAGGTTTGAAGTAATCGGTTTGAATACTTAATAAAAATGTTTTTTTCTGCAACATTGATGTGTGATTTTAGTTAGTAATTTTCTGTGTTCATTGTGTTTTGTGATTTTTTTTCTTTATCTTGAGTTTTTGTTTTCATTTTTACTGTGTTTTTAGTGTGCTTGTGTTTTAGTTTTGATTGAGTGCTTGTTTTGAAAATTTTGAGTGACAATCATTCGGGACGAATTTTTTTTGTGCAGGACGAAATTGTGTCGTGTGTAAAACTATCGGATTTTGAACCGTTTGCATGCAGATTTTCATTTTTTAATTTTCACTTCGTCTGTACGATCGTCTAGGATGAACTTGTTCAAACGACAGGAAGATTGAATGTCAGTTAAATGGATAAGGTAGTTTTTAATGCTATATTTTGTACGTACGAACCTTTGGTTCCAGACGAACACATATCGGTTCAATGCAGGGGATGGTTTCAACTGCCATTAAAATGATCATAAGTTCTGATCATCCAGGACAAACACGTATTCGTCTGTATAATCATTTTGGTCAAAAGTCTGTATGAAAGGATGCTTCGTAAGTTGTGTGATTACGAACAGCTATTTTATTTTGGACTCATTCATTCGTCCTCACAAAATTTCTTTCGTACAGGATGAATCGAATTTCGTACAGGACGAACATAATTTTGTCTGTGAATAGTCATTTTTCAATAAATTGGCGGGCTTTTGAACTCAATAGTCACACTCACACATCACGTTCAAAACCTTTCATCCTTTAGATCCTTTCCAATGGCAAGTTCAAGCAAACGTCAAAAGATTCTAGCCAAGGGACCACCTAAAAACTCTTCCGATAACTTTCTTTCCAAAGCCAATGAAGAGTCTTTCCCAAGATTCGTGTTCGCTAAGATCACACCCTCTAGAATTCTTATTCAAGATCAACTGACCTTTCAGGTAATGAACTTGTTTGCTTCAACTCAGTTTGGTTTCATCCTCACACTAGTTTATCTTTACAATAAAGAAACCTTTCACTATTTCCTGGAAAACATGTCTTTCAACTCCGACCATTTTGTTATCTGTTCCTATGTCTTTAAGAAAAAAATTGAAATCACCAAAGCTGACCTAGGAATCTTTTTGAACTTAAGGACTGAGGGAGCTAGAGCACATACCTTGACCACCACTTCTGAATATGAATGGTCTGAAATTAATACAGTGATTAGAGAAATCATTTTTAACGAGCATATGCCTAAAATATCCAGTCTTGTTCGTAATGCTTGTATCATCCAGCATGTTCTTAGAACTTTTATAATTCCTAAAGCTGGTGATAGAATCAACATAACTCCTCTTCTTTTTATAGTAACCTTCTTGATCATGACTAAACAACCTATAGATGAAGCCCAACTAATCCTGGACTATCTTTATGGACTATCTGAAATTGGTCATGTTAAACATAAAAGAAAGAAGAACATTACCTAAGGACATCTGGTTGCCTACATTCTGGATAAGAAATACAATTTGGTTCATCCTTATCAAGATTTTGAAGAACCACTCTACTACAATGACGGATCATTTAGAGCAATCTTCAATAAAGAAGAACCAAGTAAAACACATGTCATTAGTGATACTGAGGAAGAACATGAAGCTGCACCTGCACCTTCTAATGAACCAAATTATCAGGATTTGGTTCAAAGATTTGACCGTTTAGAGACTCAATTTGATCAAAGGTTTGATCAAATTGAAGCTCATATGCAGCAGCAGGATATACAGTACACTCAAGATATGGGATTTATGCGAGAACAGATAAATGATATAAATTCCAATATGCGTATAATGAGTAACTATTTCAACTTCTTCGGCGCTGCACCTCCTCCTTCTCCTCCAGATCAGGATCCATCTGAGTGACACACGTACTTATTTTTGTTGTTTTCTTTAGTTGATGTGCTAGTTTTGTGATTTTGGAAGTGATGCATTTTCTTTTCATTAGATGTTTTTTTGTTTTTGAATCTTATGTCATATTGATATCATTTGCTGAGATTGTAATATCATTTATTTTGATATCAATATAAGTTATCCTATTTTGGATTTAATCTTATTTTTAGAAATGTGTGTTAGCCTATATGACAATCGTTATAATTTTTTATCTTAAGAGAGTTATACTTTGAAATGCAAGTTAAAATTAAATTCATTAGAAAATCAAATTTTTCAAAATTTAAGTTTTGCTTATAACTTGATGTAATTAAGATTATCAATTTCACGTCTCTTATTTAGACTACAATAATGTCTAATATTATTATTACAATTATGATGTTTTCTTATTTTGTATTTCACTTATCAATAAATATTTATGCACTTAGAAAAATTTGAAATTTTTTATTATTGATTTTGGAAATATCAAAATTACACTTGAAAAATATACAAATGTACAAAAATTAAAAGGAATGCGCAAAGATTCGCAATTTGAAAAATATGAAAGTTTGTTAGGGATGTTAAGCCCTATAGAACTGGCCCAAGGCTAACCAAGAGGGGGGGGTGAATTGGTATTTAAAAATTTCTATAAGTAAATCACGAATACAAACCAAATCACCACAAAAATAAGTGCGGAAGAAAATAAATGTGGAAGCAGTAAAAAATAAGAACACAAGGGTTTATAGTGGTTCGGTCAACTCGACCTACGTTCACTCCCTGGAGGCGCCCTCCGAGTATTGCACTACAAACGTGACTCTCCTTTAGCCCTTACAGCTAGGCAGAGAAGCCTTTACAAACTCCTCTTTTTGCCACACCTAGCAAGGCAAAGAACCTTCCTCCTTTTGCTTCCTCCTGAAGCAGGCAGAGAACCTCGATCACTTGTTAAAAATTACCTCTCCCAACCCTTCCAAGGATAAGAGACTCTAGGGAAGAAGAAGTGGAATAATGCTTGGAGCAACCCTTGTGAATCCCCTCACAAGCTCCCCCTTATAAGATCCTCTCTCTCTCTCTCTCTCCCTCTCTCTCTCTCTCCTTTAAGTTTTCTCAAGTCAAGACAGCAGCCAAGGATGTTCAAAAATGTTGAACAAGAGCTCTTAAATAGAAGAGCTTCAAGGGAGCTCATTAATTACAAGTTGTCGACTATATCATTCAGAATGACATGGAAATCATCATGGCCGATCAGTATAAATCCCATGAGATCGACCAGAGCATCGCCCTGAATACAAACTGGACGATTAAAAATTAGCTTGATCATCCAGGATGATCTCACAATCATCCCGGCCGATCAATTCAAATCAGAGGAAAATCATCCATAGCATCGCCCTGAATTCAAGCTGTCCAATCCAGATCGTTCAGCACATCGCCCTGAATTTGTGTTGGTCGATATTTATCGTCCAGGAGCAACTAAGAATTTTAGAATAGATCATCCCGGCCATTCTTGAGATCGTCCAGGATGATATGATAATATCAATCATCCTTAATTACCTCCTTGATTGTCTAATCAATTAAGGCATAATTGTGAATATCGTCCAGGCCGATCAGATATCGTTCTGACCGATTACCAAAAGTACAGAATACCTTAATTGTTTATGGCGGTAATTTCTTTATGTTTTGAGCTTATCATCTTGGCCAATACAAGTATCATCTAGGCCAATTTGCTAATGACGGCTGCCTTAATTAAGAACCCCTGATTAGATTTTCTATTTTAAGCCAGATCGTCCAGGACGATGTAAATATCGTTCGGGCCGATATGAGTAAAAATAAGAATTCTAAGTCTCTCAAGTGTGTGTAGGGTTACTTTGCATCAGTCACACCAAAGATTACAATTGACTCAAGAAGGGAAAAAATAAAATTACAGACTGACTCAACCCTAATCTACCCATTCTTGAGCTGGCTCCATTTTTCTGTCTGATCTTTGATTCTTGAAAGTCAGTAGTAAAAAATAGTCCAAGACAAGTAAGAGTGTTTGCCAATAATCAAAACATAGTTCATAGACCTGAATTTGCACCTTGGGTCTCCACACCCAATGTGTACTATGATGAACAGTGCAAGTGTGTGAGATGTGTCCTAGTATGCCACATGAAAATCATCTAACACCTGAAAAAAGATTTCTTAAATGGTTTGAGTTATAATGCATCTTCCAAAGTTTTGGCTTTTGATCAAGTGTTGGTGTCATCCTAGTTTTCTTAAATATATCTAATTCATTTTGAATCCTCAAGTTAGTAAATTTTAGGGTATCAATATCAATCCTCCAATTTTCTCCATCTCTTTAGACTTTTTAAAATCAGATTCTAGTGAGGTGTGTGTGACTTTTAGTGACTCATGCTCTTCAATTAATTCACAATACTTTTTGTTTAACTCATCAAATTCATCAAGTAGAGCCATATGATTTGAATCAATTGTTGAGTGATCTTTAGTCATAATTGAATGCTCTTTTTGTAACTCCAAAAATTCCAATTTTAAGCTTGCATATGTTTTCTTGAGTTTCCTATATGATGCATGAATTTTTTCAGAAATTTCAAGAAGTTGATCGTAGGAAAGTTCACATACCTCTTCTTGATCAAGATGATCATCTGCCATCAAGCACAATTTTGTTGTCTCATCTTCTGGTTCCGTCTCTGATGAATTTGATGCAGAATCTGCCCAAAATGCCTTTTGGAGTCTCTTCTTGTCCTTCCTAAACTTGGGTTTCTCCTCACCTTTTCCTTTGCTTGAGTGATATTCAAGTGTAGGACAATCGCCTTTCACATGTTCAGGCTTCCTACATTCATAACAAACAATATCAGAAGATCCTTTAGAATATTTGTTATCCTTACCTTTTCTCCAATGATGCTTTTGCTTCTTCCTTAGAAAGTTTATGAATTGCCTTGAGATGAAGGCAACTTCATCGCTCTCAGACCAGGAAGAATCAGAGTTAGATTTATGTGCCTTTAATGCCACCGTTTTCCCTTTCTTTTTCTCACCTGCATCAAGATTTCTTTGATTCACCCTTTGCTCGTAAGCAATGAGTGAGCCAAGTAAGTTGTTAATCGAATACATGTTCAAATCCTTAGATTCAGTTATAGTAGTGATTTTAGCATCAAAAGAGGAAGGCAAGCATCGTAAAATCTTGTTTACTTTTTCAAAGTTTGAAAGTTCTCTTCCTAAGTCATACAAAGAAGTAACAATCTGAGTAAATCTTGTATATATTTCAGAAATTGATTCATGAGGTTTCATACGACAAAGTTCATAGTCATGCAAGAGAATGTTCAAACGGGATTGTTTAACTTCATTAGTGCCTTCATAAATGATACACAATTTATCCCAAATTTCTTTACCAGTTTTGCAAGTGAAAACACGCATGTAGTCTTCTGATTTTAAAGCACAGAAAAAATAATTAAGATATTTTGCATTCAATTGAGCCAAATCCCTATCATCTAAAGTTCATTCAATAAAAGGAAGTGGAACAGTAATGTCATTAAGTTTACCAGTTGGAGGTGTGTAACCATCCGTAACAAGCATCCACATGTGATAATCAGTAGATTGTAAAAACGTAGACATGCGAGTTTTCCAAAAATCAAATGGGATATTATCAAACAGAGGTGGTCGGGTAATAGAGTACACTTTCGGTGTATTACGATTCCCAAAGTTAGCCATGGATAAAAATTTAAAAAGTTTTCAAACTTAGTTTTATGAATCCCTCTCTGATACCACTTGAAAGTTCGTCAGGGCTGCCCTATAGAATTGGCCCAAGGCTAACCAAGAGGGGGGGTTAATTGGTATTTAAAAATTTATTTAAGCAAAGCACGAATACAAACCAAATCACCACAAAAATAATTGCGGAAGAAAATAAATGCAAAAGCAGTAAAAAATAAGAACACAATGGTTTATAGTGGTTCGGTCAACTTGACCTACGTCCACTCCCCGGAGGCGCCCTCCGAGTATTGCACTACAAACGTGACTCTCCTTTATTCCCTACAGTTAGGCGGAGAAGCCTTTATAAAATCCTCTTTTTGCCACACCTGGCAAGGCAGAGAACCTTCCTCCTTTTGCTTCCTCCTGAAGTAGGTAGAGAACCTCGATCACTTGCTGAAACTTACCTCTCCTAACCCTTCCAAGAACAAGAGACTCTAGGGAAGAAGAAATGGAATAATGCTTGGAGCAACCCTTGTGAATCCCCTCACAAGCTCCCCCTAACAAGATCCTCTCTCTCTCTCTCCCTCTCTCTCTCTCTCCTTTAGGTTTTCTCAGGTCAAGACAGTAGCCAAGGATGTTCAAAAATGTTGAACACGAGCTCTTAAATAGAAGAGCTTCAAAGGAGCTCATTAATTGCAAGTTGCTGACTATATCGTCCAGGACGATATGGAAATCGTCCTGGCCGATCAGTATAAATCCCATGAGATTGGCCAGAGCATCGCCTTGAATGCAAACTGGATGATTAAAAATTGGCTTGATCATCAAGGACGATCTCACAATCATCCCGGCCTCTCACTTCAAATCAGAGGAAAATTATCCAGAGCATCGCCCTGAATTCAAGCTGTCCGATCCAGATCGTCCAGCACACCACCCTGAATTTGTACTGGACGATATTTATTGTACATGAGCAACTAAGGATTTTAGAATAGATCATCCTGGCCAATCTTGTTATCGTCCAGGACGATATGATCGTATCAATCATCCTTAATTACCTCCTTAATTGTCTGATCAATTAAGGCATAATTGTGAATATTGTCCAGGCCGATCAAATATCATCCTGGCCGATTACCAAAAGTGCATAATACCTTAATTATTTATGGCGATAATTTCTTTCTATTTTGAGCTTGTCGTCCTGGCCGATACAAGTATCATCCAGGCCGATTTGCTAATGACGGCTACCTTAATTAAGAACCCCTGATTAGATTTTCTGTTTTAAGCCAGATCCAGGACGATGTAAATATCGTCCGGGCCGATATGAGTAAAAATAAAAATTCTAAGTCTCTCAAGTGTGTGTGTGTAGGGTTACTTTGCATTGGTCACACCAAAGATTACAATTGACTCAAGAAGGAAAAAAAATGAAATTACAGACTGACTCAACCCTAATCTACCCATTCTTGAGCTGGCTCCATTTTTCCGTCTAATCTTTGATTCCTGAAAAGTCAGTAGTAAAAGACAGTCCAAGACAAGTAAGAGTGTTTTCCAATCATCAAAACATAGTTCATAGACCTGAATTTGTAACAAATGAGGTACAAAATAAGCCCACAAGTGAAAAGATGCACAAAAATGTGCCACAAATTTGAAAAAGATGCACAAAGCGCCACATGTGGTAGTTAATTCTTTCCATAATCTTTTAATCTCTTAATTCAAATTGATCTTCTGTACATTTATATTCCATATTGAAATTTGAAATGTACAATTTTTCTATTCATCGTTTTTGTAATGATTTTCTCTATCTTAGTGTATAAATTGACTCATGTTTTTGATATATACTTTTTATTATCAATGTTATATCTCTTCTTCAATTCTATGAATTACAATGATTTGCCTGATGTTTTGATTTTATTTGCAAGATTTATTTCAATCACATTCAAGGATAAATTATTAAAGGATTATCATATCATTACTTACATTTCTGGTCTTTTTCTACTTCACTTTTTGCAGTTGTCAAAAAGGGGGAGAAAATATTGTTCGTATCTTTTCGTATGTTTGTATCTTTGTTTTGTATTTTATTTTTATTTTTAAATAAACTAAAAATAAAAAAAGGAAAAAAAATTAAAATTGTTGTGCAAAGCCTCCTTATTTTTCATATGATCATCAATTCAGGGGGAGTTTAGGAGATTCTTAGAATTTGAAATTATACAAACAATAATTGTTTTGCCATCATCAAAAAGGGGGAGATTGTTAAGAGAGTTGTTATTTGCATGTTTTACATTATTGTAACTTGTATAGTTTTGATGATTTCAAATATTATTATTTTATGTGTTGATATCTCCTAATACTTTTTGGAAGATTTATTGTTGCTCTTGTGTGAACTAACACTTTCAGGAAAATCAAACTCCAGACTACTGAAGACTTCAAATCAAATTTAACATGAGATATTTTGTAAATTGAAGCTTGTACTTTTCTTTGAATTAAGTTTGAGAGGGAGTGATTGTAATTGAGTTAATAAACAAACAAACACACTTGAGGATATCTTTAAAAATTTATACGGATCATACGGGACAAACATAGTTCGTACGGGACGATAAAGTCAATTATCTCCTCGGAAGAGCAATGGAATTAACAAGAAGCGACAAAAATTTTCTAAGTCCTGATCGTCCAGGACGAATTTTTATTCATCCTAGGATGAAATCTCCTCTGGAAAATTTTTGTTCATTTGAAATTTATATTCGTGCCAAGACAAAATGCAAAATCCACTCTGGAAAAATTTCATCTAGATGAACTCCAATTCTTCCTAGCATGAAATCTCCTCTGGAAAATTTTTGTTCATACGAAATTTATATTCGTGCCAAGACGAAATGCTCTTAGAAAAAATTTCGTCCAGACGAACTCCAATTCGTCCCAGGATGAAATGTCCTCTAGAAAATTTTTGTTCAGATGAAATTTATATTCGTGCCAGGATAAAATGCTCTCTAGAAAAACTTCGTCCAGACGAACTCCAATTCGTCCCAAGATGAAATATCCTCTGAAAAATTTTTGTTCAGACGAAATCAATATTCGTGCCAAAATGAAATGTCTTATGTAAAAATTTTGTCCAGAAGAACACATATTCATCCCAGGACTAAGTGAACTGACTCTTAAAAAAAATTGGCAACTTCCTGTAGTTTTTGGAACTGACCTATGGTATAACTGTTCGTACCAGACGAACCTGGTTCGTACGGGATGATAAATATGTACGAAGTTAGTTCGTACCAATATACATTGGGTTCATTTCCAAATGAATTAAGTAACATTATCCGGAATGATCCACGATCGTACAGGATGATCCACTGCTGACATACTTGAATTTTAGCTGTTTTTAGACGATTTTTTGTGTCTTTCCTACATAAAGTCCAATATAAACTACCACTTAATCTTTTTGCCTACTGATCTTAGTGCCAATTGAAAGGAGAATCAAGGAGAGAGTGTGAGAGAGTCTTTGAAGGAGAATTTTTACTACTTGAGAGTGAAGGTTTCACTTGATTTCTTATGAAGAATATCTGTCAAGGAGATTCGGTTCTCTACCGACACTTGGAGAGTGTGAATAGCCTAAGGGTTCTCTGCCCATACTAGGAGAGTGTGAGCAACTGAAGGATCCTCTGCCCATACTAAAAGAGTTTGAACAGTCGAAGGGTTCTCTGCCCACACTAGGAGAGTGTGAAAGGATGAAGGGTTCTCTGCCTACACCAGGAGAGTGTGAAAGGACGAATAGTTCTCTGTCAACACTGGAAAGAGTGTAAAGGATGACGGTTCTCTGCCGCACCGGGTAGTGGTGGAAGACAGTTTTGTAAAGGCTTCTCTACCTTGCTATGGGTGTAAAAGGAGAGTCACTAGTGGTATTAATACAATACTCGGAGGGTGTCTCTGGGGAGTGGATGTAGGTCATGTTTGACTAAACCACTATAAATCTTGTGTCTTTTATTTTTTCTATTGCTTTTATTTTTGTTTTAATGTTTATAACTTGTGGTTGAAAAACTTTTTCTATAAAATTCACTAAAGTTAAATTCTCGGTTTTAAATTTTAAAAGAGGGTAAAATTTTTAAAATACCAATTCACCCCCCTCTTGGTTAGCCGTGGGACATAAGCTTTGGTTTAACAACCTAATTCATAGTGAACAAGTTTCAACATTTACTTGAACTACCTCTTTGAGAAAAGAAGCAACAAGACTATCTACTTTTGAACCATTAGCTATCTTTCGAGTTTCATCCAATGAACTATCAAAATTAGGGATCTAAATTTATATACTAATTGGATAAACCTACATATCAAGAATAGGAGAATCACTATTAGAGAAATATTATAGAGATTCTCTTAGTTCATTTAATTTTATTTCAATATCTTGAGAATTATTTTTGTTTAGTTGTTTGAATTAATAGTTATTTGATCATCACAAGATATAAAGTAAATCTTTCTTTATTACTTTTTTATCCCCAAGCAAGATAAAATATAAATCACACTTTGTAATAGGTATGAACGATTTGGATCCCCTTCTATATAATTTATAATTTTATTATTTCCATTATGAGCTTTGTTTATAGATTCCTCCTTCTCAACTATTGAAGATTGATAGACTGACATCTTCTTGAGCTCTTTAGATGGAATTTTATTCTGGACTTCTTCATAAGGAGCTACCAAATCAATCTAGATGGGAACTTTATACTCTAGATACCTGAGTAGATAAACAATCTATTTTATTTAGAATATTTTTAGAAGATCAAAATAAAATAAATATCCCAACCTTCAACATGCTTCAAAACAAATGTAGATACAGAAGGCACACCAATCATACATTTAGCGTATCCTTGACTTGAATACATAGTATACTTTTTTGTCATCATAACTAGCCCATATTTAAAATTATTTTGAAGCTACTCCTTGAAGGTTATAAAATCTTTAATTTTGTAACCCAGCATTGGTGATCATGATAGTAATTTATGCCCCTATATGCCCACTTCTTCCAACCACTTAGACTTAGGATTCCTAAACTAAAAATTTCTTAAGAGGATCTTGAAAATTCTATTAATTACTTCCCTTTTAAATGAGTACAATTTATTTTTGAGTACCTTGAAATTCTCTATATTTTCTTTTGGAGTGAGGTTAGAATAAGGCTTAAACTAGTCATTCTATAATTTACTATACTATTGATATTGGGGACAAAAAAGTAACACTCTACTAGAACTTTCATTGCTTATTTGCCTTTATCAACTATTGATACTGACCTTGACTTGTTTTCTAAAACTTTTTGAGGTTTCAGCTTTCTACTAAGGACAGATCTTTTAGAAAAATAATTAAGAAGCTTCATCCTTGAGATTGGAAGTTTTACTTAATAATTTCTCAAATATTTTTATATTAAATCCTTTCAACATGGACATCAAACCATATGTATTTTTCAAGGATAACATTTATATCTTGCTAGCCTTGTAGCTGATAATAACACTACATGCTAAGATTCCACTATCTTCAGCTATATTATACTTTATTTTCACTAGGTTTTTGTTTCTCAATGATGAGAACCCCTACTGTATTAACAAACAAACCTTTTTACAAACATATTCTCTATTTTGGTAAAGGTATGTGCATACCCAATAAGAAATTATGTGTACCAATCAAAAACCACACTAGATAAACTGCTCATAAATTGCCTAAACAATGGCACATTGTTTCCCCCTGCATTGTAATAATTATACCTAAATTCTGAAAAATACAATTTAAGTATCCCCATATAATAAAATTTCTTGAATGAGGGTGGCATGAAACCATTTGGATAAGGGACCAAGTTATATTCATTCAGGTATAGTCTACCCTATATAACAGATAACATACCATGGGATAGTGCTAAAGCCAATTTAACTTGCTCCTCTACCAACTACTTGATGTTTATAGGTTACCTTAACTCTTTTTCTAATTTGACTATTCAATCTTCATTTTCTTAAATTATTTCCTTCTATTTACTATAATATTGAACAAACACTAACGAAATTGATTCTATTTAAGATTTAGACTAAGAAGTTTCTTTACTCTGTAAAAAGACCATAATAGCCATTTACTCTTTCATCTTTCTCTCAAATTAGAGATATATTCATCTTTATAACTCAATTGATCTAATGGTGTAGAGTTAGGTTCAAAATATCAAATTCTTCTACCTCAACATCTAAAGTATTTACTTTGCTCTTGACTTTTTCTTTCTGAGTAGATGCCAAGGTATCTGCCATAAAGATGTCTCCAAACATTTTCCTCATCAAGACATTTCATTGAATCAATCTCAATAGCTTCTTCTTCATTTATCTTACTTATACTCTCCTTTAAATGTTCCAATTTTTTTATTGATCTTCCTAACAAATTATGTGGATCGATCAGAGTGTACTTTCCTCCTGGCAAACATTGTTCGAGAGCTTTACCTTTCTTCTTCTTTCCACTGTATGATTTTTATTTATAATAAGTGTAGTCAAAATGGAAATCATTTTAGGTGGCTAAATCTTATTTCCATAAATACTAAGATTGATATATTTAATGATTTTGGCCTCCTCGTATTGAAATGCGAAGATGATTGGCTACCTTCTAGGTGATGCTGGTTAAGTCCTCGTGATCGATGCACCAAAAAGTGACATATGACTTTATATGAATAATTTCTAGATTGCTAAGAAGTAGGAGGAGATATTGGGTTATACTCTATATGCCCCAAAGCCCCATATTTCAAATATTTTATTAGGATTTAATAATTTTTATTGATGAAAGGAACAACCCCATTAGTAGACATTCAGAACTTCCTTGGTTCTTACCACAATTTTTTGTAATAATTGTCCTGGCATACTTTTCATCTCTTCTTCTAATGGGTAGCTAAGCTACTTTTCTTTACATAAATCTGAATCGACTCTAGTGGATATAACATCTTTTACACACTTCAAGAACTCTGGCTTTGACAGACCATAATAGGTTTTATAATCACAGATCAGTTCATCTAGTAGGGTTTTAAACTTTTTTTTTTCTTTCAATCATGGAAGGTAAAATAGGGCCTTAGTAGGTAGGATGTAGAGAGTTAGCACTCCATATAATATTCTCTTCTTTGGAATCACCTAACAATGGAAAGAAGTAACTTCCACAACACCGCCATGTCAAGCCTCGTGTCTCCTTAACCCATTCATGTAATTAGTATAAATAGTTTTCAATTTTAAGTTTAGAGGAGTTCTTCCAAAATAATGTGGAGTTGTAGTTTTTATAGTTCTCCCTTAGACTTAAGTCTAAGGGAGACTAAGAAAGAGGAAGGTACTTTTCTAAGAAGAACTTATAGCTTATCTTATTATGAGTAATCATACATTTGGAAGAGAAAGGAGTGTAGAGATTATAGTTTTACTACTTGAGTGTCATTTTACTATATTTTTAGCTTATATCTTCTATTTTATGCAATAAATGAATATGTGTCTCTTTTCTATCTTCATTATGTCTATCTAATATCAAAGTTTTGGGACAATGCTGTAATGACATTAAAAATACTTATATATAATATTATGCCTTGAATAAAATTATACATATTTTTATATCTTCATTTCTTAATTTAATGAATATAATGGTTATGTGTGTAGTTAATTTCTAGTGTGATATATTACCTTGATTTTAGAAAATTGGAATAAATAAGAATATTTGAATGAAATGTTGGCATGCCTAGACATAGGATGTTAAACAATCTAGGTTCTATGGAGATATTAGAATTGTAGGAAGTCCATAAACCTCCCTTTTCACCCTTGCAAGCTTGACAGAGATCTACAGATGCATATGCTCTGATACACATCAATATTTAAGAGCCTATTTAAACTTTGTTAATTTGCATACAACAATAACAACAACATCAAGCCTTTGTCCCACTACGTGGGGTAGACTACATGAATCCTTTTTCGCCATTGTGTTCGGTTAAAAGCCAAATTCTCATTTAAATCTAATAAAGAAAGATCTTTTCTAATATTTTCTAACCAAGCCTTTTTAGGTCTACCTCTACCCTTCTTAACATAAGTCAAATCTAATACCTTAACTTTCCTAACCTGGTCATCGGAAGGCCTCCGTTTAATGTGACCAAACCATCTAAGGCGACTCTCTTTAATCTTATCTTCCACTGGAGCTACTCCAACCTTTTCACGTATATGCTCATTTTGTATCCTATCTCTAAGGGTCAAGCCACTCATCCACCTAAGCATCCTCATCTTCGCAACACTAATGTGTGTTATTTTACATACATTAGTACAAAATATTTTTAATATCTTGTATCTAGTTTATCTTCTTGCTCTTTCTTCATAAGTGGTAAATATATAATAAAGAAAATATAAGCATTACTTAACCCCAAGGTATATTCTACTTTATATACACATTCTGCTAGTTACTCCTCACATAAATGTTGAGCTAAGTTTATTAAATCCCTAAAATAAGATTAAACTGAAATAACTATCACTACAGGAAAACCCACCATTACTGATAGACAGAATTCATCGGTAACATAAAAATTTTGATGGAAAAAGCACATTTTTGTTGAAATTTTGGTGAATTTTCAGACGATAGTAATTCAAGCATTGGAAATAAAATTTATGTAAATAATACGCTGGAAAGATTTTTACTGTACTTTCTAGCACATAACCGCGTGAAAAGTGGGTGCCACTTATGTTTATTTATATTTGCTTATTCCGGTGTTAAATATGATAGAATTTTTGGCGTAAAAATTTGCCGTTAATTTTAGTGGAACAAACGTCACTAAATACGCTGAAAACCAAATGACGGAGATAACCGGTGAGCTATATCTGGTGGGAATACCAGTGTAAAAAAGATGCTAGAAATCGATACAAATTCATTGTATCATCATTTTTTCGGATTACCAATGTATTACCAGTGTAATATTTTCTTTGTGTTTAAAATGACTAGCATCTTATCCGTCGATAAATATGACAGAAATTGCCAACGTAAAATGCACCGCATTATACAATATGACAGAACTTGGAATTGGACCTACCTCAAAAGACTTTGTAATAAGGAGATAATTTATACAAAATTTTAGACTTGAATTTGAACATGAATCAACCAAGGTTCATACCTGAATTAAGACCAAATCGGTATGATGGACATCTATAACTATAGAACTCGAGTATACAAGCAAAATATCTAGTAAACTAAAATTTTCAAAAAAAATTAATAAATTTAAAAAAAAGTCAAATCCTTAATAAAGATGAAGAGAAGAGACTTCATTAGCGGAGTCATCAAGAAAATCCTATAGAAAAATTTAAATTGCAACTAATTCATTTTATATTTCTTTAATAAAATCTAAATAGCTAACATTATACTATTCTGAAAAATAGAATAATCCTTTCCTATCGATTTGAGAAGAGAAATAAATTTACTTTCATAAATAAATACAGGATATGAAATATTAAATTCATCTTGAAAGATAAAAGAAACACTCACTTTTAATTTTGAATATGAAACTAATAAACAAATGAAGTTATGGTTGTGTTCACAAGATATTTCCCCTACTTTAGATAACTAAAGTAGGAGTTAATTTTTTACTAGGTCCTGGACTCCCCATAAAGTCAAACCTCTATAGTTAATTACATCTCAAGACAAGCCTTGAGAAAACTCTTAATTAAAGTCAAGATTAGACTTTTTAAATGTATGAAAATTTGATCAAAAAATTGAGTTTAATAATCATATAAATTGATTTTAAATTTCTATTTTGATTTAAACTTTATTTAGGATTTAGATACCCTACCATGGAAGAAGATATCAAAAGTATATGTAACCTAGACTAATTTTTTCTTGGATTGGACAGCAAGCTAACCACCTAAAGCACATAAATTAAAATTCATACTGAGTCTAATATATATAAAATAGGTAGCTCATCATTTACTAGAATCAATGATCTAGATTTAATTTTTTTAAACTAGAATTTTTAAAAGCAAATGCTTTTTAATGCATTTAAAATTGATGCTTCACTTAACATAAAGCTTCTCTAAGATGCACTTATTGCACTATAGACTCATCATTTACTCTAATCTACATGAACAGCTTTTAAAGAAAAATATGGAAGTATAATGACCAAACACCAATAGTAATACCGGACTTTTCCCTGGATATAACGAGCTTTTTCATGCTTATCACTGGCTTGGTTATATAGCGAGTGTACATTGAAAAAAAATAAAATGAATGTATTCAAGTCAAGGGAAAGGTGTTCATGTATAAAATCCCACTAAAAGTAAGAAAGAATTAGAGTAGAGTGTCGACCACACGAGGAAGTGTTCTACTTAATTGTAATTAAACTACTATCATTTAATCTAAATGTATAATTTATCCTAATAAAAGTAAAATGTTATTTTTGAGTTTTTTTCACTAAAAAAATTTGTAAAGAGATTTTGATACTTATGAAAATAAAATATTTTAGCCTAATATTTGTAAATTATAGTTTTCCAAATGAGACTCCTAATTTTTAGATGTGGATTCGAGTATATGCATCCCTAAATCTCTATTAATCTTGTAGGGGTGAAAAAAAGATTTATGTCATTCCTATAATTTTTTTATCTCCATAGAACCTAGAGCATTAGACATAACATATCTAGGCAAGAACATATTTCATTTCAATGCTTCTAGTTATTTTAGCATTCATCCATTGAGGCTATACGTCACACTAGGTATTAACTAAACACATGCATATTATATGAATTAAATGATGAACGAGAACTATTGAAAATATCAAGGCACAAGAATCTATATTAGCAGTTGCCATGCATTTTACATAATTAGCCCAAAACTATAGAACTGACCAGACATTAATGATTCAATAAGAAAATTCATTTTCATTTCATTCATTAATAGAAGGGATATAAGAGAAGCAATAAAAAAATTATCACCAGGAAGGATCAAAAGAACTTCACACTCCTTTCACCAACCATAGTGTTTCTTACACAAATAGGATGAGATCTCCACAATGAAAGTGTCTTGCACTTTAATGGCCTCCCTTAAACTTTACTCTAAGGGGGGCACTAAAGAAACACACTTAAAATTATAAAATTTTTCTTAAGTGATAGAACTCTCTAAATAATATAACTGCAAAACTATTTATAGTAAGTATAAGGATGGGTTCAAGCACCATGGTTCTTGATAAGGTGGCATTATGGTGGTATAAAATGGACTAAAGCCTTAGCGCTATAATATTGGCTCCGCTACTGCCCTGTCTAATCTAGTATAATTAATGATTAAAATAACAAAAAATTTTGTTGAGTCAATGTAGTTCCTCGCATTGGTAACTGCTACACTATAATGCTATAGAATTTGAGCGCTATGACGCTTAAATATGAATTTCATCACTGAGGTATTGCATGGCTCAATGCTTCAGTGCTCATTTTCCTGATACTCCAGTGCGTCATTACTAAATTTAGCTGCACCGACACTATGTTGCACTACAGAACAAACTTTGGTGCCACTACGGCTATAAAAAATAGAGAAATTGGAGCTAAAATGTCTGAATTAGGAACCTCAGCATTGATAACCAAAAACTATTGCGCTTTATATGGAGACACAACAGCGCTGTCCAACACTTATAGTTTTTTTCCCTTTCTTGTACATTTCCTAAGAAAATATAACTAAAATAACATTTTTTTTTAATTTAAATACAATAGATAATATACAATTTACACTAACAAACATCCTCCAAGCAAGGTATCTCACACCAAATCAAAGTGCAGGAAAAAAAATAACGGCCAAACCTAAACTAGAATTCATTTTCCTAACAAACAAATCTATCGTATCAACGTCTCTCTGCTCTGAGGTGATTTTTGGGCGATTTAGAGATTCCTCTAGTGCTATCATTTCTGGCCCTCCTGGCCAAAATTTCTTGGTGTTTTCGAATTGCTTTTCTGACTCTACGCATCTGGTTCTCTCTTGTGTGTGGATTTTGATGTTTCTCTTTATGTTTTCGTGAGGGGAGATGATGACTCCGTCGTCATCTGGCCCGATTCCTTCTTCTTTTGAAGGGAAAACACAATCTTTTAAGGATGATGTTGCTGATGTTTCATCGTCTTCTTCCAAATTTAAATTTGTTCAATCTTCATTTAAGGGTTATCCGTCCCTTCTTTTGAGGATTCAGTAGTTGAGCAGCTAGCTGCTCCGTATGCTTTAACCTTGGTTGGTAAGTTTGTGTTAAGAAGGTCAAATCTTGATGTTATCTGAAAGTTTTTTGTGAACCTTAAGCTTTCTGTCTCTTTTCATGCGGGTTTACTCGATCAAAGGCATGTTGCTATCCAGCTAGCTAATGACCTTGAGTATAGTCGGATTTTTGCTAGGCATTCATATTACATTCAAGCTTGTCAAATGTGTATTTTGAAATGGACTCCAGATTTTGATGTTAGGGAAGAATCTTCGATTTCTCCTATTTGGATTTCATTTCTGAATTTACATTTGCATTTCTTTAATCACCAAATTTTATTTGGTTTGGCTTCCATCTTTGGCTGTCCATTGCAGATAGATCAATCAACTGCTTCTGTGTCTTGCCCGTCTATGGCAAGGGTTTTGGTTGAGTTGGATGTTTCTAAGAAACATCCAACTGAAGTTTGGATTGGTTCTGAAATGAAAGGTTATTTTTCAGAAAGTTGAGTTTGGAAATTTGCCTATATTTTGCACTTTTTGTAAGATGCATGGGCATGCTATGAATCAATGTTTTCATAAAAACTACCAATTACGTGCTGATAAGAACACTTTGAAACAATCATCTGATACTAATCCTATAGAAAAATCCCAAACTGTGAGCCCTGTTGTAGGACCCGAGAAGGATCCTCATGAGCAAATTACTAAGCCTGATCCTCTTGAGCAGGGAGTTGATCTTGTTAATACTATGCCTAATGCTTTAATTAATGTTAATTCTATTGACTGTGTTGTTAATATGGACACTTTTGTGCATCAGGCTGATCCTTCTCCCTCTTGCATTCTTAATCATAATATAAATGAGGTTAATGATCTTGTGATTTCTAATTCTCCAATTGGTCAGAATGCAGATATGGTTATTAATGGTGTGATTCAACTGACTGACAGTGATAAAGATAAGAATGATGCTTCCCTTGAGGAGGGAGAAATTGCTGCCATGGCCCAACAATTAATTCCTTCATCTGATAATAAAGTTGTGGAGAGAAAGAATTCTGAAATATGGGAAGATGATGGTGGGTTTATGGATGATGATGAACCTCATCTCCACAATGTTGGTAAAACTCTTTCTACCTCTAACTATAATAGTGATAATCTTTCTGATAGTGATGAGATAATGACAGATGCTAGATGTTTTTCCTCGGATGACAACGATACTAGCTTTATTAAATTTCATAGTAAAAGGGGCCTCAAGCCTAAGCATGTTTCATTACAACCGAATAGAAACACTCCTAGAAATACTCATTTCAATACTTCTCATTAATGTGTTTGTTATGTTTAGCACTATTATTTGGAATGTTAGGGGCATTGGATGCCCATCGTCTAAGATTCATGTTAAAAATTTATGTCGCATTCATCATATTTCTATTCTAGTTTTGCTTGAACCACTTATCCCTGCTTCTAGGTTAGCTAGTACTTCTTGATTTCTTGGTTTTAACACTGCTGTCTTGAATGTGGCTAATAAAATCTAGTTATTTTGGAAAAATCTTATTAAAATTGATGTTATTGGAGATTTTATTCAATTTTTACATTATAAAATTGAGGCTTTCAACTTTCAATGCTCTTTATTTTTGCTGCTTCCTCCTTTTATATTAGGAAAGTGTTATGGGATCAGTTTATGAATTTTAATAGTATCTGTTAATTGCCTTGGATGGTGGGTGGTGACTTTAATGCTATCACTACTCCTGCTGAGAGGAGTGGAGGATCACCTCCCTCTTATCGTTCTATGGTTGATTTTAATAATATGATATTGGTTTGTAACTTGATTGATATTGGTTTTAATGGTAACAATTTTATGTGGAACAGGGATCACTTATGGCAAAGGATTGATCGTGTGCTTTTTAATGACTCTTGGATTAATGCTTTTAGCTTTACTAATGTTCAGCATCTTAGTAGAACTTTGTTGGATCATTCTCCCTTGCTTCTCAACATTAATAATAGACAAATTAATACTACTGCTCAATTCAGATTTTAGAATATGTGGTTACTTAACAACACCTTCTTTGAGGTTGTTAAGTTTAACTAGCAAGCCCCCCTTCATCCTGACACCTCTATTATTGATATGAAAAGGATTTGGCTCAAACTCAAGAGGTTGAAAATTGTTCTCAATTGGTGGAATCGCAATGTTTTTAGAAATATTTTTTCTAACATTCTTCAAGTTGAACAATGTGCTGCTATCAATGAAAACCTTTGTCAAAATGACCCTTCGGAGGCTAATTTCTCGTTGCTTAATCAATCGAAACTTGATCTTTTTAACTTTCAAGCTCATGAAGAGGTTTTTTGGAAGCAGAAAGCTGCTGCTAAGCACTTGGTTGAAGGTGATAGTAATACTAAGTACTTTCATGCCTTAACTAAGAGGAAAAAGATTAAGAATAGTATCACCAACATCCTTAGAGAGGATGGCACTTTTTCTAATGATAGTAATGAGATTGTCAAATTAGCTGTTAGTCACTTTACTAACCACTTTAATAAAGTTTTTAACCCTAATCAGGTCACGGATCACTCTTTTATTCCTAATATTATCTCGAATGAGGATAATGTCTTCCTTTCATCCCCTCCCTCTTTTGAGGAAGTTAAAGATATTGTTTTTGATATGAATAGTGACTCTGTTGCTAGCTCGGATGGGTATACGACTCTGTTCTTTCAAAAATGTTGGCATATTATTAATGATGATATTTTTTAGGCCTCTTTAGATTTTTTTGCTGGTAATCCTATTCCTAAATTTTTTATGTCTACCTCGCTTGTGCTTATTCCTAAAAGTACTTCTATTCAAACGTGGAATGATTTCCGGCTTATTAGTCTTTGCACTTTTTTTTAATAAATTGGTCTCCAAGATTATTACAAATCATTTATCTTCTATTTTGCCTAAAATTATCTCTCCTTTTCAAATGGGTTTTGTGAAAGGTAGGGATATTACTGATAATGTCCTTTTGGATCAAGAACTTAGCCAAGATTTGGATGTTAAGGTTAGAGGAGGTAATATGATTTTGAAGCTTGACATTGCCAAGGCTTATGACAATATTAGTTGGAAGTTTATCTACTTTATGCTTGAAAGTTTTGGTTTTAGCACTGTCTTTATTAACCTTATTAAAAATTGTATTACAAATATGTATTTTTGCATTATTTTGAATGGGTCTAACCACGGCTTCTTCAACTCCTCCCATGGCTTAAGGCAGGACGATCCTATTTCCCTTGCTCTTTTTATCATTGCGGTGGAATTTTTATCTAGGGGTCTCTCAAATTTATTTGAACTTAATCCTAACCTTTATTTTAGAACTGTTGGAGGCTTTTATTTATCTCAATTTTGTTTTGCTTATGACTTCATTGTTTTTACTAATGCTACTATTAATATAATTCAAAAAATTATGGATTTTTTCAAAAATTTTGAGTCTGTTAGTGGCCTCACTTTTAGTAAAAACAAATGTTGTTTTATCACTTCTAAAAGGATTCCCAATGATGATATTAAAGATGTTACTTGATTTACTCATTCTAGCTTACCTATTAAGTATCTTGGGGTCCCCTTGTTTAAAGGTAGTAAACAAACTTTCTTATTTGATGATCTTGTTGCTTCTGTTCATAATAAGCTTCTTTCGTGGGATTCTAACTTTCTTAGTTTTTGTGGTCGTGTTACTTTAATTAAAAGTGTTATTTGTGCCTTACCTGCTTATATGTTTTAGACTTTATTTCCTACTCAAACTATTTGTAGTAGGATTCACAAGATTATTAATAAGTTCTTTTGGAAGGGTACTCTCTCTTCCTCTAAAATTATGTGGTCCTCTTGGGAAAAATGTTGTGGCATGTTTGAAGAAGGTGGTCTTGGTTGTAAATCTCTCTTTGACATTGCTAAGGCCTTTTCCTTTAAACTATGGTTTAAATTGTTGGCTAAAGAGAATCTTTGGGCTAAATTTATGATCTCTAAATATTGTGTGGGCAATCACCCCGCCAATATTTCCAATAAACCTGGTAACTCTAAATTTTGGAAAAGGTTATGTAAGATAAAATGGGAGATGGAGCCTTTTATTTCGTTGGGGCTTAGTGAAGGCAATATCTTCTTCTAGCTAGATAAATGGCTTGGTAAGGATTCTATTGACTCTTTAATGCACTCTACTTCTTCTGGTTCTGTTAAAGTCAATTTTTTCTTTAAGGATAACTGTTAGGATTATGAGAAGTTATCGAATTGTATCCCTCACTGCATTATTTTGAGAATTCTCAACTTGCCTATTAATTTTCATTCCAAAGATATTATTTTGTGTGATTTTTCTAATGATGGGGAATTTCATCTTAAAGATGTTTGGCATTCTTTTAGAATTAAAGGAAACTTGGATAAGATTTTTGCTAACATCTGGCACAAGAGTATCCCCTCTACGATTTCTGTGTTTTTTTGGAGAATCCTTCATAAATTCATTCCTATGGAGGATAATCTCATGAAAAGAGGTTTCTCTCTTGCTTCGAAATGTCAATGTTGTTTTCATACTGAAAATATGCATCATGTGTTTGTTTCTGGTCCTGTGGCTGTTAGAACTTGGGTCTACTTTGATGATTTGTTTCAATTAAATAGTGTTAACTCCCACCTCCCCCTTAATGCTTATCTTAAGTCTTGGTTTGTTGATACTAAAGGTCATATTCGCAATATTATCCCCTCCCTTATCCTTTGGATTCATAAATGAGTTACCAGCCTTACCCATTTATAATCTAGGGGATCTCTCTATCATTCTCATAGATTTTGATTTTTAAGGCTTTGGGTTAGCCATTCATTGGCTAGGCTGACCATGATAGATGCATAAGGTTAGTGGTCACCTAATGCAAGTGTTGTCTTAGGCCAATTTGATCTAGGCTAGGAGATAGATCATGAGAAACTTCTCTTAGTCACTTCGGTCAAGCCATATGGATAACCCAAGTGGTCCCATGTGTTGGGTCACCTAAAGTTGATCATTGGAGACCCAATGGAAAGTCCCAAAGGGTTTGGGTGCCTTAATTTAGTTTAGAGCATTTAATTTTAAGTTTTGGGAGTTTAGGTTTGATTTGATCAACCTAGGATAACTTGGTCATCCAAACTTTATAATGAGTTAGGTATGGGTTCAACTCATTCCAAATAACATTTGGAATTTTTTGGTGAGTGGTTTAGGTCATGGAAAGGCTTATATACATGAAATGCTATTTTGCATGTTTATGTGTTGATTTTGTCAACCTAGGTTGGTGTGGTTAACCAAGATTTGCCAAAGCTTTGGGTTTATTCTAATCCACTCCAAATAATATTTGAAGTTTATTGAAAGTGGTCTTGGGTCATTACAAATTCAAGCTATGTTGAAATTTATTTGAAAGTTCAATTTAATGTTTTATGGTTTAATAGCTTTTTTTCAACCATGGTCGACCAAAGGCTCAACTGGATTTAGGCATTAATGGTTTAGGGTTTAAGAGTATTTGGAGGCTTTAGAGAGGTTTAGGTAAGCTTCCAAAGGAGATTTTGGGTTGAGTTTTGAAAGGGTTCTTTAATGGTCAAAGTGACCAATGGTGATCAACCTAGCCCATTAAAGGATTCAATGGTGTTTATGCATGATAATGAATGATTTTCACATACCTAGGAGATAAATCTAGGTCTTGGATTGAGTAGTTCAATATGATTCATACATATGAAGGGTTTATGTTTAAAAAGTGTCCATGGGTCAAACGAGGTCAACCAAGGACTCAAATGAGTTCAAAGTAATGTAATAATGATTATGAACACATTTAATGATTTTTGAAAGGCTTCAAAGGGATTTTATATCAAGATTCCATGTTCAGTGCATAGACTATAAATATTTGAAGGTTTTGATTGCTTGGAATATAGTTAAGGTTTCAGATTTTATAAGGACATGGAGGCCTTTAAAATGAACACGTAGAGTTTAGGGATATGATTAATCAATATATAAATGATCAAATACAAATCCAAATGCTTTTCCTAGAGTTTTGGATCCATTAAAATTTTCTCTGAAAAAGGGAAAAATCTAAAGGCTTTAAGTTTGAAGTTTACATAAGATGCTTCTAAAACTAGAAATTAAATTAAATTTGAATTAGATTTTAGTTAGGATTGATAATTGATTGAAATTTATGAATGAGTGAAGAGTTTAGGATTTATTAAAAAAAATTAAATTGAACCACTGATAATTGTTTGATGATTGTTAGATGATTACTTTAAGATTTAGAAATCGAATAACATGTCAAAGCACAATGTAGAGTTGGATCTATGTTTTGAAAAAATCCAAGAATTGGAAATTCGTAACTAAATTTTTGATTAAGGATTTTAACCTCACACAAAAAAGAGTCCCACATGAATCAAGGAAGAATAATTTTGGTCATTGGTCACCTTTTAAGAGATGTTATTAGTGACACGAGGGTCATTAGAAAGGGGACATTGCTATTTTTATGCATAATGGTTGATTGATCACTAAATTTGGGTTTATTTGCATGCCTTGTAGCTTAATATTTTTGTGCTTATTGGTTAGGTTGCTTGGAGGGTTGAGGGGTGATGTGGGATGCGTGTGAACTTATGTTTGTAGGAAAACAAGGCTTTGTTATAGACTATGTAATGAATGCTTGTGCTTGTAAAAGTTGAGTAATGCTTAGGTTTTCCTTGATATATTAACAATGAAAACTCTCTTAAATTTATGGAAGTATACGTGTCAAATCAAGTAATAAAATTATTAAGCAGAGTGTCAAACATGAGATAAAGTGTTATGTTTACTTGCAACAAAACTATTAAAACTTAGTTTTAATGCATAATTTATCCTACTAAGATAAATATGATGTTTTAGGAATTTTTATCACTTGATAAAAATCGTAAAATAGTTAATACAATGTTTAATAAAATGTTTTTGATTGATGAATGCAAATACCATATTTTTCCTAATAAGACTTTTAATTATAGATATGATTCAGAGCATGGACATCCCTAAATTGTTATCGAGCTTATAAGGGTGAAAGAATATCTATTGACATCCTACAGTTATAATATCTCCTTAAGAACCTATAATATTTAAACATCATATATCTAGGTATGCAAACATTCTATCTTAATATTCTTAATTATTCTTGCATTCCTCGTTTGAGTCTATACATCACACTAGATTTTAACTACACATATGGACACTATGTGTATTAAATAAAGAATGGGATAAAATTGAAAACATCATTAAATCTTTAAAGAACAACACTCTTCATTAGTACTTTAATATGCTCTTCACATCATCAATCTAAAATAAGTGATTTAGCCAGACATAGAATAAATGATAAACAAACCCATTTTCATTATATTCATAGAAGAATCAAAGTACAAGGAAAATAATAGAATTTATCACCAAGTAGGATCAAAGTTTCTACTCTACACTCCTTTCTTCACTTACAGCGCTACTTAAACAAAATACAAACTAAACACTCCAAAAGATAATATCATGTATTTTCCTAGCCTCCTTTAGATTTTACTCTGAGAGGGTACTAAAGAAGCATACTAAAAAATTCTAAACTTTACACAAGTGACTGAGCTCTCCAACAATTAGAATAGAATATCTATTTTTATAATAACATAAAAAGAGCATCTAAGACTATGACGCTTTAAAGTATAGTGTTGTGGAACCTGAAATTGAACTAATGATTAAACAATGAAATGTTTTCTCCACTGCGGTGCTTGATGACGAGGAATAATTTTTAGTGAACACTTGTAACTTTTACTAAAATAATGTTTCCCTTAGAATGTATAACTTCTACAGCATAGTTTTGTTAAAATCAGAGCATTGTGGTGCTCTAGGGAATAAAATTACATGAAATATTGAAATGTGTGGCACCGCGACATTCAAATTCCTGAGAACCTGGCACAGCCAAGATGGCATTCCTACACAATAGTGTTGGATGTGTTTTTGCTATAGTGCTAGCAAATAGGGAGCATGGTGCTACAATTTTCAAAAGTGATGCCTCGGTGATGTTGAATGTAGCGTAGCATTGATGTTTTCTCAAGCATCAAGTTGCTAAATGTTTCTTTATATTTTTCACCAATTTTGAGTTTTTGTTGCACAAAAATAGCTAAAATAACACATATCAATTGAAATTCAAACATAATAAACATGACATAATTTACACTTATCGAATTCTTCCTAGCTTAAACTCTTTCTTGTCCTCAAGCAAATAAGAAATCTGTACTTCTAATTAATTTAATAATCAAATTAAAAATTAATAATTTAAAATTACTAAAATATAAGATAATATATTATAATTTAGAAGTAATTGAAATGAATAAGATCGTAATTCTAGTTTAGAAAAATCCTAATAATTACCCTAACCTGTTACCCATACCATTGCTTATTTTGAATTTATATGTTATGAATATAATCATTGACTATTAAAATTTGAAATGAATAATACATCTTTAAAGATTAGATGTCTTTGTAGTTAAGATTGAAATTTATTAGTTCACCATCATCTGTACAACTTTTTTTGTCTTATCCTTTATGTGTTTAAGTATAAAACTGTAGTTTAACATTAAGCTTTTAATTGATACCAATATTTAAATATACTCTTCTTCTTCTTTTTTCTTTTTAGAACTCTTATCATAATTCTTTTTTTTTTTTTTTTTCATTCACATAAAGTATGTAGTTAATGATTTGAAATATCAGTTTTACTTATAATCACTTATAATCATAATGATTTTAATGTAAGGATTTAATAAAATCACATGTTCCAATTTTAAGTTATTATGATTTCCAATTTTAAGCTACTCCTATCTATTCTTTAACCTTAATTATTCATCTTTCAATTAAAAGGTAAATATATAAATGTCTATCTTATAAATTCAAGTTAAGTCAATAACTTAAGTGATCTAAGTTAATTAATTATTAGTTTTCTATTCTATGAATTATAATACAATGTTCAAATAAACTATAATATAAAGTATTATTATTATCCTAATTTTACATAAATTTTATAGGGATCTCCAAATTAGAATTCCCCATGTGATGCTTGTTAATTAGGAAAGTAAACTAGGTTAGTATTTTATTAAATAAACTACATAGTAATCACTAGACCTCTAGAAATTCTATAAGTACAGTGAGTTTAGGAGGTAAAAAAATTTGGATTTAAAATTATGAATGATTATTCTAGATTCACCTAGGCTATATTTTTTATATATAAAAGTGAATCATTTGAAGAGTTTAGAACCTTTTCTATTTATATTCAGAGGAAAAATATGATATTTACTCTCAACCGTTCATAATGACCACATAGGTAAGTTTGAAAATAAAAATTTTGAATCATTTTAATAAGAATCAAGAATAGATCATAACTTTTCTACCCCTAAAACCCCATAACAAAATGGAGTATCTAAAAGAAAGAATATGATATTGGTAGAGACAACTATGGTAATGTTAAGTGAATATGATTTACCCAAATATTTTTGGGGATAAGCAAGCAATAAAAACTACCTGTTATGTATTGAATCAAGTTAACATTATATCCAAACTGAATAAAATTCCTTATGAATTACTTAAGGGTAGAACCCTAAAATTTTCTCATTTATACATTTTTTGGTGTAATTATTTTGTGTGAAATAATGGAAAATCTCACTTAGGAAAGTTGGATGCTAAGGCAAATTAATTAGTATTCTTAAGATATTTCTTTGTAGGAAAAGCTTATTGGATATTCAATAAAAGAACCTTAGTTATAGAAGAATCCATACACATTGTATTTGTTAAATCAGATAATCTTATTAAAGTTAAGATAGATGAAGATGTTGAAGAAGAGATGATCCTTGAAGTAAAAATATTGATGTTGAAAATAGAGAAGAAGTTCAAGATCCATTACGTAGATAATTGAATTATTCATCTAGTCACCCTATAGAGCTTATCATAGGAAATCCATCCATATGGGTTAGTACTAAGGAAGTTCTTAGAAAAGTGGTTAGCCACACAATATTTATTTCTATGATAGAACCCTCTAGTGTAGATCATCCATTAGTTGATGAATTCTAAATTTTAGCTATGCAAGAATATGTTGAATTAATTTATTAGAAATGATGTGTTTGGGTTAGTTAGTAGACCCACTAATTAGAGTGTTATCAGAACAGAATGGGCTTTTAAAAATAAGTTAAATGGCTCTGGATCAATAGTTAGAACTAAGTTGGTATATAAGGGGAATAATCTTATAAAAGGAATATAGTTTGAGGAAACCTTTACCCCTATAGGTACGCTAAAAGTTGTAAGCGTATTACTAGCATTTGCTTGTTTTAAATTATTTAAATTATATCAAATGGATGTTAAAAGTGTCTTTTTGAATAAAGAAATAAAAGATGATGTCTATGCAGAACAACCCCTAAGTTTTGAAAATTCAACTTTTCCCAATCACATTTATAAGCTTAAGAAAGCATTTCATGGGCTAAAGCAAGCATCTAGGGCATGATACGATAGACTTAGAAACTTTCTATTAAGCAAATACTTTATTAAGGGTAGTATAGACATTACCTTATTTCTTAAGAAAGTTGGCGAAGATTTACTCATAGTCTAAATTTATATTGATTTTTTTTGGTAAAAACCCATGGAGGGGCCTACACATTAATATAGAGAAAAAAGTACAAAGTCCTTTAAGGGTCCTCGAGCCCACTAATGCTCAAAAGAGTTATAAAATTAAAAGCTAAAAAACCTATGACTCAAGGTCCCTACTATGAAAAAGTATAGAAATACCTAGATACATCCTATTGTGCACAAGTAAGAGTACCCAAAAAGAAGGAAGACAAAAAATAGCTTGGAATAACATCTTCCCATCAAAAATCCCATAAGCACAAATACTAGCACTAATAAGAACCTACAAAAACAAATAACATCTACAGGAAAAATAGTACAAAGAACAGTAATATCTAGCAAGATGATAATTCAAAAAACTATTATTGAAACAAATTATAATATGTAAGCAGACAATAAAACAATAAGTCCCAAAATCATCAGGGTAATAATCCCAGCAGACCTCATCCTCCACAAAATTGAAGATATCATGAACAAAATTAAAATACAGAGGATAATCCATTTTCTCCTCCACTAAGAAACTAGGCCAAAGATCAACCAAAGAAGAAAACAACAACATGGTGTGAGTGAAATACCAGGTACCCAAGAGATGAGAAAGCTAATACCAAGTCCCCACAAAAAGATTATCCAACCCGACATCAATGCAAGGGCTCCAGGTATCACTCCAAGAAAGGAGAGAATGGGACAAAATAAGAACACAAAGACTAGCAGCATAAATGAAACATGGCACCCAAAGATGCATACGGGAAGACATCTCAGAACACCAAAGATGTTCAGCCAGCAGGAGAAATATAAGTCAAATACATCCAAAAAAATAACAAAGGAATAAAAGGATAAAAAACCTGACAACGTCACATAACTCATTGCAGCCAAAGCCTCTAAAAATACAACAAGAAAGAATAATCCAAACATCCACCAACCACACGAAAAGGAGACCCAGCAGATAGCAAGCCTCCAAAATTCTAAAGTAGTACAGAGTCTAAATTTATATTAATGATATACTTTTTGGATCCATAAATGATGATTTATGCAAGAAACTTTTTGCCACTATGAGTAGTGAATTTGAGATGAGCATGATGGGTAAGTTAATATATTTTCTAGGTTTTAATTTTAAATAAAGAGATGATGGAACATTCTTAAGCCAAACAAAACATATTAAAGAAAAAATTAAAGAAATTTGATATGGATGGTTGTAAAAATATGAATACTCCGATGAGCCTGACCACCTAATTAGATAAGGATTTAGATGGAAAATATGTTCATTAAAAAATATAGAGGGGTTATAAATTCCTTTACGTGAGTGCTAGTAAGCTTAATATTATATTTAGTGTATTCTTATGTACTTGATTTTAAACTAGCCCTAAGAATCTCATATGATCTTTTTTAAAATAATTTTGAGATATATCATTAGCACACAAAACTGAGATATTCTAAGAATGGCTAAACATCTGACTTAGTTGGATACTCATATTTGAATTTTGCTAGATGTTGGGTAGATAAGAAAAAGAATCATGAACTTATCAATTTATAGGATAATCTTTAGTTTCTTGACCTAGCAGAAAGAAAAATTCCATAACCGTGTCCATCACAGAAGCTGAATATGTAGCTATAGGAAACTGAGTTGCCTAAGTCCTTTGGATAAAGAAACATATCTATGATTTTGGATTCTCTATATGAACCATCCCTATTATATGTTATAATAATAGTGCAATCTATATTTCAAAACAAAATCTTATTTAGCAATTGTCGCATAAAATATATTGATATTAGACATCACTTCATTAGGGATAATGTAGATAACAGAGAAATAGAATTATAGCATGTGGATATTGTCAAGAGATTTCTCACCAAATCCCTAATTTTTTGATACGTTTAACACAATTTGGACTAGACTTTGTGTCATTTATATAAGTGCTTATTATTTGTTTGTTTTTGTGTTTAGTCAGTGTTTGAGTTTTGTGCATGATTATTTGTTTTCGTGCTTGTTTGCAGGTATTTTTATTTTAGTAGTTTATTTTCCCTACAATTTAGTATGCATTTAGTTTCTCTTTTTGGCGATGTCAAAAAAGGGAGTATGAAGTTTGTTGGTTGTATTATAAATTATGGTAATTATACTATTTTTACTAGTAGTACAATTTATTCTATTTCAATTTAGTGTATGGTTGTTATGTGTTATTTTATCTTTAAAAAAATTTGTGTGATTCAAATAAAAAAAAATAAAGATTTTTCCCTATTTTAAAAAGAAGAAAGCACTTATTGAGGGGGGGGGGGGGGGGGGGGGGGGGGGGGGGGGGGGGGGGGGGGGGGGCATAGAATAAAAATCTAAATTATAAATTTCAAATACAAACCAACAATATTTGCCATCATAAAAAAGGGGGGAGATTATTGCAATCCAGGAGCCTGACCTTGTGTTTTAATTATTACAAATATTATATGTTGTTTATTTTGTTTATTCACACATTATATATTAAATATTTATTTTGTCTGCTATTAATCATTTCAGGTACACCATACACTAAGCAAAAGCCAAAGAATCAGGTCAAGATATGGTAGCATCAGTAAAAAAGCCAGTATATATATTATAGAGTATATATTTTTTACTTTTCTTGACTCTATTTCTGTATTAGGTGTATGGTGGCTTAGCGATCATGCACAAACATAAGGGGGATTAAAAATATTTTAATTTCTTTGTAAATCATACTATACAATCATGATCATATTATATGATATGCTTAAATATAAATTGATTAAAATATTTAATTTAATTAAATGAGATTAATTAAAAGTTGAGTATAACTTATCAAAATGTATGACCATCACATCATATAAGATGATCAACTATTTCAAGAAACCCTGCCATCGAATACTGATTACTTAAATTAGGTAATTTTGACTTTTAAACTTTGAACTAATCTTATAATACAAAATGGTTCATATTGTACGATCTTCTATTAAGTTGCCTAATTAATCTTGAGGATTAAAGAATTGAATAATATCTAATCTTCATTTATGATCATATTGTATGATCATTAATCGTATGAGATGATTTACAAAGACCTCTCCTAGACAAATTAGATCATCTTAGATTTATTCGATTCTACTAATCATATTGTACAAACTAAGGATCATACTGTACGATCAGAAGCGATTTACTTTAAAATTAGGAATTTTGGAAGCCCACTTTATAAACTCTTTTGGGGCTTATGAGAATAAGTCTTTTGTTAATCACATAACATTTTATTTTTATACGAGAGCTTGAAAATAGTCCAGATTCATAAGGGAGATAGTGGAGGTGAGGTTGAGAAAGGGTGAAAAGCCTTGAGGGAGTCAAGGGAGTGTGAGGGGCTTCACACGGTTGCTCTGACTGGCCAACACCTTAGGTCATTTGATTGTATTAGTGGAGCTCTTAGAGAGGAGCTCTAAGAATAAGAGTTGTTTGGCCAAAGACCTCCTAGTCGAGGAGGTTAGGGTTTCAACATCTTTGCTAGAGTGAGGAGCTAAAATGAGGGATGGGATCTCCGTTGGGCTTGTAAATGAAAGGAGGGACAACATCTTTGCCAGGTAGAGGAGGCGAGAGGAGGGAGATTCTTTGAGTGTGAATAGTCTATAAAGGTGATTCTCTAACTGTGGAAAGAGATAAGGGCTTCTCCGCCTAACTGTGTGCTGTAGGAGAGTCTCTATTTAGTGCAAATACCTAAACTAGAGGACCTTTGGGGAGTGGGCATATGTAAAATTTACTTAATCATTATAAACCTCGGTTTGCATTTTCTTACTTTTCATGCTATTTACTTTACGACAATGTATGTTAATTTTTATTACATTTGTGAAAGAGGATTTTTGAGATTATTTTTTGTTGATATTTATTTTGAAAATCAGTAAAACAAAAGAATAAAAATAATTATTATTTGTTTTCTAAAAGTTTAAAAACAAAAAAATCATGTTTTTTGTTTTGAGTTCTTTTGTTTAATGGCTTCTACAACTTTCAAGTTTCATTTTTCAAGAAAAAATATTTTCAAAATTCAAAAAAGTTTTAAAAGAACCAATTCACCCCCCTTTGGTGTGCCTTTTGCTCTTTCATTCAAGTGAATAGTCCTATATTTACTATAAGTAAATGATATAGAATCTAGAAAATATTAAAAGATGTCAAAAGCTGTAAAAGCTTCGAAAGATGCCTCTTCACCTTTTACTTACAGGTCTTGGAGGGTTACATGTAAAACTATATCTATGAATGTTAGAAATGCTAAAAAAATACAATATATGATGTAACTCATTGTAGGCTATTGTAGAAACTTGGTTTAGTTGATTGACCTTTACATGAATATCTATTTATAATATGGCCTTTAAATTGGGGCCAATCCTTTGTGTGAGTCTTCAAAGGTGAGTTTCTTGGGTGGCAAGTCCTCAGGTCCATTGTATAAGGCAAGTCAATGAAGGCAACTCCTTTGGATTTGGAGGTGAAGACATTAAGATATGATTTATACTCTTGAAAGTGAAAGGATGGGCCCTCTTAGATGGAAATAATCGAGAATTGAAGACTTCCTTAACACAATAAATTATAGTTGTTACCTATGAGGTTTGTGTTTCATGTAGTTGGACAAAGAGTTTTTGTTGTGATTGAGTGGCCTTGATTATGATGGATGATCGTTGATAAATAATTTTTATCGAGATGAGTGACATTTGAAGCTCAAGTGAGTTTTAATGATTCATAGAAGACTTGAAAAGGGAAACCACTCCTTAGTGTGGCATGCTAGGATGAGTCTTCATGTTATAGCCTTATTTGAAGAATGGTTGTGATTTTAAGGATTAACACTAATCAGTTTATTGGAAAGTCACTTTCCTTCATGGCGATTGCTCCTCTTGATAGATTTGACCATTTAGGTTGATTCTCTTAACAGAGGCCTATTTGATGCTTGCAAAATGTCTATATCGGCATGTAAGAAAGTACAATATGCATATAATTATTGATTGCTATAACCTCATATTGTTTGTCCATAATGATTTAAATTTTTTTATTAAATTTTGGATTGATCATAATAATAATCTTTAATTATTTATTGAGTTTATTTTTAATGGCGGTTCATCAAAATATTTTATTGAGTCCATTTTGATGGTGCTATATTAAATTTGTTGAAATGATGGTGAGCAAAATTAACCAAATTATAACTAGGTTACTATATATATATATATATATATATATATATAAATCTTATTCAATTGAGGAGAAAATGCCCTTAAAAAAAAAATCTGTTATTCAACTTGAAGAAATAGCCCTTTCTCGCTCGATCTAAAAATTCCTACACTCGGCTAGTTCTTCGCTTTGTCTCTGCCACTGCAGAGTATATTCAGCATTCGCTCATCTCTTCCCATCTATCCTCTTTCTTTCATCTTCAAGATCGAGGTTCCCGCGGAATCTTATTAACCCCAGGCAAGATTATTTTTTTTTTAATTATAATTTTTTTAATGCGTAATCCTCCTCCTCCTCCTCCTCTTCCTGCTTCTAGATCTGCTAATCTGCTTTGAATTTTCTCTTTTTTTTTTATTTGCAAATATTGAATGCCATTGTGCTTTTCGCAAATGGGAGAAGATCGCGTTAACTGCTACTTACGGCAGCACAGATCTGAATGACAGTAGTTAGAAGATTGAATGAAAGTGATTCTTTTCTTTCGCCAGTAAGATGTATAGAGTTTTGAAAAATATGCCGCGTATTCCTGGTCTGTACTGTTTGGTTGAAGTAACATCTTAATTGATCTATTTTCCTGCTTATTTGTATTCATTATCTGTTCTAAGATCATACTTATTCCCGGTTTACGTTTGGTGCTATTTGCATTTACCATCCATTGGGTGTTGTGTATATCTTGAGAAAGTTTGTATGGAAAAAAGGTTATATTTTCTTACCTTTGCTCATTTACTTTACAGGTGCTTAGTTTGTTGATAATAGTTGTTGCCTGATTCACGAACATCAACTTCAAATTCCATCACCAGTACCCATCTCTGGTCATCTTTGGCAAAATGGTAGTGGTCAACTATATTTTAGTTTCAGTTTGCTGGTACATATTGATTCACGAATATTGATTGTTTTTGCATGCTTGTGGTTTGGGGGCCCCCTTTTTGGAGGAGAATGGCCTTTCACATCCCTACTAAAATTTTATCCAAGCTGAACCAATTAAAACATGTTTTAAGTTTTTTTACTTCTAAACCAAACACTAAGCAGAAAAAAATGATTGGATTCGTCCAATTTCCATTGAATGTCTTTGATTTAAATTTCTATTATTGATTGTTAGTTGATTTACCCATTTTCAATTTGGAATCAAGTTGAGCCATGTGTACCAATTCTTTTATAACTATTCAATCATTAATTTTTTTTTCTTTATTTGATTGTTTTGATTGCTTTCACAGATGGTTTTAATTTTTACTATGTAGTCTCCTTCATGTATAGAAATTGAATACATGGGTAGTTGATGTTATGCGCAATGTATTTGATGTTTTCATTGATGAAACAAATGCCGACCCCATTCATTTTTGGTGCATTTGAAATTTCTCCGATTTTGGGTAAGTTCCAAATACATTGAAAATTCATTGCAATTGCCGCTGATCGCCGCCCATAGTCATCACATGTCAGCCTTTGAACATTGCGCTCCATCGCCGACCGCAACTGTAGACCATTGTCGGCCATCGTCGGCGCTGGCCACCACTGCCTGTCATCGTCGGCCACCACCATTGCCGGCTACGACTTCATTCCAGAGCAGGCCGACCTCCACTCCGCCCACCTCCGCTCTGCCACCACTGTCGTCCACCATCGCCGGCCATCACCACCGCCAATGTCGGTCACCTACCACCATCCTCTTTGCACTTTACATTGCATTCATTTTACTTCAAACCAAAACCAAAAAGTAACTTATTCATTCCTTTTACACTCATTCAAACAACTCCAATGTATTCCTTTCCTTTTAAACTATATTTCTTTTATACTGCATTCCTTTTAAGCCAACCAGAATAAAAATGTTTCCTTTGTCGATGAATATTTGACATGCTTGAAGAAGGTATGGATTTCTTTTTAGGGATTTTAATTACGGCTGTAGTATCATTAACATATCATTCGTAGTATGCCTATCATCAAATATTGTATTAAAGGTCTTCGGCAAGTGATTAGGGTTGTGTTGAGCCATAATTTACCAAGGGCCTTAACCAAAACTTTCGATATTGATTAGACCACAGTAGTAATAAATAGATTTAAGCCAAATCATATCTAATTGCTAAATTTATAAATATATCATATATGCAGACATATTAGAATTTTTTTGTGTACTGTCCTTATAGAGATTATTCAGTACGAGTTATATATATATTTTTAAACTTGTTAAGGTGACCTTCTATTTTATTTAAGCATTATAATTTGAAATTTGTAGTGAAATTACGTTCAGTACTAATTTTCTTCAATGCTAACAGGTGGTTCTTGCTGCATCTATCATAAGTAAGTCTGGAAAGGGTGAGTTTGAACCTGAGTTCAGATTTCTATGTTACGTTTGTTGTTATATACTTGAATCCATTACTTTCAGTGTTTAGGCTACGTAGTGGAATATTGTTGTGATGCATGGTAAGCTTTTTCTAGTTTAATGCACATAGTGCATATGTATTTGTCATAACTTAAGCGTTCTAGTCATCTTCGTTGTTAATAGGTTAGGCTCTCTAGATTCCATCTGCTTCAATCTTTGGTCATGCAACTCATTAATATCTTTTTGGGCTCAAGTTTTTTGCTATCTTATTTATTTTGATGTTACTATCTTTCTCTTTCTCTCTCTCTCTCACTCTCTCTCTCGCCCCCCCCCCTTTCTAGTGTAATGCTAATCCGAAATTACCTGAAATGATTATTGAATTCTCTTGCCACGTTTTGGAAGAGATTTTTTTTTCCCTGTTTGTCTGATTGATCTGCCAAATTAGCATTCTGAATTTACTGGAATTGTTTATGCTCCGCAGTTTTTCCAAATTTAGCATAATAAATGAACTTTTTCAGATGCTTTCCTTGTGCATTAATTACCTGGCTGCATATCACTGCTTCTGAACCCCTATTCGTATGATCTTTTCTGCAGCACTTGTTTCAAGGCAGTTTGTAGATATGTCCCGCATAAGAATTGAAGGACTTCTTGCAGCATTTCCCAAATTGGTGGGCACTGATGGAAAGCAGCATACATTTGTTGAGACGGAAAATGTTCGCTATGTCTATCAGTCAATTGAAGCTCTTTATTTGCTTATTGTAACCAACAAGCAAAGCAACATTGTTGAAGATCTTGGAACTTTAACTCTGCTAGCCAAACTTGTATCCTTTTACTACTGTGGCTCTTGGAAATTTTAGGCTTTGAAAACTAATGCTTGGGCATGTTACAAATATTGTTTTTTATGCTTTGCATGATGATATATGCATATGCTATCATCTTTTTTATTACTCGTGTCCCTTTTTGCAACGTAACCACGTCTAGTTCTTAAAAATAAGTGTTTTCTGAAATCTTCTTATATGAGCATGCTCAATCATTATGGAGGCTTGTTTATTTATGCTCTTTAATCCAACAAAGATACCTGAATATTCACCCTCATTAGATGAGGATGGTATTGTCAAGTCTGCTTTTGAGCTGATTTTTGCTTTTGACGAAACTATTTCTCTTGGTCACAAGGAAAATGTAACAGTCGCTCAGGTCAAACAATATTGTGAGATGGAGAGTAATGAAGAGAAATTGCACAAGCAGGTCATGCAAAGCAAGATCAATGAAACTAAGGATGTCATGAAACGAAAAGCCAGCGAGATTGACAAAAGCAAGGTATTTTTTTGTTTATCAATTGAAGATCATGCATTTCCCTTCACTAGATCTGATTGTTGATCCTACATCAACCTTTGATTTTTGACTTAGGCTGCAACTTTTTGACGGACATGTAAAATAAAGGCAAAGTAATGGGAAATTTTGAACAGTAGTATACAACAACAACAACATCATCAAGTTTGTGTCCCACTATGTGGAATCGGCTACATGAATCTTTATTCTCCATTGTGTCCCCTTAAAAGTCAAATTCTTATTTAAATCTAATAAAAAAAGATTATTTCTAAAATTTTCTAACCAAATCTTTTTTGTCTACCTCTACCTTTCTTAACATAAGTCAATTCTAATACCTCTGCTTTCCTAACCGGGTTATCAGAAGGCCGCCGTTTTATGTGACCAAATCATTTAAGGCGACTCTCTCTAATCTTATCTTCCACTGGAGCTATTACAATCTTTTCACGTATATGCTCATTTCATATCCTATCTCTAAAGGTAAGGCCACTCATCCACTTGAGCATCCTCATCTCTGCAACACTTAACTTAGTATTATGCTTCTCTTTTAATGGCCAACATTCGGAGAGATTATTAGGTGCGGAGTGCGGACGGGGAGAACCGTCCGCACAAGCCTTATTCCGTGCTAGGTACCGGCACTCGGTAACGTTGGGTACCGCTGGGTACCGCTAGGTACCCATGTTTGTGCGGACGGTGCACACTCCGCACCTAATAATTTTTCCAACATTCGGCGCCATAAAGCATTGCAGGTCTCACCTCCATCTTATAGAATTTTCCCTTAAGTTTGAGCGGGACTTTTCTATCACATAACAAGCCCGATGCATTCCTCCACTTCAACCATCTAACTTGAATTCTACTGATGATATCCCCATCTATTTCACCATCACTCTGAACAATAGATTTGAGATATCTAAAACATGTACTCTTATTAATGAGATTGTTTTTTTTAACATCTCTATTGCAGCAAACAAAAGATTAAGTGATCTCTTACATACAATTGAGGATTAGCACCAGGAGAAGGGAATCTCAGCTCCTGAGGCATCTGACCTGAACGTCTTCTATCTCCTGCAATTTTCTAAATTTAGAATTTTTTGCATTTAAGACTTATAAAGAGTAGAAGTAGCATAATTTATACTTCTTTTTTTTTTAATATTTACCTTCTATTCTTTAAAGAGGACAAATACCCTTTTCACTTAACTTTCTATTTCATTTGTTAACTTTTTACTGGTGAATCTATATAACTAAATGTTTCTGATTTTATCCTCTGTTCTTGCAGTTGGATTTTTTTGTTAATCTTCTAAATTATATATCTAGTTTGTCTTCTTTCTCTCTCCTTCCTTTGTTATGTTCTTATTTTTTGTTTGCATGGTGCCATGCCATCCTTTTAAATTATTTTGTTAAGACTTACGAGTGTTAAATTTTTTATCATAATTTTAGCTTGTTATGCTTCATTACTGGTACATGTTAATTATAACAAATGTATCGTACATATTATATTAACTATCCTGTTACTCCTACTCATATTAATCAGATGAGTAGAAGATATAAATTTACTCACCTTGTGGATTCACGCGGGAAAACATTGCTTTTTTATTACTCTTGTATTTTGCAGTTTGGTGGAAGCCTTTATAAGTTTTTATTGCAAAATTCTTGGATTTTGTCTTCAATAAGTTGTGGATAATAGTAGTTGGAGCTTCCAAGAAATTCTAAATTAATTTTAACCATTATTGTCTTTGAAATTATTTCCTTATGCTTATAAAAAGCTAATTATTTTTTAGAGATAGAATCTATCGAGTATATTTTAGATAGCGGGAACAAAGCCAATTACATATTTTAAACATAATCACTCAAGGGGAGTAGGGATAAAATCCATGTCCTCGTGGCTGAAGGGCTGAGTTATGAACCACTTGGTTAAGGCCTAGCTCATATAAAAAAGTAATAATAAAAGTAAATTACCTTGCCTCTTGCCTTAGGCAATTTTAGAGCTTGCAATAAGATATCTTAGAATAAGACTAATTGAGAATGAAATGAATGAGAGTGAAAATGGAAATTAGCTCTGGTTGAATTTTGGCTTCATATGATTCATCATGTGCCATCTTAATGAGTCAAGAGGAGTTCAGAGGAACTCTATGGGAATATCTGCTTGTAAAGTAGACACGCCATTTGGAGTCTATATTTCTTTTTGTCTTTGTGGGAAAGTAAATCATAGATTTGAAAAGTTTTATTTTTGAAATCAAATATTATATTGAGAATAACATATCATTTCGAAATACATAAATGATATATATATATATATATATATATATATATATATATATATATATATATATATATATATATATATATATATATATATATATATATATATATATATATATATATATATATATATATATATATATAAGGGATTTTATTCTAAAGAAGAAAAGGATACAAGCAAGTCCAAAAAGGAACCAAGCCAAAATACAATACAACAATCATAAAAAAAGAGACAATAAATAGAGAAGGAAGCAAAAGCTAGCCGGCTCAATCATTGGCAGGAAGCTTTCTGCAAACACCCAGAAGCTAGGAAATGACCATCTAGAGGAGTAACCAAGTAACAACCACCAAACATATCAGTAGGAACCACCACCAATGGTTTCCATCAAGCCACAGCCATCCAGGAGGTGAACAGAAAGTCGCCACATCATTGCCCGGGCCTCGTAGAAAAAATAATAACTGCAAAGGCAAGCCCCCAACACCACCAAAGTAGCAAATGAGCACTTCAATCACAAACCAAAGAAAGAAGCCATTCCCAACCAAGCAGATCCCAACAGAAGACCAAAATTAAGAAAATCATTTCTTTTTGGATATTCATCGGTCACGCTTAGCGCTATTTTTAGAAACAACATCCTCAGCAAATTGAATAATACTTAATTCAAGATTATCCCGCGAATCCAAATCTTTCTCGATAATTTCCTCCCCACCATCTGAGGAATATCCATTCTCTAACCCATCACCATGCATCACCTCATAATCCCTTGATTTACTAACAAGATGAGTAAGCAAAGCATCACTTGACAAAATTGATATTGGCACCTCAATAAGAGGCACAACAGTTTTAGCCATAGGATCAGAACCATCAGAAAAGGAAGTATTAAAATGAGCGGGAGTATCCAAATTATTACTAACCTCACCACTATCACATGCACAATCTCAGGCACAGGTGGAACAACCTCATGGTCCCCCGGCTCCATAGGGACAGAATCATCAAGAACCACAGCTTCACGGCCCACTAGCTTCAAAGAAGCAGAACTGTAACCTACCACAACATTATCTTCCGCCACAACATCATCAACATCTCCATCAATAGAATAGGGAAACAAAGTAGAGAGAAGGTTAACAAAGAAAGGGTTAGGGCTCAACATGACACCCTCATTATTGACATTAGAATCATTGATCACATTATCCATTTTGTTACAAATACCCTCATTAAGACAACCCGAATCATCGACATCATTACCCACATGATTACAAAAGACCTCATTAACACCTCTAGCATTAACAACCACATTAGTTGTAGGTGAGACATGCATCAACAAATGAGCATTCTCATTGTTACTAATAAAAGCAAAAGCATTCCCATCAGAAATCTGTTGGTCAGTTCCAGTCACATTGACACCAAGATCATTAACACCTCCCACATTCTGCTCCTCATTAACAACCGAAGCCAAAACAACAATTGCATTACGGTGTGCATTCCCATCAAACAAATTTGGATTAGCATTAGATTTTGGAACAAACAATGAGGTAGAAGAGTGAATGTTATACTCAGCCCTACGATGACCTAGACACTTACATTAAACACATAATGAAGGAAAATCCTCCATCTAAACCAATTGAACATACCCTGCATTCTCAAGCCCAAGCCAGATTTTATATGGATAATTTTTTGTGATGTCCAGTTCTACTAAAACTTGCGCAAGAGATGGCCTAAAACCAACAAAAGTGGCATTGTCGACTTTCAAGAGCCGACCAAACATAGAACCCAAAGCATGAAGGATCTGAAGAAGAGAAGAGATAGAGTTGTAGATTGAGGAAGGATACCCAAATTAGAATCACTGAAGATTCAACACCGATATCCAAAGAAGGTGATAATTTAGTGAGTTTCATGAAACAATTATTCACCAAATAGAATCTATGGAAAAATGCTCTACTATAATCAAGATCATTAGATAACTTAATCCGAATGTGTGATTGATCAAGAACAGTAATAGAGAAATCAGCATTTAGCTTCAATTTTAAAAATAATCTACGAATTGCATCCGAAGAAGGTCGGCGTAAAGGAAAAAGTGCAACCAAAGCAAATTGAAAAGGAACCACAGGAGCCAATATTTCTTTATCCGAGATCCACAAAAAGGGTAAACCACGGAATGAACACTGCCGGAGCTCAGGAAAACATACAGTAGAAGGAGAACCAGAAAGGGCATCAACAAAAGACCGTGATTTGAAGGAACCATTCAAAAATTGGGATCACTAACTCGTTTAACCGTGATTCTGGCTGCGAACGACTGGAGGTGGAAGAGACGAGGAAGCCAAATCCGGAAAAAAAGGAAAAAAAAAAAAAAAAACACACAGAAAAAAGAGGTAAAAAATTAGCTTCCCTGAAACCTCTAACAAGAGGGGGCAAGAATCACCCGGACGAAAGCAGTGGAACACCCTGAATCGCGCCGGAGTAGATGCTAGGGCTAAGCCATAGCAGTGCATAAAACTTGAGCGATAGTTTAGTTCAACGAGTCAATACAATTATAATTGACTCAGGACAAAAATGATATTCTACAATGAATTTGAAAGTAAAAATAGGGTTTTATATATTTTACTTTTGTAATCAAAATAAGGCATAGAGAATAGCATATCATCTTAAAAACAAAAATAATATTCTACAATGATATTGAAAAAAAAATGGGATTTTGATAAATGTGCACATTCTTAGAGATTTTCAACTACTTTAAAATTTAAGACAAAGATTAATATTTTTGGATTTTCAAATGGGAATGGCTTAAGTTGAAATAATTTTTTTCATTTGCAAAAGAAAAAACGTAGGGAACATTGGATTTCAAGAAGCTCAAAATTAACTCTAATCTATCCTATGTTGAGCTTTTAAAGCTTTAAAATTAGAATTTATTGTTTGAATTATTATTTAGTCAGAAAGTTAGGGCTTATATTTCTCATTTATAAGATAAGAAAAATGCTCGAGAGATGAGGACTTATAACATGAAATTAGTCTCAAACTCAAAAACTAAGGTGAGCACTATAGAGTTGCTCGAACTTAGGCTAAGAAGATGCAGGTGATAATTATATCCTTTATATTGCAGAGGGTTTAAGAAAGTCCGACTCTTTTGGACTTACACTCCTGCCTAAATAAGACTTTCAACTAAACGCATCCAATTGGTTTAAAAAATAATGTAATCAAAGTTATTATGAAATACATGATAGGATAGGCTATTATTTAATTAAGAATTTAAGACCTACATCTAGAGATCCTAAATGGTTTTGGACATATGAAGGTAATTTATATTTTTAATTCTAAATGCAATCAACATTTTGTTTTATTTTTTTATATTTTTTATGTGATTCTATATTAATTTTATGCGAAAATTTGTATGACTTGAAATTAATTTTTTAATAAGCTTTAAAAAATAGATTTTATTTAAGGACCAGGCCTCTCCTAAGATAAATCTACACCCTCATAGATTAAGTGGTCTATTCAAACTCCTATGCAAGAAGGTGCCTAAATAAAGAGTATAAATTAGCATTTTATGAACTTGGTTGGACTCCATCTACTTTTTGTAGTTGTTTATCTTTCTATATTATTTAAAAGTTTTTTTTTGAATAAAAGTTTTTTTTTTCTAAAAGTCTACTGAGATTTAATTCCGGTTTATTTTATAATCAAGTATGCAAATGTCCGTAGCGCATCCATTTATTTTGTGTAAATAAGAAAGTTTTAGTTTATATAAATCACCTGGTTTGAAAATACCTTTGTTAGACATTTATTGAATTATTTATTTTGTTTATTATTTGTTATAATTTTATAAGCTTACATAAATTTATTTGATATTTTTGTAAATTTTTAATATTTATAATAATATTTTTGGTGTTTAAATCATTTATTTATTTATTATTCTATTTCAATTTGAATTTGCTAACTCTTAAATTCTTAAAAATTAAATATCCTTTAAGATTTATGAAATAACTCTCTAAGGTCAAGGATGACCCAATGAGCACTTCTTGAAAATCTTGAATTATTTTGATTTTTTTTTTTATTTTTAATTATTTTTCAATTTATTTTATTAAATAAAATTCAAAATATCATTTAAATGAATTCCAAAATTTATGAGAAAATTCTTATAAAATTTGAACCTATTTAAATTTATTTTGAATTTTTTTTTAATTTTTAACTGGTTTAATGACCCTATTTTTATTTTTATGTTTAAATTAATTTCAATTCAAATAAAAATTCTCATAGTGGTTAGATGTGGTATCAGAAGGATCTCATAAAAATTTGGAATCTATTCGAGTTATTAAAATTTATTCTATTTATCGGCATATTTGATTAATAAATTATTAAAATACATTTTATGATTTTAAATTTTCTAAAAATTTAATTTTCACTGATTCTAATGATCATCTATTCCTTATGAAAACTTATTTTTAATTTTTTAAATTTAAAATTTTATTTTTAGTGAATTTTCTCAATTTTAGGTCATCTAGCGATGCTTATGTATTTGCAAACTAAGTTTTTTTAGTTTTAAATGTGTAAATCATCTCAAACCTTTATGAGGCTTCACTCATGGTGACCCAAAGATGATTCTGTGAAAGTTTAAGATTATTTTGAATTTTATTCAATTTTCCATGATTTATTGATTTTTGGATTGGCTTAAGGTTTGTTTTTTTTTTTTTTTTTTTTTTTTTTATCTTCTTAAACACTGCCGTTGCCAGGTCCCAAGTCCTGGATGAGAAAAGTGGAGGGTTGCATTAGGTAGTCGACAGCCAGCGTAAAACTTGTCGAACAAAAATGACATGAATCCTTTAAGAAATTGTGTTAATGCTAGGGCGTCCCCTGGAAGCGACGCGCTGTATGGCCTGAATACAGTGACAAGTGTGCAAGGGCCGCTGCACCGGCGCCCGGGTGCAGTGTTAAATAGGCAAGGGTTCCCGCATCAAGGACGGATGTGGGCAAAGAAGCTAGTCCATGATACTAAAATTAGGATAGGAACTTGGAATATAGGTTCACTTAAAGGTAAATTAATGGAGTTAATAGATATTATGATTCATAGGAAATTAAATATTTTATGCATTCAGGAAACTAAGTGGGTTGGAGAGAAGGCCAAGGAAATCGATAGTTTAGGATTTAAACTTTGGTATTCGGGTAGGAGTCGTACTAGAAATGGTGTAGGTGTCATTATAGATAAGAGTTTAAAGGATAATGTTATAAAAATTAATAGGATTGGTGATAGAATTATAGCTTTAAAGATTGTTGTTGAGGATAAGATTGTTAATATTATAAGTGCTTATGCTCCTCAGGTAGGTTTGGATATAAGTTCTAAATTAAATTTTTGGAATGACTTAGAAGAATTAATACAAAATATACCTCTTGAAGAAAGAGTTTTTATTGGAGGAGATTTAAATGGACATGTTGGTAAAGAGGTAGTTGATTTTAAAAGCATTCATGGTGGCCATGGATTTGGAACGACGAATGAAGGTGGCAAGACCATATTAGATTTTTGTTTAGCTTATGATTTTTCAATTGCTAATACCTTATTTAAAAAAAGGAATGAGCATCTCATCACTTATAAAAATGGATGTAGTACAACCCAGATTGACTATTTTCTTATTAGAAATTTAAACCGTTTAGATTGCAAAGATTGTAAAGTTATTCCGAGTGAAAGTTTATGTACCCAACATCGATTATTAGTTTTGGACTTTAAGATAAAGGGGCATAAAAATAAAAAATAAAGTAAAACGTTTTTTCGAGGATTAGATGGGGGGCATTTAAAGAATATTAACCAAAATATTTTTGTGAGTAAGATTTTAGATCTTAAGATTTTGTCTGTGCATGAGGATGCTAATGTTATGTGGGAAAAAGTGGCTAGTGATATTAAGAATATTGCAAAAGATGTGCTTGGAGTATCTAAGGGAAAAGCTCCTAATAGTAAAAATAGTTGGTGGTGGAATCCAATTGTGCAAGAAAAGATTAAAAATAAGAAGATTTGTTATAAAAAAATTGGTTTAATTTTAAAAATTCTGATAATTGGGAATTATATAAAGTGGCTCGTAAGGATTCTAAGAAAGCAATATGCGATGCAAAGACATTAGCTTTTAGCGATTTATATAATAGATTAAATACTAAGGAGGGAGAAAGATATATGTATAAGTTAGCCAAACATAGAGATAGGAGTAGTAAGGATTTAGTTCAAGTGAAGTGTATTAAGGATGAAGATTAAAAAATACTTTTCTTAGAAGATGATATTCAACAAAGGTGGATGAGATATTTTGTTAAACTTTTTAATGAAGAGTGGGAAAATAAGATTGACTATAGTGACCTTAGCACCCTAAATGAAAGTAAAGATTTCTGTTTTTATCGGCGTATTAGTAAAACTGAAGTTAGAGAGGCTTTAAATAGAATGAAGGGTGGAAAAGCTGTTGGACCTGATGATATTCCAATAGAGGTGTGGAAATGCTTAGGAGATGAAGGGATTTCTTGGCTTACTAAACTTTTTAATACTATTTTGAAGACTAAAAAGATGCCAGATGAGTGGAGAATGAGTGTATTAATTCCTATTTTTAAGAATAAAGGCGATGCACAGGATTGCACGAATTATAGAGGTATTAAGTTAATGTGTCATACTTTAAAATTATGGGAGCGAGTTATAGAGCATAGGTTGCGGCGTGATACTAATGTTTCTCAAAATCAATTTGGATTTATGCCGGGTAGGTCGACTATGGAAGCCATACATTTATTCAGAGGTTTGATGGAAAAATATAGAGGAAATAAGGAGGATCTACATATGATATTTATTGATTTAGAAAAAGCATATGATAAAGTTCCAAGAGAAGTGCTATGGAGAGTTCTTGATAAGAAAGGAGTCAATAATGCTTATATTCAAATCATTAAAGATATGTATGCAGGAGCTATTACTTGTGTTCAAACACAAGGTGGTTTGACCAAGTATTTCCCTATTTCGGTTGGGTTACATCAAGGATCAGCCTTAAGCCCATATCTATTTGCTTTAGTCATGGATGTTCTCACTAGACATTTGCAAGATGATGTACCTTGGTGTATGCTTTTTGCTGATGATATTCTCCTTGTTGATAAGACTAGAGAGGGAGTTGAAGGTAAACTTGAATTATGGAGGTCAACCTTAGAGTCTAAAGGTTTTCGCTTGAGTAGATCTAAAACGGAATATATGGAGTGTAATTTTAGCAGTAATAGTCCTAGTGAGGGGATTGTGACTTTGGGCGATCAAGTCATTAATAAGAGTACACGTTTTAGGTATCTTGGATCTATTGTTCAGAGTGATGGTGAAATAGATGGGGATATTATCAGCAGAATTCAAGTTGGATGGTTGAAGTGGGCGGAATGCATCGGGCTTGTTATGTGATAGAAATGTACCCCTCAAAACTTAAGGGAAAATTCTATAAGATGGTAGTGAGGCCTGCAATGCTTTATGGTGCCGAATGTTGGCCATTAAAAGAGAAGCATAATACTAAGTTAAGTGTGGCAGAGATGAGGATGCTTAGATGGATGAGTGGCTTTACCCTTAGAGATAGGATACGAAATGAGCATATACGTGAAAAGGTTGGAGTAGCTCCAGTAGAAGATAAGATTAGAGAGAGTTGCCTTAGATGGTTTGGTCACATAAAAAGGCGGCCTTCCGACGACCCAGTTAAGAGAGTAGAGGTATTAGATTTGACTTGTGTTAAGAAAGGTAGGGGTAGACCTAAAAAGACTTGGTTAGAAAATATTAGGAATGACCTTTCTTTATTAGATTTAAACGAGAATTTGGCTTTTAATAGGACACAATGGAGAAAAAGGATTCATGTAGCCGACCCCACGTAGTGGGATAAAGGCTTGATGTTGTTGTTGTTGTTGTTGTTTTATCTTCTTAACCTCAAGTTATATTGAAATTATTTATCTTTGATTCTTAAGCTTATTGTGAGTTCAAGGCTTTTTAACCAATTTTCTAATCAAATGGCTTCAAAATATTATGAAATTAAATCTAGAGTTCAATTATGACCTGAAGATCCTCTAAAATTTTTAGGTCATTTGGACTTAGTTGAATTTTTTAATTTTTTTTTTTAAAGTTTACTAACCCAAAATATTTAATTAATCATAAAGGGTACTAAACAAGGTTTTCTATCCTTATTAAAAATTTCTAATACTCATAACCATCTAAAAGTTTTGTTTAAATTTTCGCAGCATTTGGGTTCCTAAAATAATTTTAATGAATTTCTAAAGTTCTAAGCTATATGAGGACTTAAAACTTGGAAAATTTAATGGTGTTATGCAGGTCACATATAGATTTGAGAAAAATTATGGATATGTCAAACATCTTCATGAACATCTTCAGTCGATTTGGGACCAATAAGAAGTAATCATAGGGATTAATTACACAATTAGCTCCATGCAATGTTTAACTAAAATACTGCACATGACAAAAAAAAAAAAAAAAAAAACCCACTTTAATTTTATTTTTAAAATTTCAAAGAAATTTTCTGAATTCAGAGGTATTATTTGCATTTTTTGGATTTGAAATGGATTTATTATAATATTTTAAAGTTTTGGTTATTTTCTGGATTTAATTAAATTCAAAAAATGAATTTTCTTAATCTATACTAAGTCGACAAGGTGCTTTTCACTCGATGCCATTCCATTGTCTTTTGCTTTTAGTGCTGGGTTCCATATGGCACGCAAATTTAAACTTTGCCATTCAATCGAAGATCGAACTTCTCTGTTTAATCTCATCGAAACTATGAGAGATTTGCATATATTTTAATACAACTAGATTGCCGCCATCTATTTTATTTACATGGAATAAATAGGAATGATTTAATCTCCTATCTCCCTCTATGAAACTACAGCCACCCATTTTTAACTCTCTGATCCGAGGAGTTTTGTGGGTGGATCTCCAAATTGAGCTTATAATCCAACGGTTGGATTTTATTTGATTGTAAGTACACTTCATAATGTTGCGAACGCCAACATCTACATGATCAAAAACTTTGAGTGCTTGGATTCACCAAAGGAAACAAAGATGAAGAAGGATTTGATCAAAAGTTGAATTATGACAATGCATGACTTGCTAGAGTTTGCTCACTTCGTACATTAAAGAGCTTTGGAAACTGGGGAAGGGTTGGGCTCACTTAGACTCACATGGAGGAGGAGAGTTTAGGAATTTTCACCCCCAAATTTTAATCAATACAACCTTTATTTATAGACTTTTGAAAATAAATGTGGATGAAAATTCGACCACCTCTAGCCATATTAGCTGACTATGTTGGCTATGGGAGAACCAATAGGGTTTTGCCATGTGCTTTGGGTTGTCCCAGAGCTTGGAGACAACTATGGAGGTCATTCTATTGTCTTGAGCTTACATAGGGATTGGTCTTGTTTCAAAATGACTACACAGGCCAGGTCAGGCTAGTTGGTTGCCCAAATTAGCAAAGGTTATGGAGAATTTTAATTTCCCCAAGCAGGCTTGGGAATGTTTTGACTTAGCATAGGTTGGGTTAATTTTGATTTTGGCATTTTGGGTCACCTTGGTCAATCCATTAGGTTGTCTTCAAATGGGCTAGGCTATTTATTGTGTCTAGGCTAGAATTTTAGGAGCCCTTGGGTAGAGTTTGGGGAGACTTTGTGAAGTTTGAATAGGTTAAACCTAGGAAAACTAGATTTATTCCTATTAAGGGTGATTTGATCTTTTGACTTAACCATGATCAACTCGAGTTGACCATAGGCTAGGTAAGTACTAGGATAGTCCTTGAGTGGATTTAGGCTCTTTAAAACCAATTCCATGGTTGAATGAAGAGTATTAGCATAAGATACCTAAGATATGCTTATTAAGGGCAATTTGGGTATTTTGAACTTGCCATGGTTAACTAAGGTTGGTTGTGGGTTAGGTGTATACTAGGGTAATCCTAGGATAAGTTTCAATGACTAGGAGTCGATCCTAAAGGAAATTGAAGGGTATTAGCCTAAGAAACATGAGATAGGATCTGTTAGTACAAATTGGGTATTTTTGAGATTTTGAGTCAAACTATAGTCAGTTGGTGTTGACCATGATTTGAGGTGAGCAATGTTTAAAATTGCGTATTTGGGTATTGAGGCATTTTTCATTCGTGAGGCGAGGCGTAAGCCTCAAGGCGTTTTGAGGCGTAAGCCTCAAATTCAAAAGATTGCGTAAATAAAAAATAATAAATTTTTTATATACTAATGAGCGAATAATATAAAACATAAAAAAACATAAGATATGAAGTGAAATCAAAATATCCCAATAATAAGACAACATGAAATATAGTTCAACTCAAAATTCTATCTTTCCTAAATCCCAGTATTCTTTTCATTAACATATAATTCCAATTTTAAAAAACAAATAGCAATGACATATCACATAAGAACTCATAAGTCATCAACACTGTCATCACTAAGGGGTTCTTCATTTGAATCATTATTATGATGAACAGCTCTTTCCCCTTCCTCCTCTCCTATAGAGTCCAATGTCGGGCATTTACTTCAAGATTTATGTAAGTTTTTAATATATATAGCGTGAGGCGTAAGCCTCATGCCAGTGAGGCGAGGCGGGCCTCAGGGCGGGCCTCACCCAAGTTGAGGCGCAAGCCTCATAAAAAAAACTCGAGGCGTAAGCATCGAGGCGTTTTTTATTGGAATTGCGCAAAGGCGGGCCTCAAGGAGAGCCTCATATTGCGCAATTTTAAACCGTGGAGGTGAGTTCAAGTTAATCCTTGAAGAGTCTTTGATCAACCTGACTCAAACCCAAAGTTAAAGGGCTTTGTCTAACTTAGGTTAACTTAAGGGTTAGAGTGTAAGGGCATTTTGGACAACCAAAGTTGACCTTGATCAAGGGAGTTGACCAAGGGTTCATATTGTCTCTTAGTGATTCAAAGGTGATTATGAATTAATTAGAGTTAAATTCAAGGTTTCCTTGATCATGTTTAGGTCATTGGGTAAGGTGTAGCTTTTAGGAGCATTTGAGACCAAGTTCAGGGTTTAGTTTGAAGTTTTGGCCTAAGGAGCTTTTGTAGGGCACACTAGGAGCATTTTGATAATTTTAGGTTTAACCTAGGGGTTTGCTAGGGCTTTAATTTTGGTAAATTTATAAATTTCCTAAAAACCGCTCAAGAGGATCCTAAGAGTTTAATAGGCTCTCTAGGGCCAACCAATGCTAAGTTCTTAGGTATTCCAATAAGATGGGTCATAAGGACAATTTCGACACTAAGGTAGGAAAACCTAGTTGCTATGGATGCCATTGGAAAGAGAAGATTGGCCTCATTAAAAAATGAGGTCAACAATCTTAGCGTTCCCATGTGCAAATTTGCCCATGGTCACCATTTAGAAGTGCTTGTGTTCCATTAATCTTGTGCTTTGTCAAACACGAAGTTTCAGATGGCTTGGAAGATTGTTTTATCCAATGTTTGTAGTAAATGAATATATTCGTAGTTTGTTTATGTGGATTAGGTACACTTCAATGTTAGTTTCTAAGATACCTCTCCCCCCTCTCTTTTTCTCCCTTATAATGGGATGTAGTCGAGTTAATGTTAGAGCCTATATCATGTTATAACTGACTGTGTTCTCAAAAAGCTGCATGTAGAATATTTCTTTTGACCAATTTTTTGGATTGACTATATTTAGTTTTGCATCTACAATGCTTTCAGTGTTAAGAAAAAACCAATTGAACTGTATACTTTGATTTTAGCCATGGATTTCTTTTGATTTCAGTTTCTTCTCTGGGTGTTATGCAGCTTTATTTATATTTACTGTGCTTGTTTTCAGCTTGATAAGAACAGAGGTGATAAAGGAGGCATTATGTCTATGTCTACCACTAGAACCTTTAGTGATTTAAACATATCTAGTAGTGGAATTGGCTTTGGTAGTGGCTCTGGATTTGGAATAAGCTCAACTGAAGTGGAAAACTTTCCAAGCAAGTCAAAAGGTATGCGTTCTTTTTCATTTTGACGAAAACTTTGTAGTTGTACTATATGTGCCCTTGTTTGGAAATAAATTGTTAGGCATATCAGCTGTTTTATTGTTCATCTTTGAAATATTACTGACTCCTGCCCGTCCCTTTGAAAGTAGGCCTACCTAGGCTATGCCTCCATGTGGCCAAGGCTGCAGCTTGGTATGTGACAGGAAGATTCTAACGTAACCCTAGATGTTTCATAATTTTTTGTTATTTAATTGATTTTTCTTGTTAGATGAAACAAAGTCAACATTTTATTTCTCTTTTAACTGAAGTTGTGAAGTCCTTTATTATTTATCTTGCATTTTATGACTTTCTTTATTGAACAAAGCTGTCATATTGTTAGACCGGTCCAGCCAGTCCCGTGTGGACTGGCTTACTCGAAAAGGGACGGAATTCACCGCCTCCTGTATGCAAGAGCCGACTGCCCACTCTTCAAGGAGCAATTTAGGAAGGATTTTTGGGGGAGTTTAGGAGGGAAATTGAATGTAGGGATTGTTTAGAGATTTCCTTTTGAATTGTATGCATTAAATAGTTTGTTTTTCCTAGGCTTAGGACATCTTGAATTTGGTTGAAATTTGAGATCTCTTAGGTTTAGGTTTTCTTTGGACTCTAGCGGCGTCTAGAGATTTGGGAGAGATAGATTCTCCCCTCGAATAGAGGATCAATTATATCTTGCTGTTTTTCTTCTTTTACTAGTGAATTTGATAGGAAACACTTGGATTCACAAGTGTTCCTAGCCACAATCAGTAAACTGCAACGATGATATTGCTGTCCACAACAGGAAACAACCCCCAAACAGAGAAAAACAGGAGTTTTACACGAGAAATCTGAGAAAAAATCAAACAAAACTCTTGTATTTCACTAGTAGATGAATAAAACAGCAAATGATCCTCAATTCGAGAGGAGGATCACTCTCTCCCAAATCTCTAGACGCCGCTAGAGCCCAAAGAAAACCTAAATCTAAGAGATCTCAAATTTCAGCCAAATTCAAGATGCTCAAATCCTAGGAAAATCTACTATTTAATGCATACAAATCAAATGGAAATCCCTAAACACTCCCTACATTCAAATTTCCCTCTCAAAACCGTAAAAAACGCTTCCTAAAATGCTCTTCTTGAGTGGACGGCCCGCCCGATCTCCGCCTCTTGCGGAGATTTCGCGTATTACGAGACATTGCGTGTCCCGTGCGGACCGGCTGGACCGGTCCAGTGGACCGGTCTAACAATACTTCCCTCCCAAAAATCCACCTTGTCCTCAAGGTGGAGATATACTCGTGTTCCCGTGGAGGTGGCCATCCTTGATGTGGCTGAAAATCCTTATCAAATTGTTGACTCGAGGGTTGCACTGAAAGAGAAACATTCCCTTCCTCCTCCATCCTGATCACATCCAACTTGTGTAGTCCCACCAAATAATCTTCCCCCATCTCTTGTATGTCCCTAACCATGGTCTTAAGTGATTTCATGGCTTTGGATAGCCCTGCATCTCCCCTTATATCCACCTTTCTCCCATCCACCATTAATTCCATCGTGAGTGCTCGCCCCAATTGTCCTTGGTTTCCCCCAAGGATGACATCAGTGCTTCCTAACTCTAGTGGAAGAAAGTCCTCCCTTACTTGAATCCCCTGGATGTTCAACACCACTCCTTTACAGATTCCCTGGCCTTTCTCCACCTTCCCTGTACCCATCATCACCCCATAACAACCGGTGTCCACCAATTTCACTCCCAGTTGGTTGACGACCTGAGTGGAAATGAAATTGTGGGTAGCCCCACTATCAATTAACACAACCACCTCACGATCAGCTATCTCTCCTTTCACTTTCATAGTGTGACTCAGAGTGAATCCCACTACAGAGTTCAGAGAGACTTCTGCCACATCCAGGTGCAACTTTTCCTCCTCTTCAGATCTGCTCCCACCTCCCTCCTCATCTTCTTCGTCTTCACAGACAAGAAGAACCTGAAGAGTTCGGTCCTTGCACCTATGTCCTGGCATGTACTTCTCATCACATCTGAAGCACAACCCCTTTGTCCTCTTATCCTGCATCTCCTTCTCTGTCATCCTCTTGAAATTTTCCCCGCTCCCTCCTCCTACTGGCTTCTCCCGGTGGTCTCATTACTGTTGCTTGATGCAGGCCCCTTGAGTGCTAGAAGAGTGGTCGTCGTCATGTAAGAGCCTCCTGAGCAGTTTCCTCGAGCCCCTCTTTCTGCTTTCTTCTGATCTTCTACCAACTGCGCCAGCTCCATAGCCTTTCCGAGGTTCCTCGGCTCCAGTACCCTGACTGCTGTTCGGATCTCTGGGTTCAGCCCCTTCATGAAGTTCCCTTCTAAGGATGACTCTGAAATGTGATCCAATCTACTAGCCAAGTACCTCAAACCGATCCCGATAATCTGCCACAGTCCATTCTTGAGTCAAGGCAAAGAATTGCTCATAGAAGTCTCCTCCCTCGTCGGTTCGGAAACGCTCTAATAAGCAATCATTGAACTCTCTCCAACTCCGGATGGGCTCCCTCCTGTCATGCTACTGATACCATGCCAAAGCTTTCCCTTCCAGACACAGACCCACCGCTGTCAATTTTTTCATCCTCTGTTAACCCGTTGACAGCGAAGTAACGCTCCACCTTGTAGATCCAGCCATGGCCGTCTTCCCCCTCGAAAACGGGCATCTTCAACTTCCTCACCTTGGGATCTCCCCAGTATCCTCCATAGCCTCCCATTCCTCTCATAGGAGGCGCTCCCCAAGTGTCCCGATCGTCCCTCCGACGAATATACTCGAACCCCTCTTCATACTCTCCTCTCCTCCCTTCAACATCATCACCTCGATGCTGAATACCTTCAAATTCAGCACCTCGACAATGACGTTCCTCCCTTCTTCCTTCAAAATCTCCCCCTCGACGCTGAATTCTTTCGAATTCAGCACCTCGGCGATGAGATCCCTCTCTCCTCCCACCAAAATCAGCACCTCGACGCTGGATTCTTTCGAATTCAGCACCTCGGCGGTGGAAATCTTCCCGTCTGCCGATAAAATCAGCCTCTCGTTTGTCATATCCCCTACTCAACCCCCTCCCTCGAAAGTGGTTCTAGCGGAGGCATCCCGTCATCTCCCTCTAGAACTTCCACTTTCGGATTTTCCTTACCCCCAAAACGGGTTAGGATTTCCTCCCCTTCCATGGCTGCCCACAGTCTCAGATGACGCCGGTTTTTGTTTTTCTTCCATCATTTTCTTCATTAATTCTTCTAACACGGCGAATCTTCCGTCCGTCTTCTCTTGGATTGATGAGAATTGATTTTGAAATTCTAAGATATTGTCTTCGAAATCCGTCTTTAATTGCCCTAGCTCTCCTTCCAAGACCTCAACCTTTCTTCTGGCCATAGTGCCTTCTCTGTCCTTGAGAATTTCGATTCCAATGGAGATGATCTACCGCTGGAATTTCAGAGATCCAGCAGCCAAGGGTTCCAAATCGACGCTCTGATACCAATTTGATAGGAAACACTTGGATTAACAAGTGTTCCTAGCCACAATCAGTAAACTGCAGCGATGATATTGCTGTCCACAGCAGGAAACAACCCCCAAACAGAGAAAAATCAGGAGTTTTACACGAGAAATTTGAGAAAAAACCAAACAAAACCCTTGTATTTCACTAGTAGATGAATAAAACAGCAAAGATACAATTGATCCTCAATTCGAGAGGAGGATCGATATCTCCCAAATCTCTAGACGCCGTTAGAGCCCAAAGAAAACCTAAATCTAAGAGATCTCAAATTTCAGCCAAATTCAAGATGCTCAAACCCTAGGAAAATCTACTATTTAATGCATACAAATCAAAAGGAAATCCCTAAACAGTCCCTACATTCAAATTTCCCTCTCAAAACCGTCAAAAACGCTTCCTAAAATGCTCTTCTTGAGCGAACGGCTCGCTCGATCTCCGCCTCCGGCTGAGATTTCGCGTATTACGCGACTTTGCCGGTCCCGTGCGGACCGGCTGGACCGGTCCAGTGGACTAGTCTAATAGAATTCCAAGTGTTTTCTCTCAAATTGTTTTACTATTTCTACTATTTTTCTTGACTTTTCTGCTCTGTTACTGTTGTTTTTCTTTGGAAGCAGCAGTTTTCACTGTTGGGGTTGAGTGTTTCCTATCAAATTGGTATAAGAGCTGTTTTTTGGACTTTTGTGGGCTGATATGGTGAATTCCAGCCGTTGTTCTTGGAATTTCGATGAAGAAAGTTGCTGTTTTTGAAGGTTGAAGTTCAGATTTTTATTTCTACAAAAATTCGAGCATCAATGGAAGCCAAGAAAATGGATGCGTTAGATAAATGCCTCGAAGTGGAGATTGGAGAAATGAAATTTGAAATTTCATATATCCAAACTCAATTTTCAGATTTTAAAAAAAGATGTTTTGGCCATCCATGATAAGTTTGATTCGACATTTTTCATCCTGGAGAAAATGTTGAAGAAAATGCTCGAGGGCTAAACCAAAATATTGCCGTCAGAGGTGAAGGAAGGCACCGACAACCACAGAAGTGGGGAAAATCCAAAACCAATCAGGCAAAAGGAAGATCAAGAGGTGGAGATTTTGGTGGGAACATGAAAAATGCCTTCCATAGGGGAGCTATTCCTAGGAAGGAGTCGGGTAGAGGGTATGTGGGGAAGCGTGAGGGGATTGGAAGGAGTCCTACTGTTCATATTATTAGACTGGTCCAGCCGGTCCCCTGTGGTCCGGTTCACGCGAAAAGGGGCGGAATTCTCTGCATCCTTTACGCAGGAGCCGACCGTGCAGTCTTCAAGGAGTAATTTAGGAAGGATTTTTGGTGGCGTTTAGGAGGGAAATTGAATGTAGGGATTGTTTAGAGATTTTCTTTGAATTGTATGCATTAAATAATTTGTTTTTCATAGGATTAGGGCATCTTGAATTTGGCTAAAATTTGAGATCTCTTAGGCTTAGGTTTTCTTTGGGCTCTAGCGGCGTCTAGAGATTTGGTAGAGATAGATCCTCCTCTCATTAAAAGCTAATCACTTATGTTATTTAAATGATACTAAGAATGTTGGTTATGCGTTCTCATGATGCAGCTGTCTAGCTTATGGTAGCTGCCCTAAGCTATGAGAACTTTTATTTTTATAGGTTTTCTTATGAAAATCCTGAAGATGCCAACAAAAGAACAGATGTATTGAAGGAAATATTTCGTTAGCAAATTTGGGCAGAGGAAAAGATGGAAGGAACCTGTAAAGCAGGAAAGGTCATGCTCACTCAATCCAAAGATGTAGACAATGAAGATCAAAATAAAACAGATAGTCTTAAATGTTCTAAAATAGAGAAGATGAACTCAGTGCTAAGTGACGCAGAATAAGAATATTTGATGTGCTCATCAATTCTAAAAATGATTCTGTTAATATTGTAACAATCCTTATTATGCTTAGACCAATTCTTCACTGACTAGTTAAACCACAAAAGAGTAAGGGGAAGAAGAATAATTCTAATATGTCCAACAATAATATTTTGAATAGATTGAAACAAGATATGAAGTAACTCATCCAAATAAACAACATTTTGCATCTGAATTTGACAAATCTTGCAAAACCACTCTCATACCTGGGTGATAAAAGGTCCATTGAGAAGATGAACCTTATCACTTCATTACATGCATCTATCAATCTGCTGTGGTGATTCAAAAAGGTAGACAATTGTCCAATGAATTAGAAATATATTGTGTCAATTGTAACTCACCATTATGGTCTACAGTACAATAAGTGTAGTGTACCTAAATCTGGAAAAATATTTTAAGCTTTTTCTCTAGTTATTAAGTAATTATCTCTAATGAACATGAAGACTTGATGAGTTGTGAACAAATTGCACTAATAAACATACATAAATTTTCTTAGGAGAAAACTTTTATATTATGGCCAGTGACAGAATATGCTCATTAAAAGCTAATCACTTATGTTATTTAAATGATACTAAGAATGTTGGTTATGCGTTCTCATGATGCAGCTGTCTAGCTTATGGTAGCTGCTCTAAGCTATGAGAACTTTTATTTTATATGTTTTCTTATGCCAACAAAATTGAGCAAAAGATTTTCTTTATTGACATAACAACATCAAAATGATCGTTTTGATAATTTTTCTATATATGTGAAAAAATAAACAAATTAAGAAATCTCCAATTTCATGGAAGTTAGCTGATTACGGTCAGCTAAAAGAAATGCTCATTATAAGCAAATAATTTACGTTTCTGATTATCTGTCCATAACTCAGTTAACTACAGAATATAGTTCTTGTATTCTTTTTTTTTTTTTGAGAAGGAAAATTCTTAAAACAGCGTAAAGTTAGAGCTAGTCATTTTACCTATTGATGTGGATATATTAATAAGGTTGCTTTTCTCTCATTTGCATCGAAGGAAGAACAACCAGCAAAAAATTATGAATATCATGACTGCATTCCTCTGAAACTTTTGTTAGACCGGTCCATTGGACCGGTCTAGCCGGTCCATGTGGGACCGGCCCGAGCACACGATGCAGCGAGACGCCTCTGCCCCTTTTCCGTGAATGATTGCACCGCCCACTTCCATGGACCAATTTAGGAAGGATTTTTGAGGGATTTGGGAGGGAAATTTAAATGTAGGGATCGTTTAGTGATTTCCTTTTGGGTTTGTATGCATTAAATTCTTTGTTTTCTTAGGGTTAGGGCATCTTGAATTTGGCTGAAATTTGAGATCTCTTAGATTTATGTTTTCTTTGGGCTGTAGCGGCTAGAGATTTGGGGGAGATCGATCCTCCTCTCGAATTGAGGATCAAGTGTATCTTGCTATTTTCCATGTTCCCTTCATCAAATCATACAAGTTATTTACTGTTTTTGTGGTTTTTGTGCGGACTTTTTGTTAAGATTTTCGCTGTTTTCCAAAGATTGATAGGAAATACTTGAAAACTACCAGTTTTTCCTATCAAATTGGTATCAGAGCATCGATTTGGGATGATTGGTGGCTGGATTTATGTATTTTCAGCGGATTTTATTGTTCCGGAGGAAGTTTTCTTGTGATTTTTGAGAAGAGAGATGGCTGAGAAGAAGGTGGAAGTCTTCGAAGGTGAGATCGGACAACTAAAATCAGATTTGGAGGGGAAATTCTTTGATTTTCAAAATCAAATCACCTCCAATAATGAAAGGATGGAAGGGAAGTTTGCCGTGATGGAAGAGATGCTGAAGAAATTGCTTGAAATGAAGACCAATCCGGCGATATCGGAAGTACGAGAGACCACCGATGGCCATGGCATGGGAGGAAACCCGAACCCGTTACGGGGGAGGAGAAATTCGGAGGTGGAGATTCTGGAGGAGGAGAATGACATGCCCCCTCTAGAACCGCTTTCTAGAGAAGAGATGTGTAGGGGATACGACCTACGGGAGGCTGATTTGGTCGGAAGGAGGGATGAATTCAATTGCCGAGGTGTTGAATTTGAAAGAATCCAGCGTCAACGTGCTGATTTTGAAGGGGGAAGGGAAGAATGTCATCGCCGAGGAGCTGAATTCGAAAGAATTCAGCATCGAGGGGCTGTTTTTGAAGGAATAAGGGAGGAACATCATCGTCGAGGTGCTGAATTTGAAGGAATTCAGCGTCGAGGTGATGATTTTGAAGGGAGAAGAGGAGCGTATGAAGAGGGATTCGAGTATAATCGTCGGAGGGTTGATCGAGACACTTGGGGAACTCTTCCCCTTCGAGGAATGGGAGGTTATGGAGGATACCGGGGAAATTGGGGAAACCCACGAGTGAGGAAGCTGAAGATGCCCGTCTTTCAGGGTGAAGACGGCCATGGCTGGATCTATAAGGTGGAGCGTTACTTTGCTGTCAACGGGTTGACAGAGGTAGAGAAGCTGACAGCGGCGGGATTGTGTTTGGAAGGAAAAGCCTTGGCATGGTACCAGTGGCGAGACAGGAGGGAGCCTATCCGGAGCTGGAGAGAGTTCAAAGATTGCTTATTGGAGCATTTCCGAGCCGATGGGGGAGGAGACTTCTATGAGCAATTCTTTGCCTTGACTCAGGAGGGGACTGTGGCAGATTATCGCGACAGGTTTGAGTACTTAGCTAGCAGATTGTATCACATTTCAGAGTCAGCCCTGGAAGGGAACATCATGAAGGGGCTTAAACCAGATATATAAAAAACGGTTAGGGTGCTGGAGTCGAGGAACCTAGGGAAGGTTATGGAGCTGGCGCAGTTGGTAGAAAATCAGAAGAAAGCAGAAATAGGGGTTCGAGGAAACTGCTCAGGAGGCTCTTACAGGACGACAACCACTCTTCTAGCACCCAAGGGGCATGCATCAGGCAACAATAATGAGACCACCCTAGAGAAGCCAGTAGGAGGAGGGAGTGGAGAAAATTTCAAGAGGTTGACAGAGAAGGAGATGTAGGATAAGAGGACAAAGGGGTTGTGCTTCAGATGTGATGAGAAGTACATGCCAGGGCATAAGTGCAAGGATCGAACTCTTCAGGTTCTCCTTGTTTGTGAAGACGAGGAAGACGAGGAGGGAGGTGGGAGCAGATCTGGAGAGGAGGAGAAGTTGCACCTGGATGTGGCAGAAGTCTCTCTGAACTCTGTAGTGGGATTCACTCCGAGTCATACTATGAAAGTGAAAGGAGAGATAGCTGGCCGTGAGGTGGTGGTGCTAATTGATATTGGGGCTACCCACAATTTCATTTCCAGTCGGGTCGTCAACCAACTGGGAGTAAAATTGGTGGACACCGGTTGTTATCGGGTGATGATGGGTACAGAGAAGATGGAGAAAGGCTAGGGAATCTGTAAAGGAGTGGTGTTGACCATCCAGGGGATTCAAGTAAGGGAGGACATTCTCCCACTCAAGTTAGGAAGCACTGATGTCATCCTGGGGATGAAGTGGTTGCAAACCTTGGGGGAAACCAAGGACAATTGGGGAGCACTCACGATGGAATTAATGGTGGATGGGAGAAAGGTGGTTATAAAGGGAGATGCAGGGCTACCCAAAGCCATGACATCACTTAAGACCATGGTCAGGGATATGCAATAGGTGGGGGAAGACTATCTGGTGGGATTACACAAGCTGAATGTGACCAGGATGGAGGAGGGAGGGGATGTTTCTCTTTCCGTGCAGCCCTTGGTTCTGAAATACAGTAAGGATTTTCAGTCACCTCAAGGATGGCCACCTCCGCCGGAACATGAGCATATCTCCACCTTGAGGACAAGGTGGATTTTTGGGAGGGGAGTATTGTTAGACCGGTCCATTGGACCGGTCTAGCCGGTCCATGCGGGACCGGCCCGAGCACGATGCAGCGAGACGCCTCCGCCCTTTTTCCGCGACTGATCGCACCGCCCACTTCCACGGACCAATTTAGGAAGGATTTTTGAGGGATTTGGGAGGGAAATTTAAATGTAGGGATTGTTTAGGGATTTCCTTTTGGGTTTTCTGCATTAAATACTTTGTTTTCCTAGGGTTAGGGCATCTTGAATTTGGCTGAAATTTGATATCTTTTAGATTTAGGTTTTCTTTGGGCTCTAGCGGCGTCTAGAGATTTGGGAGAGATCGATCCTCCTCTCGAATTGAGGATCAAGTGTATCTTGCTATTTTCCGTGTTCCCTTCATCAAATCATACAAGTTATCTACTGTTTTTGTGGTTTTTAGTGCGGATTTTTTGTGAAGATTTTCGCTATTTTCCAAAGATTGATAGGAAATACTTGAAAACGACAAGTGTTTCCTATCAGCTTTCTCATCATTGTTCTAGTCATTGGGTTTTGTCACTAACCATTCTTTGCCGGGTTATTGTTAGCAGCCCTGCACGGATTTCTCTAAATATTTGTTGGCTGCTAACATTTCTACAAAAGAGACGCCAGGTTAAAAAAGTTAAAGAAAAATAAACAATGCATCACAAATTAGCAAAAAAGCAAAGATAAGGAGGGATGAGAAAGTTTTATTATAAACTCTCTACTTGGTCCTTTATTCCGCTCAAGGATTAGCCTAGTATCACCTTGCATGAGAGTGGTAATGATGTAGGATGGCAAAGGAGAATATAATGTAAAAAGGGTTAGGTTTTTTTTGAATTAATTTGGTAGGCTTTCCTCGAAGTTATACCTAAGATTTTTTGAATTATTTAGAGGAATACTAAAGCTTCACACTATGTTCTTTAGCCAAATTTTTTGTTAAACTACAAAGATATAGAAATAAAAGTATTTTTTTGAATAAAAATATGATATCTGAAAATATCTATGATCTTTAAATCTTCCAATATCTCCTTATGATTCCACTATGCCATGCTTTTTTCCATTGATGCATGATGATTTGGGGTAAGGGTTTCCTAATGAAGCTAGGATAATTCGATGCATGTAGATCACACAAGGGAACTTGGGATTTTTCTATCACATGCCACTAAATATTCCAACAATAAATCTGAACCCAAATATAATACAATGATCAAATGAATTTAGTTAGAAATTCAAATCATACATAATTAGTGTTCAATTTTAAATAAATCTGTACAATTAGATTCTGAGTTGTCTAATTTGAACAAAACCATAAGCACTTGCAAGCAATAACAAAATATGTAGATGGAAATAGATCAGTGAAATATTTCATCGAAGTAAGAAATCCAAGCATTAGTACTAAGAGAAAACTTCTTCTAAAATTAAGTTGTCGCACTTATACTGCACTTAAAAGGAATCACACATTAAACTTTACAGACAAGATTGACACTTACAGAAAAAAATTATTCAATCAAAATTAACAAAGTACATGCTTCGGTTCATCTATTTATAGACTCTACACTCCTATATGCTTGAATTCAATCAATTTGATTTCAGATAACCATCAAGTTCGAACATTAATCTTATTCTAACCCTAAACAAAAAGGATTAAATTAACAACATAAGCTATTTTTCCTCGCGAAGAGAAGTTGTCAAAAGCTTAAACATTGTCACTGCTTTCATTTATGTAAAATTTTAGAGTTTTACATTATTATGTGAACTGTTTTAAATTAGACACCTTCATAGTTTAGACCTTACCTTTGTTCCGAGTTATGTGAAACTTCATAGTTTTACTCTGTTTTGTTATGCTTTTCTAAATTCATTACTTCATAGTTTAGACCTTGGCACTGTTCTATCTTATGTATAACTGAATTTAAACTGTAGTATGAAGTTTAATTAGTGACCTATTAGTTCCAGGACAAGTAGAATTTAAGAAATACTTAAAAGTTTAAAATCTTGGATTATTTCAATTCCATATATAAACTTCTTCTGTCAAGTCTTTAAGAGAACTGTTGCAGGATGGAAAGAAAAGGTAAATAATAATATTTAAAGGGAAAAAGTAGAAAGATAAAGAAAATCAGCATAAAACCTTTGGCCACCCCCGCTGCATAATGCAGGATTCCCTAGCAAGCCACCCGGAGGAAGAAAGAGCTATGAAGCACCAAGCTGCTGGAAACTTCACCATGCGTAGTTATAAGATTTCAAAGCTGCCTTCTAACCTATGATGCACTGACACTTCTCGTCAAAGAGGCGTGCAGTGTCCGACACATATTCAACACGACACACGTCTGACATGCCTCCAATCAGTAAAGCATGAAAAAGGTTTAAGACACCCTTAGCAAGTTAGATTATGACACAAGCCCTTGGGCAAATCAACGAACCATAAGGAAATGAGCTAAGCAAACTAAGTCCCAATAAACATGAAAAATGAGCTATGAAAAGTGTAAAATACTATAGTTTTTCTGCTGTCAATCCCTGCAATTTATGTTCTTTTGTTGGTTTTGTGGTTGAGAAAATATGATTTTGGTGCATGGTGTAATATTATCCAACATTTGAGAACCATCTGTTTTATATTATGAGTGGTTTAGTTTAGATAAAGTGTAATATTATCCAACATTTGAGAATCTTTTGTTTTACAACCAGGCCATCAGCAAAAATTGATTTATTTTTCTTTATTCATTTTTTAAAAGTCTTGTTCTGTAGAATCTAAAGGGTTTTCCGTAGGGATTGTTGGGTGTTAATAGAATGAGTTACCTTTTCAGCATCATGTAAAATATGTAATAGGCACAAAAGGGGAAAGATATTAGTGCTGTAGTTCTAACAAGGGTAAGATTTCTCTATCTTTAGGGCTTTAGAAGAACCAGATCTAATGATTTCGTAAAAGCTCTTTCCTCATTCTTGATATTCGGTACAAGTCCAGTGGTGCATATGAAAATTATTAACTCTTTAAAACTGTTAAAATACTCATTTACAGTTTGGTTTATTGTTTTTTTTTTTTTGAAGAATGCATAAGCAATATTATTAAAAAGAGAACTATTACAAACTACTAATAGATTCGCATTCCTCCTTTAACAAACATAAAAAAGGAGGAATACTACACAAACTAATATCATCCCAAAGAAAATCATAAGTAATAGCAATGTTAGCACAAAGATCGGCTAACTTAGTACAACATCTATCCACCCAATTAAACAAAACAAAATTAAAATTTCTCAACCCATAAGAAACCTCCAATTGATTGACATTAGCACCATCTTTAGAATTTTTGCAACACCTTTGAAGAAGTTTGAAGACATTAGCATTATCACCTTCAATAATGATCCCTTTATATTCAAGCATCCATTTTTGCAAAAACCGATCCAAAGACTGAACAACAAGCAAAGTCCAATTGACTTACATCCCAATGAATACCACTAAATCCGAAAGCAAATAAAAACCTCCCTCTATGGTCTCTGAACACACCTCCAATACTAGCCTTGTAAGATGAAAGCAAGCACACATCCACGTTCACTTTAATCCAGTCGGGAGGAGGATGCCAAAATTTTTTGAACAGCCTATTAGATTGATTAACATCCCAGAATCCCGATGAAAGTTTACCCATAGCTGGTGAACTTGAGATAGAAGACATCGTGATGGTATTAGAGGCAATAAACAAATTACTTTCTTCACCATCACCATAAATTCCCTTACTTCTTGACTTCCATGAAAGAAATACTACCATGCAGTACATCCTTCCCAAAACAGATTGCTTAGAAGTACATTGATCCAACCATCTACATCAATCATCAAAGGTATCAAAAACAGGAATTGCAAATCCCCATTTATTCAAAATCTGAATGATCTGGAGCAATTTCAAACAACCCACAACCACATGCTCATAATCCTCAATATTCAAACAACCTCTAGGATAAGAATTGCTTTCTCTCATTTTTCTTTGTACCAGAAAATTAAAAGTAGGAATTGCATTATGAAATACTCTCCACCTGAAATTCTCAACACGAGAGTTCAATTTCAGTTTTTTCGTCCATCCCCAATACGGTATCAGTGAAACGTTACATACCATATCATGAGAAGCAATTCCATAAATAGTCTTTCCTGTCATTTGGTTCAGCTACTCCACCTGGTCTTCAAGAAGATTTGAATAAATAGTTGTTTTACTAATCAGCAAAACAAGCTCCTCTCCAAAATACATACGCAGCATCTCCATGTCCAAGGTTTCATTCACAATGAATTTATCTACCAACAATTCAAAATCAATATTATTAGAAACAAATGTAGGCCAATTGATGAGGCTCTTATCTAGAATCCAAGTATCCTTTAGCACATTAATCGAACTTCCACCCAATTCAACTGGTTTGCATAAAACATCCCAGTTAACATAGTGAAATCCATTTTTGTCATCATGTTTATGCCAAATAAAGGTCCTATACATCTTATCAATATCAGCAAGAATACTCTTAGGAACAAGAGAATGAGTAGATTGAAAAATAGGAAGAGCCAAGATAATAGATTTAATAAGGATAATCTTTCCTTGCAAAGACAAAAAATTATTTTCCCAAGCATTAATTTTCCCCCACGATTTCACCAAGATGCCATGAAAGTCAGCACGAACAAGCCTTCTCAAAGCAATCTTCACACCCAAATAAGTCATCTCTTTCACTGGTCCAAATCCCATGAGACGGGCAATAATTCTCCTCTTCCTCTTCTTAACATCTTTACCAAAAAGAACCACCGATTTCTAATAATTTATATGTTGACCAATCCATTCACGGAAATCCACAAGGGTCTTCCTTACCTCCTTAACCATTTTAATACTTGATTAAAAAAAATTACAATATCATCTGCATAGAGCAAATGAGATATTCTTGAGATATTTGAATGCAATTTGATACCCACCAAATCACCTTTATGAATCAATGCAGTAGATAAGAATTGAGAACATAAAATAAACAAAAAAGGAGATAGTGGACATCCTTGCTGAAACCCACTCTTAGCCATAATCCACTTAGAATAATTGCCATTAATCAAGACTGAAAACTTAGCATCCACAACACATTCCATTATCAACTTAGAATATTTCAAAGGAAAACTGAAGTACCTCAAAAATTGCTCCAATGTAGATCACCCCATACTGTCATAAGCTTACTCCATATCAATCTTGAAAGAAACAAAGCCTTTTGTGGATTTAGAAAATCTAAATGTATGAAAAACTTCATGATCCATCAGAATATGTTTTGAAATTGACCGTCCCTTCAAAAATGCAGCTTGTTCTTTGGAGATGAGTTTAGAAATCATACCATACATTCTATTCAAAAGAATTTTTGCCTCCAACTTATAAATAGACTTCACAAGCTAATCGGCCTGAAATGAGCTAGTGTTGAAGGATTTTCAACCTTTGGAATAAGCACCACCACGGTTTCCTTCCATTCTAAATCCTTAGATCCCATAGAAAACACTTGATAGATAGCATTCCAAATGTCATTTTTAATAATATACAAATAGCTCTTTAAGAAGGAATAAGATATACCATCCTTTCCTGGAGATTTATGACTCTTCGGCTCACAAACCGCTCCAATTACTTCCTCTAAAGTAAGCTCTGCTTCCAACAAAATTCTGTCATCTTCATTCAGGACATTCAAATTGGAAGGCCAACTCTAATCCCTCATCTGCCATTTGTTACTGAAATAATCAAAGAAGATATTCTCTATTTGATTTTGATCTTCAACCTCTATCCCATTACCATCCTTAATCTTGGAATTCTAGTTCTTGTTCCTCCTACCGTACGCTGCCTCCACCAAGTATTCAACTGAGCCAAAGTACTATTGAGTTCATTCACCTTTGATCTCAATAACAAAATCTTGTCTTCAGAAAGTCCGCCCACATTAGCTTCCTCCACTTGCAGTTCAAAAATTTACTTTGTGAATCATTCCTTCAGAGCATTAAGATCTTTAAGTTTATCTTTACTCCAGAAAAATAAAGCTTTCAAGGATCTTTTAAACTTAATATTAAGTATTTCAGAATAACTCCCATGAGCTCTTTTATTCTAGTCTTTAAACACAATCGAAGCTGAAGCAGGATAAGAAGCCCAATACTCTTCAAATCTAATGACTTTCTGGATTTTAGGAAGACGGCTCACCAGATTTAACAAAATAGGACAGTGATCAGAGGCAATCCTAGCAAGATGACGCACCACCATCAACTGGGACGAACCAATAAACAAAGAATTGAAATAACACCTATCCAATCTCTCCAAAACACGTGCTCCGCCAACCTTGTTGTTGCACCAAGTAAATCTAGGACCCAGAAAACTAGCTTCATGAAAATCATTATTACTCGAAAACTCTTTCATTTCCTTTGAACCTTGAGAAAACAAAAATCTCTTTCCACCCTTTTTGTCCTCTTTGGCCAATAAGCAATTAAAATCTCCACCCATAATAGATGAAGTATCTTTAGAAGAACATAATTCAATATCCCTACAAAGTTCCCTCCTTATAAGCACATCTTTACTGCCATAAACTGTCGAGATCCTCCAAACACCCTTCTTATGAATATTTAGATCACCAATTATACATTGGGAAGAAGATTTTATCAAAGAAAAGGAAGCCAAATTGGATCTCCAAATAACCAATATGCCTCCTGACAAACCATTCGAAGGAATATAACAAAAATCTCAATCTTAACCAATAAGTATATTAACTTCCTTTCTATTAACAGAAGTAATTATAGTTTCCAACAAACCAACAAACATCACCTCATAATCCTTCTCAAATTCCTTCAAATATAGAGAAGCTTTACTCTTTCTAGCTCCTCTACAATTCCAAAAAAATAATAGAAGCAATTAATTATAAAAGGGGAAGAGTTCCCCACCTTATCTTTCAACTCCCATCAAATCTTCTACTTCTAAGGGACAACTTAATAGGACCCAGTCCTTCAAGTTGTTTAGAAGATTTCTTCTTTACACAAGAAGAACTGTCATTCTTGCTTTCAGAATTTTCCTTCAAAACAACATCTCCACCTTCCGGAAACACTTCTTCACTAATATCTTTATTACTCACAACCGAAATCCCCCCATCAACAATTTCCTGAATCTCTTCACCATCTTCTTTATTACTTACACCCAAAGTCCCACCGTCAACAATCTCCTGAATAATCTCTCTCTCTTCCCCAATTTCACATGAAGCATTAAACTTATTATTATCATAAGGAAAATATTGATCTTTAGAGTTCATACCATATTCAGAATTTGAGCTCCTTTGTTCTGAGAATTCCCGAACAACAGGCTCTATATTTGAAAAAGGAATAGCCTCCACGGGGTTCAGCAATAATTCCTTCCTTAGCCACCTCCACACTTAGAGCATCTTTTGATTTCTTCATAGAAGTCTTCATGAACCCAGCAACTTGTTGTGGAAGTCTTCTAGGTCTATTATTCCTTGATTTCTTCCTCCCGTAGTTTACGTGGACCTAGCAGGGTCCATATCCATCTTTATTAACCTCATTGTCTCCATTCATTTTGCCACTATTAGCTGCTACAAAATTTGGTATATTTGTATCTTGATCCATTCCAGATCTACCTTGTTGTAAAGCATTATCATGAACAACCTCTACCCTTTTCTCTGGACAATCCTTTTGAACATGTCCAATCCTGCCGCAATTAAAGCAGAATAAAGAAATCCTCTTATATTCTATTTTCTGAAAGAATTTACCAGAAATTTCCTCAACCCAAGCACCAAAGGGAAGCCTATCTTCCAACTTGACACGAACACAAACTCTCGCAAACACCCTTCTGCTCCATTGAAACATACTTTCATCAATCCAAAACGGTGTGCCAACCTTTGAAGCAATCATGCATACATTAATCTCATCATATCATTGAAGAGGTAAAATCGGTAATCTAATCCATACAAGAGTTGTTAATCCTTTTAAAGAAGAAGGAGAAAACATGGGCGACCATTTGTCCATTCTAATGATATGTCCATTGACATACCAAGGGCCATTGTTAAGAATTGAATCCAGAGTTGTTTCGTCATTAAATGCACATAAGCTCCATCCCATGCTGAGCACAATAAGATGAAACTTACCAAACTGAGACCACCGCCTTCTCAGTTCAGAACTAACCAGATAAAGAGGCACATTATCTCCAAAAACTTTGATCACTAATGCATTATGAAGTTTCTTAACATTCTCCATTTCATTCTCCACATTAAGTTTCATCGTAGATCCATCATCAGATAAAGATGAACCATAATCCAAATCAATAACATGAATATTATCTTTTTTCTTCCATACATCATGCAAATCATTTCCACTAGGTTCCTTAGGCATCACGACAGAATCCTCTTTGATGTTACCTGAATCCAGCTCTCCATCTTCACAATGCGGAACATAAATCAAGTCCACCGCAGCACTCTTCGAGCACAACTCTCCAGACTCTAGCTTTGCCTTCGAGGATGCAGCATCATCTTGAATATTAACCTCTATAGAACCAGCAATCAGATCCACACTATTGCTTTTAACAATCAAATTATCCATCTTAACACCAATATCAATATCACCCACAACTATCGAATCAGTTAATCCTGCCTTCGAAACAGAGGAATCCGAAGCTTGACCATTCAGACTTAAATTTTTTATCAAAACCTTAGAGATAGGTTTCGGGATCTTGAATCAAACATAACATCTTTTCCTTTTCCAATATCAGGGACGGATTGTTTGGAAGACAAAAGACCTCCCTCATTAATCACCAAAGGCCCGCTATTCCTCATTTTCAACCTAGCTGAATCACCATCACCAAACACCGGAAGATACCTAGCAGGAACCAATGCGCCGCCAGTAGATGGACGTCTAAGTTCACCAAGACCACTAGCGAGTGGTGTCAGGCAAGCATTCACCGCCATCAGCAACGTCACTGAAAAACCGCGAATAGAAATTTGAAAATAAAATGCTTTCTCTCATTAGAAAAAAACTAGACCTTCTCTCACTAGGATCTCTCCTCTAAGCTGATTCACCTTGTTCAAATTAATAACCTTTGGTATTCTTGATTTGCTCAGAAAAAATGCATAGGCAATGTAAATAATTTTGATCAATAGCTTAAATTTGTTGAAGCCAGATTTGTCCGGTAGATAATGCCCAGCTTTACTAATAGATCTACCTGATGAACTTGTGGACTTGTTCATGAGAATGGAGAGTGCATAATAGAGAATGGAGGAGAATAGGCTAGCAATCTTCACTATATCAGTCAAAAATAAAATAATAAGCTGAGTTCAAAAGATCCAAAATAGTCCCCCTTAAAAAATGCTCTCCAAATGTTTTCAAATTATTTCTTATCACCATTTTTTATAAGTTTTTGAGGGCTACATGAAAGATTGCATATAGAAGAATTGAAACATGGCTACACGACAAATTTTTGTACAACGCTACGTGCTAATCTAGGACACGTGATGTCTCATGATTGGCTAAGGAAGGCTGAAGTCGATAGGCTGGTGACCAACATGCCGTTGGATGAGCTCAAGAAGGGGAGCGAGTAGATCTAGGGTGAGCCTTGAGAAGAGGCAGACCAGTAGTCGGCAAATTGTCTTATGAGGCCGCTAATTGATATAGGAGGCTCGTCGTTGCCCTACTGAGGAGGGCGAGCCAAGGCATTAGCGGGGATGATTAGTTCTTGAATTTGGTAGGGATTGTAGCCGAATGAGTTAAAGGATATCATACTTTTCTTTCTTAAGTAAGAGATAACTAAAGAATTTAAAGAGTTGAAAGATATACATGTAGTGTGTTGACCCCTACAACTCAAACTATACGCAAATAGGATGAAAATGGATAATTAAGCTCCATGCGGGTTGGCATGACACACCATTTAAATGGTCAAATGACCTTCGAATGTCAAACGGACAACGACGTTGCGATCAGAACATCGAATTTTGCTAGGTTAAAGGCCCCTCGCGGTTGAATCAGATGAGATCGGTTAAAAGGGACGATCAACATCTGAAATTAAAGCACGAAGCTGATCAAACGAGGTTGAATCGACGAACAGACTTCTTCGTTGCTTCTGAAACTTTATCATCCTCTAAAAGTTATATCTTTTTTTATTCAATTTGAAGCATGTAGATTAGTGGCACAGATCCCGAGGCAACAACATAAATTTTGAGGAAAATCGTCCTCGATGTTTTCCAAATGATGTCCGTTCGCAAAATGAATTTTGACATTGCGACCGAAATATCACAAATATTTAAGAACTACATTTTTTATGTTCAATTTGGATCATCTAGATTGGTGGTACGAATTTCGAAAAAAACACACATCTAAGAGATTGGCCTCCACGTAGCCCAAAGAAAATACGATCGTGAAATGGACTTTGTCACTGCATTCAGAACATCCTAAATACCTAAGGATGACATCCAATTTGTTCAAATTAAAATATGCGAGGAGGTCGACACGCATCACGAGGCAAAACATGAATTTCATGGAAGAGGTCGTTCGACGCTAACAGTTGATATATATATATATATATATATATATATTGGCATGCATATATGTAGATTTATGTTGATGCATTTGTTTTCTAAAAAAAAAAAACCCAAATGCACTCTATACAATCTGACACCAAGACAACATTAAAGTTTTTTTTTTTTTAAGATTCTTTTGTTATATTCTGTTTCATATTATCAATTATCTATTAATTCTACCCTTTTTACAGTTAGTTTCCTTTAGTTTGATAACTATGATAGTTTACATATTAATTTAAGTGAATAAATTATGAGGTTAGAAATATATAGTATTTTATTTTATTTTGTTCTATTTTTAAAAGAATCAAAGGCATTGTTATATTTCTTTCTTAGTACTACTATTATTCATCATTTTTTCCTTTTGTTATTGTCGTTATTGTCGTAAAAAAAGAAAGATATTTAAAAAAAAGAAGAGTTAAAAAAAAAGAAAGGATTTTGTGCATTTGCTAATCATTTTCCTTGTCGCCACTGGATTGCAAAGGTATAACCCTTCGATCCGTAAAGCTCCGAGAGCCTGATTTCGATGCTTGCAGCGCAACAAAACAACCACTTATACACGTTTTTCTTAGCGTGGTGGGAGGAACTTGGTCGTGATGCTTATGACAAAGCGGTTAATCACCTAAAATTCCTTTTTCAGCATTCGTGGCGTATCAAAAAGCTGCTCATACATGCTTTTCTTAGCTTGGTGGGATTAGAACCCGGTGCGACGCCTACGACAAAGTTGATATACATATAACGACAAAGTTGAGATACATATAAGTACCCGCATGGGGGAAAGCCGACTGCATTTTCAAACAGGTGCTATAGAAGACTCATATGTTTTTTTTGCGTCGCGAAACAGAGACCCTCCTGCACGGTCGGCCTCCCTTCCCGCCTGCGCTGCCTCTCTCCAGCGATCTTGAAGTGTCCGGCCGCCTTGTAGGAGAAGTCCACAAATGATTTTAGGTATTTTTTTTTTAGTTTTTGGTTAGATTTTTCAAGTGAAAGAAATTCTAGGGTTTTTGATTTTTTGAATTATTTTGTGTGATTTTGGATTCTTTCATTAGGGATCATGGTTAGAGGCAAGGAAAAGGGGTTTGCGTCATTGCGGAGGGACCCTTCTTGGAAATATAGTGTACAAGTTGACATAGGCGGCAGAGAGAAGAGCTATGTTTATTTGAAATGCAATTTTTGCGAAAAAGTGGTGAAGGGAGGTGTTACCCGCATGAAGGAACACTTATCATGCTCGCATAAAAACGTAGCACCGTGTGCAAATGTGCCAGAAAAGGTGGAGGAAATTATTGCTTATATGAGAAAAAGTATCACGACAAAACACTTGCAACATGAGCAATTTGATTATAGGGTCGAACATGGCGCTTATTTTGGGAGCGAGAGTGGAAAGGACTCTTCCTCCACTATACATAACAGAGGTGCACAGGGTCCTATGGATCAGTATATGACTAATCCAGAAGAGGATAGAGGACAAGCATAAATGATGCCTGTGGCTGGTACTAGAGAGGGTCGACGCCAGGTTTGCTTGGATATTGGGAGGTTTTTTTTTGAAAATGTCATACCTTTTAATGTTGCTACGTCGCCTACCTACTTTAATATGCTACGGTCTGTAGGGTTGTATGGGAGAGGGTTGAAGGCACCTTCTATGTATGAGTTGCGAATATGGATTTTAAAGGAGGAGCTGCTGAATATAGAGCATAGCATTGATGAGATTAAAAGGACATGGATTGAGACTGATGTAACCATTATGTCAGATGGATGGTCTGACATGAAGAGCAGGAGCTTGATTAACATTCTTGTGAACAATCCCTACGAAACGGTGTTTTTACGATTGGTTGAAGCTTCAGATGAGGTGAAAAATGCTACATTCATTTTTAATTTACTTGATGGGGTTATTGAGGAGATTGGGGAGCAATTGGTTGTCCAGGTAGTGACTGATAATGCCAGTGCATACAAAGCAGCTGGTCAGATGTTGATGGAGAAGAGGACACACCTATATTGGACACCCTGCGCAGCACATGGTTTCGATCTCATTTTGGAGGATCTTGGTGACTTACCTCAGCACAAGAGTGCTCTTTCTAGGGCGAAGAAGATTACAAAGTTCATCTACAATCACTCTTGGGTCTTAAGCTTGATGAGAAAGTTTTCAAAGAAAGAAATCATTCGCCCTGCAACCACTAGGTATGTTCTTAATTTTGTACATTGCAAATTATTCCTACTGTATGTTCTTAGTTCTTACATTTGTGCACTGTGAATCTATAGGTTTGCCACATCCTATTTGACACTGCAGAGCTTGATGGAGGTGAGACAACTTTTGGAAGTAATGTTTACATCAATTGAATGGCTTAACTCTGCTTGGGGGAAGAAAAGTGAGGGGAAAGAAATAAAAAAGATAATTCTGAATGATAAATTTTGGGTTACTGTGACCTATGCCATTTTAAGTACTAGACCCTTAGTGCAAGTACTACGCTTAATGGATGCAAAGAAGAAACCAGATATGGGTTTTGTTTATAATGCTATGGATGAGGCTATGGAGTTGATTGCACACAATTTGGGAGGAGAGGAGGCAAGTTATAGGGAGATTTGAGATATCATTGATGCTCGGTGGGAGGTGCAGTTACACCGTCATCTACATGCAGCTGCATATTATCTCAATCCTCAATTTCAATATTCAGAGAAAAAATCTTCAAACCCGGAGGTGAAGCTTGATCTATATCATTATATGGAAAGACTAATACCGGAGCAGGCAGATAGGGAGCTTGCAGATTTACAACTTGTTCTATTCCGGAATAAAGAGGATTTTTTTGGTTTGAATGCAGCAAAAGCAACCATTTCCAAATGGTCTCCAGGTATAGTTATTTTGGTAAATACAAGACACTTTATTATTTTCTAATTATATTTTTTCTTGAAAACAGTTGAATGGTGGATCTAATTTGGTGATTCCACCCCTGAGTTACAGAGTTTTGCTGTAAGAGTGTTGGGCCCCACTTGTTCTTCTTCTAGGTGTGATCGAAACTGGAGTACATATAGTCAAGTGCAAACAAAGAGAAGAAATCAGCTATCAACACTCAGAATGAACTCCCTCGTATATATAATGCACAACAAAAGGTTAAAAGATAGTAGGTTGAGGAATAAGGGGTTGAAGGATGATGAGGACCCGTTGGTGTATGATGATGTGTCATCTGATAATGAGTGATTCATAGATGATGAGACAGATTTGCCATTATCAGACTTACAACTAGAAGATCTAAATGTGGATGTCTTGAGGGGCGAAGCAGATTAAGTGGGCACATCTACTGGTACCACACCACACATATCCACTAGCTCTGTAGCACAACAATCAAGTAAAGATATTCCACAACTTCTTATATGCTATCGCAGTATATTTATATCAAGTGAGCAATTAACATGCTAATGATCTTTTCTCTTATTGAATAGGGAAGAGAAAAGTGAGTCATATTGAAGATGATGATGATATGACATTCATAGATACAATTGGAGAAGAATATTCCCTTGAAGATCCATTTAGTGATGGGATATGATTGCATTTTATTTGTTTTTGGTACTTTGGGAGTTTTGTTAAACTAATATTTTGTGATTATTGTACTTTGGGATATGATTTTATTGCATCTACTTTCTTACTTTCCACTATTTTCATATATCATTTAGATGTTTTTATTGTAAGATACAATATTGCTATTATTTTCCTGCTAAAACCCTTAATTTTTCATTTACGCAATTTTGTGTCCGTGAGGCTTACGCCTCGCCTCACGGACAAAAACTGCCTCGAGGCTTAATTACGCAATTTTAAACCTTGGATGTAATTACAATAAACATGAACTCAATTTAAGCATAATTAAGATGAATAAATTACAAGGATTATGAATTCAAGAGAGCTTGATTTGAGCTCAAATGAACAATAACAAAGGGCTCAAATTACAACTAATTAACATTCGATTTGAATTTAAATGAACAACAAAGGAGGAAACTTAAGCAAGTGTGCAAGGACTCATGATGAGTGAAACATCAATATAACTTTCTTGCATGTATCAATTGACAAAGTTGAAGGAAGGTGAGTTCATATAAGTCATAAGTCATCCTCAAAAGACGACAGAAGACTTGTAACATATCACATGACCCATCTACAATTAAGAATCAACATGGATGGTAGAGAATGTGATGATCTGCTAACTATAAGCAACAATGAGTGGCAAGATGGTAGTAGTGAGAATCATAATGCATTCAAGAATAATATTTAAAAGTTAGTGCACAATCAATATTACTTGAATGTAAAATAAATGTACTGAATATCTGTAATCAAAATGCAATATCAGATGCTCATAAGAGGAATGTGAAGAGCCCATAATGAATGTAGTATTATATTCATCGTCAACAAAAATTTGATTTAAAATAGATATAGTGATCTCCCCACGAGCAGAAGGGGTCAATATGCAATGAAGATGATGAATTGCCGAAGATAATGCTTAGTTCTCATGAAAATAATGAGGAAAGATCTGCAACTCATACAAGTCCTCTACGAATATAAATGTCACGACTTGGCCCGGTTAGCTCGCAAGGGTCCAAAATAAATCTAACTCTCTCAAAAATCTACAAACAACCATCTATCAACAAAATAACAAAACTCAAAAGAACCTGCTGCCCGTCGTCTCCCTACAACGGTAAGTGCGCGGTGGCTGGTCTGCCATCTATCCTTTCCTAGATCCTCCTAAAAAGTGTTCCCACAACGAGGGTGAGTCATAAACTCAATAGGTCCGAATGGAATTCAAATGAATTTAGAGCCAATAAAAGAAAACTATAACATGCTTTAGTATTTTAACAAAAGAATCATTAACAAATATCAACTTTTGCTCAAAGAGATGCATACCTTTTCCTCAACCTTCAAGTTCTTATTCCTTTCATAATATTTCTATTTTTTCCTTTAACATTTTGCCCCACATGATAGTCTCAAATGCATATAACATGAATATGAAATGTTCATAATAGTTTAATATGTAAATATAACACCCATCTCGGGAGTACCACTTGTACTGATCAGGTATATAAAATTTAGTCATTTCCTTTACCATTGGTTCATAGGAACCATCCTTTACCATGGCTCATAAGAGCCTCCTTTATCATGTCTCATAAAATGCCTCATTTACCATGTGATACTCTCACGTCAACATGCACATACACTTATTACTTATATAACCATAAGAGATGCTTTATGTAAATCATTCATAAACTAACCAAGTTTATGTTTCCTTAGAGATACACATGCTTGCTAGGTTTATGTGTACTTTTGCATGTAAAGAAGAAAGACATGTATAGTAAGAATAGAGAAATGAGCATGGGATTCATTCATGAATTGTACGTTTGCATAAAAAGAAAATTTGCATTTGCTTCAAGTGTCCATGAACTTTCAAGGGAACATGAGTTATAAGAGTTTCATAATGAGCATAAAAGAATTTGTCATTTCTATGTAATTGCAATGAAAGAAGAGTCGTCTAAATTTATAAGAAAGTCCATTCCATCTACTTCAATCCGTGCACCTATTTCTTTGTCCGATCAAATTCTTTCCCTCCACACGGTTAATATCTAAAAGAGACATAAAAAAAAAGCATAAGTAACTAATCCCTATACAATATCCTAAACCCTAATTCTAAAGTAATGAAAGGGTTCTTTCTAATGTCATGTTTATGTTCCAATTCAAACCCTCCACACCAATTCGTGATATCTCTCAAACACCTTCTCTTTCAATTAGGATTTAGCCCAAATTCATAGGTTTTAGGCATGCTTCACCTCTCCCTACACTCAAAACATAATTAAAATAAATTAATTTTCGGAATTTATTAAATAAAAAATTAGAAAATATTATTTTTCAAGCAAAAACCATGTATTAGTCTCTAAAATTCTCCCAACAACCAATAAAAATCATAAAGATAAAAAATTCCTTAATTAGAGAAAAACCCTAAATTTCTATACTCAAAACTTTATTCATTCATTCAATATTTTTCCATTAGAAGCTTTCTTAGGTTAATAGAAACCTCTTTTGTGAAGACATTTCCAAAGAAACAATTTTTTAGCAAAACCCTAATTTCCAAAAAATCATATTTTTCACAAAAACACTTCACATTAGGGTTTAAAAATTTCCCCTAACCCTTCCCTAAAGTTTTCTCAAAGGAACCTTAAAGAAAACTCAAGTTTTCCTAAAACCCTAATTTCATTCTTTTAGAGAAAACTTTAGGAAGAGGAAAGGAAACACTAGCAAACTACTTACTTTAGGCTTCCTCACAAGTTCCCTTCAATCTCCCTCGCGAATCGCCGCCGGAAACCGCCCCTAGAAGTCTCGGTTCTGCCTCCTACCCATGCCTCTCCCTTCCTCTCTCGCGTTCGGTTCGGGCCGCACGAATAGAATGGGGGAGATGAGGGGGGTTTCGGTTTACCTAATAGAGAGAAAAGGGATAGGCCAAAAGACCTAACTCCCCTCCATTCAATAGGCATCAAGGGCAAAATCGTCATTTAGAACTTTCCAGAAATTTAACTCCCAAAATACTTAAAATCCGATATGGGTTCTATACATCAAAACGATCAGAATTTTGCACTCTATTTTCTAAAATTATTCCCGTAAAAAACCGACAACCTCAAATTTTTCATTAAAACTCGTCGCGGCGCTTTGAAAAGTGTGCGAGGTCTAAAACAGCATTTTGCGGGTTTTACAATAAAGGTACACACCACATGCTACCTGTGGATGGATGCAGAAAGACTTACAGTATCCTGTAGTAAATATCAATTTATGAATGAATACAGTGACATCCACAAACAAGACATGAAGGATATATATAATTAATGCATGTGATGCATTAGAATATTGCAGCACCCTTACAATTAGTAATCGTGCGGTGGTAGTCAAATTGCAAGTCAAGGAGGGAAATACACAGCAAATGCAAGTACCCACAAGCTACCGTAGAAGACCCCTTGTACGCCCGATGTGGTGTTCACAAACAAAATGCTAAAGGACTACATCAAATGCAAGCTCCCACGGGCCGCTATGGGAGATCCATATACATGCTACATGTTATCTACAAGCAAACAACAGATAAGATGCATAGCAAATACATATGATTACAGGCCCTTACAGGAGGCCCGTTATACATGTTGAATGTCACCTATGAGCAAAGTGTCAAAGAATCATTGCAAATGCGGATGCCTATGAGTTGTTGTAAGAAACTTGTTCTACAAAAAATAAGCTATATGTGAGAAAATGCAAGATAATTATAGTGAATGTGGTTATCTACTAGTAAAAGTAGTGCACGACAGTCTACCTTTATAAAACAGGCAAAGGACCATAGTGCAATGTCATGCCACCAGATCCGCAATATTTATGCAAGCGGACAGAAGACGTTTATAAATATTCCAAGAATGTTCCCTCGCACATGCACTGTAATTTAGATATCGCATAGGTAGACAGAAGGGGTAAATGCTATCATAAAACACGCATAGGTCTGGATAAGCTTGTTATGAGTATACACATGACGTCTAGGGATACTGCGCGGGTCAATAAATGAACATAGTTTGAGCCTGATCCTTTTATATTGATAGATAGGAGTCGACACGGCTCGAATTATCAAATAGATATACGGTTAAGGTATCGATCAGAATATATATTTTATACGTTTATATAAGGCCTTTAAGGTCTATGAATAGAGAAATTCATCAATAAAATCATATAGCCTACGAACCCGATCCCCTATCGGCAAGTTGATATGGTCGACAAGGTTTAGTCAATGAAAATGCCCGTACACCCCGATGATGGCCATGTTGAATGCAAAGTTTAACAGGAGGGGTTAATTTTAGATATTTCAAAATGCCCTCAAACATACACAAAATTCAATAATTTTTTTAAGTGACCTAATAATCACTCCGATGATGATCGTGTTGACAGAAAATTTTAATCGGAGGGATTAATTTTAAATATTTTAAAATGCCACCCAAAACTCTAAATATACCAAAATCCAAAATATTTAAAATTAAAATAATCCATCAAACCACTTAAAAAAAAATACACCCACCTTTCGCAACAATTTGCTGAGGCGGACAAAATTGAAAACTACTTCAGTTCACAAAGAGTTAATGTTTGATTAAAATTATCACTAGGAATTATTTTTAAAATAGTCTCCTGCTAGTAAGGATGCGGTATGCGTCCTTTAAGATGCAATTTTGCCGCCAAATGGCAATGCAGATAAACAATTATGACCCGGGGCCCTCTGAAACGAGTGGTTTTGCTACCAAATGGTACACGAGATAACATTTATGGCTAGAGTCGATACGTTTCTTAGTGGCATCAAATCCTTGAGATATGAGTTAATAGGATATAATTGATAGGGCACAAAGCACTCTGTTGGCTAAGTTGGATTCAAATTTGTCCCCTTAGGCAAATATTCATCCCAGGTCTACAAGGTATACTTGGACGAAGCAACCTATTGCTGCTGACAACCTCCTCTGACTAAGCAGACTAGAGATCACGATGTCCCAGGACGACGGAACCATGGGATCTTAATCGGGTATATCATCCATTCCCCCACCATTTGCTTTAAGTGAAAGATGGTGAAATTTTCAATTTTAAATATCAACTTTCCACATTTCCAAATGTCCATGCAGTTATTGTATGTCAAATACTATGTATCTGATTGACAACTAGCCTTAATCGAAAATTATATCTCATTATCGGGAGGGGTAATTAACTATAGGGGCTTGCGCCTATAGGAAATCAGAACTCAAATCATAAAGTCCTCGTAAAATAAGGGTGAAATATCTAGGTAATGTCTTATATACAAATTCATCTGCCTTCCCAAAATTTACCCGGAACTTAATCCATTAAAACTTCCCCGAAGAAAGCAGCAGGGGAGGCTGGGGCCGAATTTTTGGAGCCCACATAGTGAAAGAATATCCACAAGTGTTTCTAGATGATCTACCAAGGTTTTCACCAGAAAGAGAGATATAGTTCACTAGTGATTTATTATTTGGTTAAGAACCAGTAGCATAAGCACCTTATAGAATGACAGTTAAAGAATTACAGGAGCTAAAATGTCAATTGCAAGAATTACTAGATAGAAGATTTATCAGTCCAAGTTCCTCTGCTTGGGGAGCTCTATTGTTATTTGTCATAAAAAATGATGGGAGTTTCATAATGTGCATTGATTACAGGGAATAAATTAATTCACTGTTAAAAATAAATATCCACTGTCCATAATTGATGACCTATTTGATCAACTTGAGAGAGCAATAGTTTTCTCTAAAATTGATCTGGTTCTAGATATCATCAGTTGCACATTAAATAAGAGTATATAGCTAAAATGGCTTTTAGAACAAAATATAGCCATTATGAATTTGTAGTTGTGATTTTTTTACTCAAAATTTGGAATCAGATATGAATTCTTCAAAGATCATAGAAGCTTTAAATACATATTTAATACTAAAGAGCTTAATCTTCGGTAGAGACGATGGTTGGAGCTCATTAGAGATATACAATATCGTCCTAGAAAGACAAATGTAGTTGCTGATGCACTAAGTAGGAAGACTTTTGGATGTGCAAATTGGTTGATTACTTAGCAAGAGCAGATAATCAGAAATATGAAAAGACTAAAATTCCAGTGGTCAATTAGAAAACTACTAAAATTATGCTATTAAATCAGTTGGTGATTCAATTCATTTTGAAAGATAGAATATATAATTTATTGTCTCGAGATGTAAATTTTCAAGAAATTATAAAGAAAATGTAGACAGGACAGTTGAAAGATTTTGTATTGGATGATGAAGGAATGATTAATGATAAGGCAAAATTTGTATTTCAAATGTTGATAATTCAAGAAAAGAGATATTGCAAGAAGCTCACCTCTCCTATTATAAAATTCATCTCAAAAGTATAAATATGTATCAAGTAGGGGTTTATTTTGGTGGCTAGGATTGAAAAAAAACATTACTGAATTTGTGGAAAAACATATTATCTATCAAATGATTAAAGATGAACATCAAAAGTTAAGTGGTCAATTACAACCTTTACCACCTGAGTGAAAATGGTATGAAATTGCGATGGATTTTGTAATTGTATTATCCAAGTCAAAGCAGAGTCGGGAGGCTATTTGGATTGTAGTAGATCGATTAACAAAATATGCTCATTTCTTACCAACCAAACTAATAGATTGGTAAGAAATTCATAAGTTCGTTTATTGAGAGTTAATTATTCATAAATGAAAATAATTTCATCAAAATACCTCGATGACGTTTTCTCAAAATTTTCCAAATAGTTAATTATTCATAAACGAACTTATGCATTTATGTTATTATTTTTATGATTTTAGGTTGTAATAAGAAGGTTATTTCAAGGGTCAAGTATTTGAAAAGAATAAAAAATAAAAAATAAAAAAAAGTATTTGAAAAGAATTGAGGCATGAAGTAATCAATGTGGGTAATTATAATATTAGCAATTTCAATTTCCTTTTATGTTATTAAAATTCCTTTTAATTTATTTCAATTATTGCATGTTATATCATTATGATCATAGTGTAGTGTAAAGTAAATGGAAATGTAAATTTTCATTTTATGACTATTATTGAACAATGTAACATACTTAAATATTTGATCTAGTTAAATATTAAATATGCAATTGAGAATGGTTGAATTACTGAGATTATAATGTAGTGTAATTTATCTATATGACACAATGGAGAAAAAGGATTCATGTAGCCGACCCCACGTAGTGGGATAAAGGCTTGATGTTGTTGTTGTTGTTGTAGGAAAAATGACAAACTAAATGATGCAGCAACAATAACAATAACAATAACATCAAGCCTTGTCCCATCATGTGGAATCGACTACATGAATCCTTTTTCTCCATTATGTCCTATTAAAAGTCAAATTTTCGTTTAAATCTAATAAATAAAGATCATTTCTAATATTTTCTAGACAAGTCTTTTTAGGTCTACCTCTACCTTTCTTAATATAAGTCAAATCTAATACCTTACTTTCTTAACCGGGTCATCGGAAGGCCACCGTTTTATATGACCAAACCATCTAAGGCGACTCTCTCTAATCTCATCTTCCACTTGAGCTACTCCAACCTTTTCATGTTTATGCTCATTTCGTATCCTATCTCTAAGGGTAAAGCCACTCATTTACCCGAGCTTTCTTATCTCTGCAACATTTAACTTAGTATTATGCTTCTCTTTTAATGGCCAACATTCGACACCATAAAAAATTACAGGTCTCACCACTATCTTATAGAATTTTTCCTTAAGTTTTATGGAGACTTTTCTATCACATAACAAGCTCGATGCATTCCTCCACTTCAACCATCCCATTTGGATTATGCTGATAATATCCACATCTATTTTAGCATCATTCTGAATAATAAATCCAAGATATAAAAAATGTGTACTCTTATTAATGACTTGATCGCCCAAAGTCACAATCCCCTCACTAGATTTATTACTACTAAAATTATACTCTATATATTCATCTTTAGATCGACTCAAGCAAAAACCTTTAGACTCTAAGGTTGACGTCCATAATTCAAGCCTACCTTCAACTTCCTCTCTAGTCTTATCAATAAGAAGAATATTTTCAACAAAATGCATACATTAAGGTACATTCTCTTGCAAATGTCTAACAAACTAAATAATGAACTAAAAGAAAATAAAAATATTAAAATAAGGAAAATATTTATACATGAAATTATGGGAGTTCACTCCCATATGTTACTGGCTGAAGACGCAATGTACCCGTGCACGTGAAATAGAAATGGCTACATTTTTATTGATACATTTAGACGGTGCTCCTATATTAAATCAAGAGGGAAAAAGAATAACTGGAAAATGAAAATAAACAAATGTTATTGAAAAATAATATATTATTTGAAGAATATATAAAAATGATTTATGTTATATGAAATGGAAATGCTATATATTTATTAACTAAAAAAAATGCCAAATGAATATTTTTATGTAAAAAAAATTTTCAATGCTACAAGTGTGATTATCTACTGAGTTAACTTATAGACTCAAACTTTTCAACTAAATTTTCAGTTAAGTCTCCTGATAAGTATAAATGACTGAAAGAGAGAAATTCGTCTACAGAAGACGGCAATTAAACAAGAGTAGATAAAATATGATTTATGTAATTGTTCAAATATGAAAATTGTGTTAGTTGCTCTTCAGTTTTATATGGAATGTAGATGATAAATTTGTTTGAATTTGAAAGAAATATTTTATCCGTTTTTTGTTCTTGCATCATTAATTCGAGTCTCCGAGCGGGTCATGACATTATCTGTCATAGTGTGAGCATTAACTACATGATGATTCAAAATACTTGTAAATGGTATGCATTGGCCAGACTCTGGTGACAAATCAACTCTATGAGTAGTTTGATTTTTCAATTGTTAAAACATCATATCTACTTTATAGATTTGATAGCTACTTCGCTCTTTTGAGGCATAATGGGGACTCTTCATTTAGATTTGAAATTTTTTATCATGAGAGTGGTCACATATAATTTTTTTTAGAAAGGATCTGAAGGTTGGTTTTATTTGTATTGACTTACGTGGTAGATGTTAAATCCAAATTTGTCCTAATGGATGATACTTGATTTTACTTGCAGATTGTTTGATGAGTTGAGAACCTATTAGTTAGAATGCAGAGTAAAAAGTGTTATAATCTAGGAGTTTCGATTTTGTGTTTTGATGATTACAATATTATTGGATGATTATTTAGTTTCTCATGCTTTATATATTGCACACTTTTCTATGTGCATGACTAACATTTCAGGTTCAACATACATAAAACATCGTTATAGAATCATAGCTCAAGAAAGTATTGTATATGCTAAACTTATTGAAAGAGTCTATAATTTTATTTTTTCTTGAGTCAATGTAAGTAAAAAGGTGTAAATTAGCTTAGTAATTGTGCATACACACATAAGGGGGAGAAAATAAATATTTTAATTTTTTGTTAATCATTATGTATGATCAGTTTAAATAAAATTAATTAAAATGTTTAATTTAAATGAGAAAAATTAATAACTAATTGTATTGTATAAATATCACATCGGACATGACGATCAACTATTATCAGAAACCTTACCATCAAATCCAACTTAAAATAGACAAAATTAAATTTTGAAATTAAACTATTCGTGTTGTACAAACATATTTGTATTGTATAATCTTTTACAATGTTACCTAATTTAAGTCAGATAGTTAAGGAATCAAGTATCATGTGAATTAATTATAGATTGTACTGGACGATTGTGTATAATAAAGTACGACTGTGTATAGTACAGTACAAATCACTCGAACACTCTCTAGATGGAACCTTAGTTCATTATGTACGATTCGATGTTTGATTTGAACTAATCATATTGAACGATGCAACAATCGTTTTGTCCGAATATATTATTTTTTGCTTGTGAGGCGAGGCGTAAGCCTCAAGGCATTTTGAGGCGTAAATTTCAAATTTAAAAAATTTTGTATATTCAAAATGAGAATTTTTTATTTAATAATCAAATAATACATTAAAATAGAACATAAGAAATAAATTGACTTATATATGAAACAAAAACAATACACAAGATATAAAATGATAAGTAATAAACTGTGTCAAATTTAATTGAAATTCATTCATCTAGGGGTGTAAGTAAGCCGGGCTGGCTCGCGAGTTTGCTCGAGCTCGACTCATTTATAGGCTCGCTAGTTGAGTATATCGAGCTCATGAGTCGAGCTCGAGCTCGAACTTGAGCTTTGTAAGGCTCGGCTCGCGAGCTCGTGAACCGGCTCGCGAGCTCGTGAATGGCTCGACTCACTATTAATAATTTTAAATAATTTTTAATTTTATTTATTAAGTTGAATATTATTAAAAATGAATAATTTTTTTAAATCCTATTGGACGAGTCGGCTCAAGGGTCGTGGCAGGTTGGAGGGCCATCCCTATGATTATAGAAGGCATGCACCAGGACACGTGATCTCGTTTATGGGCTTTAGGACCCATGGAGGACGATCAAAATTTGGACCTAAGGTTGAACTTTGACGCGCTCGTGTGAACTGTGGGAATCGGACTCGGATCCAGACTAGGCTCGCAAGCCAGCTCGATCTCGTATACAGTTGGACGATCTCAAGTTCGAGCTCGCCTTTTGAGCTCTACCCAAGGTCGTGCTCGAGTCGGCTTTCTAACTGACGAGTCGAATTCTATAATGCCAATAGGCGACTAGAATCGACTCGTTTACACCCTTATAACATCACAATAATAAAATAACATAAAATATAAGTCAGCTTTAAGTTCTTTCCTAATATATTGTTCATTAACATTTAATTCAAAAAAGAAATAGTAATGGACCTAATGGCATAACAAATCAGGGGTCATAAGCACTATCATCACTGAAGGGGTCTTGATTTGAATCATCGTCCTAATGAACTGCTTTCTCTCCTACCTCATCACCTGTGAAGTCTAGTGCCTCCCATTCTTCTTCTTTCTCCTCTATATCAGTTTTCTTCCTCTTCTCTAAATATTTTTCATCATGTGGGCTCCGAAAATTTATGCCCTCGCCTCCCGCCGCTCGCTTTTTTTTTTTCGGGGGGAGGGGGGGGGGATGGGGAGTTTTAACAGATTAAGTTTCAGGGGAAATTTTAGGAAGGCAGATTGAGATTGTAGATAAGACAACCCAGAGATTTCGCCCTCATTTTGCGAGGACTTTATGATCTGAGTTCTGGTTTCCTATAGGCACAAGCTGCTATAATTAATTACCCCTCCCGATTATGAGAAAGCACTTTCGATTAAGGCTAGTCATTAGTGAATATGTCGTACCCGTAGGTACATGGTATCTGGCATATAATAGTAGCATGTGTTTAGTATTTGAAGATTCGATAGTTAAGATTTAAAATTTTACCATCTTGCACTTAAAGTAGATGGTGGGAGAGTGATGATGAGCCCGATCAAGATCTCATGGTTCTGTCATTCCGGGCCATCGTGGTCCTTGGTCTACTTAGTTAGAGGAGGTAGTTGACCCAACCTGATAGAATGATCCTTGTCAGCAGCCATGGGTTGCGTCGTCCAAGGGTACCTTGTAGACCTGTGGTGGATATTTTTCTAAGGGGACAAATTTGAATCCACCTTAGCTAACAGAGAGCTTTGTGCCCTATCAATTATATCCTATTAATTCATATCTCAATGATTTAATGCTATTGGGGAGCATACGGGCACTGACCATAACCGTAATATAATAGTGCCATTTCGCAGTGAACCATCTGGTTTAGAGTGTCCCGAACATAACCATTTACGTGCGATTCTATTTAGCGGCAAAATTGCAGGTGCGATGCTATTTGTCGGTGAAACCACCGGTTAGAGGACACGTTCCATGTCCTTGCTGGCAAAAGACATATTGAGAATGGATCCTAGTGATATTCACGACTAGTCATTAGCTCTTTGTGAGCAAGAGTAATTTTTAAATTTGTCCACCTGGGCAAATCGTTGCGGAGGATGGAAGGATTTTTTTGTGCTTTAAGTGGTTGATGGTTACTTTCAATTTTAAATATCTTGGAGTTTTGGTATTTTTGAAAATTTGATTTTTTTGGGCATTTGGGTCATTTGAAAATATTTGTATTTTATAAAAGTTTGAGGATATTTGAAGATATATGATTCCCTCCGGTTGAGATTTTCTATCAATGCGGCCATCATCGGGGAATTTATAAATATTATATTTTTTTGATTAAACTTTGTTGACTTTGTTTACTCGCTGAAAAAGGATTAGGTTCTAATCTAAATTTATTTTTTAACTTGTGCGGCATTCTCAGGCGTCAGGTGTGAACGTACAACATGCTCACCAAGGCCTATGTAGGTATATGCCATTGGATGCATTTCATACAATGCATTCATCTGTATGCATGATTTGATTTTTGAAATAGAATTGCAGTGTCATATGGCATACTAGAGTGAAGAACGAAGAAAATGAACCTTCACTGCTCACGTCGCCTTCACTGTTCGCATCGTCGAGCCGCTCTGTCGACGAATGATAATCCTGTCGGTTTTAATGCTCGCATCGTCGAGCCTCTTCGTCGACGAAGGATGATCCTGTCCGCTTCTATGCTAGCGTCGTCGAACCGCTCCTTCAACTATAACGAAGAAGAACTCCTGTGCGGAAATGAAAAACCTAGCTCACTGAAATGTTTAAACCACATAAATGAATAGGGATATCGAATGGATAACTGAAAGGAATAGGGCAAATTGAGGCTCCATTTTTTTTTCATTTTTTAATAGGACACGCGTATCCGATACGTGTGTCCGGTCAAATTTAAATAATATTTTAATTAGACACGACAAAGTCGTATTCGACACGTATCTTTGCCATATCAGAGGTGTATTTGTATCTGATACGTGTCCGATACATCATGTTTCATAAATAGATGTATTCGTGCTACATAGGGAAGAAGTCAAACAAGAAGGGAGAAGTCGAACAGGAACGTCTAGCATACAAAGAAGACGTAGCGGGCGAAGTCGAACATGTATGTGTAACTCAATTAGGTTTAGTTTTAATATTTAACTTATTGTTAGAAGCGAACACCTCACTCATTGAGTTGAAGCGCGCCTCATTTCCCGCCTCTGTATAACGTAGGCGTATGCCTCAACAGAAGCAAGGGGTGTGCCCACTTCAAAGCACTGCATGATTGAATTGCGCAGATGCGCGCCCCTCAAAGTGCGCATTTGATTGTGCAATTTTAAACAGTGGTCGGCAGAATTGAATTATTAAGATTTTTGGAGGTCCATTATTTAAACTATCTTAATAACCTAAGAGGAAGTCTTTTGGCAGCCAGAGGAATGTTTCTTCTTAAGAGAGGTTGCAGAGAGGGCATTGAGTAAAGAGAGAGAAAGGCTGAGATTATGTGAAAGGGAGAAGATCATTATGGATTTCTAGGGAGTGTGAGAGGGGTTTTCACATGGTTGCTCCGACCAACTTGCACTTGAGTTCCTCCATGTGCTAGTGTTTGTCTTGAGTGAAGCTATGTGAAGAATCCTTTGGTGTCAAAGACTGTTGGCTACTCCGCCGCACCAAGGATGTGAAAGGGGTTCTGGCTCTCCGCTGCACCAAGGAGGTGAAAGGGATTTTTTCTCTCCGCTAAATCGAGGAGGTTAAAAGGATTTCAGTTCTCCACTGCATCGAGGAGGTAAAAAGAATTTGGGATCTCCATTGCATCGAGGAGGTTTAAGGGATTTTGGCTTTCTGTCACACGAAGGAGGTGAAAGGGATTCCTGCTCTTCGCCGCACCAAGGAGGCGAAAGGGATTACGGCTCTCCATTGCACCGAGGAGGAGAAAGAGATTTTGACTCTTCGCCGCATGAGGAGGTAAAAGGGATTTCGATTCTCCTCCACATCAAGAAGGTGAAAGCTATTTCGGCTACTCTAGTGCACTTGGTTGGTGCAAGTGATTTTGTAAGGGATTCTTCGTCTAGCCGAGGGGGTTGAAGGAGAGTCATGATTATTTATTGTAATACTCAAAGAGGGCTTCAAGGAATGGACATAGGTTAAGTTGCACAATAAAATTCTAATTTGCGTTCTTTTATTTTTCGCATTTACTTTTCACAGTTTTTACTTTCCTACATATCTTATTTTCTATAATTTGGTTTGTGTTTGGCTATCATTGTGATAGAAAGTTAGTTTGTCGTTGATCAAAGTTGATTTTTTTAAAAAGAAAAAAATCAAAAAATAAAGGAAAAAAATTATTATTTGTTTTTTCTATAAAATCAAAAATACAAAAAATAGTATTTGCTTTGGGTAGACATTGTGAATTGTGATCGCTTCAACATTGAATTAGATTTTGGTTTTTAATTCAAAACTTTTGAAAAGTTTTAGAACACCAACTTACCCTTCTCTTGGTGTGTCATTCCATAGTTTAATTGGTTTCTTCACTATCTTAATAAAAAAATATAGGGAAAATGTCAGAGATTTTGAAGTCTCCAAGTGAAAAGTCAAATGGTAGTGATGAAAGCTATATCAAGTAGGGCATCAATGAAGACTTTGTTGGTTATAGATAGGATAACAACAAAGGAAGGCCGGCAATGAAGGCACGACAGTACAAAAAACTCAAAATTACGGCAATAGAAATGAAGGCTCTGATACCATGTTAAATTGAGAGAATTGGAGAGGGAAAATGTTTAATTTTTGCACAAAAATATCCCTATTTATAGATCTATACAATATATCTTATGAAAGAAACAAATAATTACAAAATCATGCATAATTGCTTTGATATAATCCTTCATAATCAGCCAACTAAATATGGAAGGAGATCGACGTGATCCAGATGAGCCTCCCACGGATTCCCATCTTAGTCATGGGATCAAAATGCCAAGGGACAGCTAGGATTTAACTGATACTAATTATAAACTTCTCTCATGTGGAACAAGTTAAGCAAGCTCTTTCTCGATTGTTAAGAGCTAGTAAACTGCACACAACTTGATGAAAAAACTCATTCTAAGAATTGATGCTTCCATAATGTTGTTGGCCATCACCACAAGGCAGAATCTTTCAGGGTCATCAGAAGTACCTTAGTTTCGGAGACGTTGTGAAGGGTCATCACCTTTAATCCAACAGTGTGATTGACCAGGTCATCGTTGCCTAAAAGCTCTTTAATTTCAGCATTTTAAATTTGGAGGGAACGCTTACTACTAATTCTTTGGGGTGAAGTCAACAGATGTTTTGCATCTTCTTGTTCCTTGTGTGAAAACAAACGATCTCCCAGGTTTTTCAGGTAGGTAAATGTCGGGGCCTTGGTAAGGGGTCACATTCAGACTGTGCATAGGCTTTGAAGGAGAGCCAGCACAGGAGGTTTAATTGAAGGAGGTACCTGTACCAAGTTCGAAACTTTGTTGAGCTCCATGATAGGGTGGAAATGCTATTCCTCTTGCCATAATCATTGTACCATTCCGCTTGCAACAACTGGCCAAAATCATTCCTTAGGTGAATATGGTCCATCGTGAAGCACATTAGTTTGTGTTATTCTTGCAAGGCTGACCCTTTTTGGCCAAAGCTTCCCTATCAGTTAGTCTTACGGTTCATTGGGGCCATGAGTCAATGATCACTGAACCAATAATGTTAGAACCAGTTAAGGATTGGATCAAGAATTAGAAGAGAGGAAAAAGAAAAGGGAAGTAAAAATGGTTTATGGACTGGAGTACTGGGATGGATGATAATGGAAAGGTCAAAGAAAATGAGGGGTTGAAGAGAGATGTAGAACTGAGATCATTTAGAAGGGATTGAGCAGGCTAGGTAACTACTCAGGCATCTCTTTTGCTCATATTTTGCTTAAAAGTTTTTGGATTCGGGAATTAATCCTATGGTCCTCAATATGAGCTATCTATTTATTAACTCCTCACAGAGGTCTTATTCCACATTACTTTGGCAGGAATGTAGTTATCACCACCGGGTAATTGTGACAACCCTTATTGTGGTTTGTTTTAAGCTTTTGCCAATTATTGCAGTCGCTCCATCTGGGATGGAGCATACCGTAACTGGGACCATGCTCTTGGTGATTGCTTCACATATGGAGCCTACAGGAGGCCTTCTGTGATCCGTCTTTATGTTGGAGTAGATCAGGTCATTCTAGGAAAGAGTGCCCTTTTATCTAGGCTTGCTATCTTGGATTGTTATGGATGCATTGTTTAATCTTCTAATGAGACTGCTTGCATATCAACTTTGCTCTATCATTCATTGACAGTAAATACCCTGTTCATATATGATTTCTGTACAGTAGTTCTTTAGTTTTTATTTATTTATTTATTTATTTATTTATTTGTTTTTTAATTTTCTCTTTGGCCTTGTTATGGATTTCAGGTCGTCCTGCAGCACCTGCTAATGCTCCTCCTAAAGGACTTGGTATGCAACTAAGCAAGACACAACGAGCTAGTCAGTTAATGCAGTCATTACAAGCTGAAGGGGAGCTGATTGTTGATGATGCCCCCCATACTGTTTCTCAATCAAAATCATCTCTCCCTCCTACTGATCCTATTACATTGGCCATTGAAGAAAGACTCAACATTATTATCAAAAGGGATGGTGGGGTCAGCAATTTCGATGTGCAAGGCACTCTTTCCTTGCACATTCTCAATCAGGAAGATGGGCTAATCCAATTTCAGGTTGCATTTCATTCCCTAGCAGCATGTTTGAATACATTTTATGCTTTTCCTTAAAATACCCGAATATATTGTTGAAATTTTTGCTGTTTGGCAATATGCTCATAGAGGATTGAATAGTAGGAAGAGCATTTCTTGAACGTTTTACTTTTTGGCAATATGCTCATAGAGGATGGAATAGTAGAAAAAGTATTTCCCATAACTTTTTGGTGTATGCTACAACCATTGCCACCAAATTCAAGGTATCATCTTAAACAAATACTTTATTTTCTTTATCTTCATTTGACTGAGCTGCTTATGTTCTCATATTGGTGAGAAGTAAAGTTTGATTTCCAAGACATCAACATGCGACCTTTTATGAAAGATAACCATCTTTAGGTGAAATTTGGTGCGGCCATGTTATTTTGATGTCTTTTTGAAGTCAGCTCAAGGAAACCAATGTCCTTGCAGCTTCTGTTGCATGTGCTGGTTGACAAAAACTGTTGTTATGAAGATCGTCTTATTAAACTTGTTTTTATGAGAGATGCCCACCTGTTGGTTGAATTTTTTTTTTCCCGTCAAAGTTTGGAAAATAATTTTACTGGCATGATGTTGAACTTCATCTAATGATGTCTTTCTGACTTTGTCCTTCAATTCCCAGTAAAATATTTTGTGATATTCTAGGTGATTTCAATACTGATGCGTCTTTTCTGCAGATTGAAAATAAAGAAATACCAGGTCTTAGCTTTAAAACTCATCCTAATATCAACAAGGAATTGTTCAATAACAACCATGTAATTGGCTTGAAGGATCCAAATAGGCCTTTTCCTACTGGCCAAAATGATGTTAGCTTAATGAAGTGGAGAATCCACGGCATGGACGAGTCTTCTGTACCGTTGACAGGTGTGTTTTGTACTGCACTAAAACATCTTTAGAAACAACTATATATGTTGAAGTTTCTAACGGATTCTGTATCACTTTTTCAGTCAATTGCTGGCCTTCTGTCTCTGGGAGGGAGACTTCTGTTAATATTGAGTACGAAGCTTCTGAAATGTTTGACTTGCAAAATGTAGTGATATCTATACCTCTTCCTGCAACTCGTGAGGCACCAAATGTTCTTCAGATAGATGGGGAATGGAGGTGGGTTTTATTCATCACATATTTTGTTTCTTTTAAATTCGGAAGTGTAATAAGGTGAAAAGAAAATAATCTTTATTAGTAAAGAAGATGGTTGGAGCTTCTGATTTTTGAAGAATTTTCCTGGTTATGGTACTTCAAATGTGATGACGTTCCCGTCACCTCTTGCTAGTCGATCCTTGAAATCGACCAGTGTGCTCCATCAGCGTTGTTCTAAAATATATCTCATTTTCTTGGGGCATTTTATATCCGTTTACATGTCTTTTCCATGGTAAATATTTTCTTATTTACTTTTTCAAGAATTTTACCTTCTAAAAATATTGTAGGTATAATTCTAGATCATCTACATTGGAGTGGTCAATCCTTCTCATTGAAAACACAAACCGCAGGTATTGAGAGCTATATAATCAAAAGAAAAGGTTTTTACTTCTTTACTCTTTTCTCAGTTAATCTTATATTTGTTCTACATTCCAGTGGATCAATGGAGTTTGTTTTACCTCCAGCTGATCCTTCTGCATTCTTTCCTATTAACATCAGTTTTAATGCGGCAAAGACATTCAGCGATGCAAAGGTTGGTAACCTCATCGTAATTCTATATTTTTCTTTCTACTAATGTCGTTAGTAATTGAAGCTTTGCAAATATGAAGATGTGATGTTATACTATCGGACCTGCAGGTTCGACTTGTTTAACCGGGAAGCAATTGGCTAACCGATTCAATTTTTCCCTAAAACCAGCTTTGTAATAAACCAGATAAAATCGATTTGCCATAGTTTTTAAGAACTAATCGGTTTAATTTATCTTTTTTCATAAATTTAATAAATTAAACTAAATTTACTATATTTAAATTTAAAATGACTTTAAATTTGTTATAATAATCAATTTTTAAATAAGCTCCAACTAAGCTTACTCATATGACATCATCATTCATGTGTTTACTCACATGACATTATCATCCATATGACTTCTTTGCTCATTCAATTAAAACAAAAACTATATAAAGTTATAAACAATACTATCCAAAAGTGTTCAGGTAATGTGGGACTAAAGAATTAAGATGAACTTCAATTAACATCACAAATGATATATTTTTAAACATAATTTTAATTAATTTTTATAATGTAAATAATATTTACTTTTTAATTAATGATATTTAATATTTCTTTATTTAACTATTTAACTATGTAATACAAAAACTAAATGTTTATCCATTTTTTTATTATAAATAATATAATATAAATTTATAAATGGAACTTGATAATGTGAATTTTATATATAAAGTATATGTATAAATTATAAGTAAATATATAACATAAATTAATAATTATTTATATTAACTTTATGTATTTATATATGAATTAAATTTCTATTAAATGTCAATTAAAATCAATGATTGGGGATATTTACATTTAAATTTAAAATTGATAATTTATTTTTATTTAAATATTTAACATAAATTAATAATTATTTTTATTTAAATTTAAAATTATATAATATATTATTTTTTAAACACTACCATTGTCAGGTCCCTAGTCATATATGAGAAAAGTGGAGGGTTGCGTTAGGTAGTCGATAGCTAACATAAAACTTGTCGAATAATCATGACATGATTTTTGTAATACATTGTGTTAATGTTAGAGCGTTCTCTTGAAGCGATGTGTTATATAGTTTGAATACAATGAGAAGCGTGCAAAGGTCATTGCATTGGCGCTTGGATGCAGTGTTAAATATGCAAGGATTCTGTTGACATCTGGACAACATACATGAGCATACCAAATAAAAATTTTTAAAATACCTGCACTCTGTCAAAGCCATACTGAGACTTCACCCAAATCTCTGCCGAAAATTTCTTATGGCTAATGAATTTGCTCTGCTAGGGTTTCGCTAGGTTTTTTGCGACTCTCTGGCCGCCTCCGCCGCCACCTCTCCCCTGAGGAGGACCTCCTTTGAGATGTCCTCCTCCATCTTCCCCCCTCTAAACGCCTCCTCTAAACCCTCTTCCTCCTCTTCCATTCCTCTTTCGGGTGACTGGAAGGGCCTAATCGCTTCGCAACCGCTGGTCACGAATGAGTTTACCTCCGCGATCTCTCACTTCCCTACTCAAAATGCCACTGCTCATTTCACTGCAGCTCAATTCAACGCCGGTTCCCCCGAATGGGCCCTTTCCCTGGTTGGCTACTCTATTGGTCGCCGCCCATACTACGAAGCTCTCCTTGCAACGATCAAAAAGACTTGTACGCTGAAAGGTACCCTTACTCTCCTCACACTTGACGAAGGATTCTTCCTTCTTAAGTTCAACAACTGTGAGGACTACGATATGGCGTGGCATGGGGGACCTTGGTTCTTCTTCGGCAAGCCCTTTATCCTCCAGAAATGGACTCCTGACTTTGTGCCTAAAAGGGAGGAGTTCCCCTCTATCCCCCTCTGGATCAAGATCAAAAACTTCCCGCTCTCGTGCTGGACGCCGGACGGGATCTCCAGGATTGCTAGTTGTGTCGGAATTCCCCTGGCGGTTGACGCCCTCACAGCAGCAAAAACGCGGCTTACTTTCGCGAGGGTCTGTGTTCAGGTGAGTAGCTCGTCACCTTTACCGGATGAAATTTATTACACTGTATATGGGAAGGTTTTCCGGCTTACTGTGTTGTATGACTGGAAGCCGTCTCACTGCTCCTTCTGTAACTCTATTATGCATTCCCCCAATTCCTGCCCCCAGAACCCTAACCCCCAACAAACCGAAATACCTCAAAATCGTGGCAGAAGTACTAGTCGTAAGCCTAGAAACCCTCCTCCCAGGCTTAATATTCCTAAACCACCGGTTTTTACACCTTCTCCCCAAACAACCAACACCACAGACCCTCCTTTAGTCTCTACCACTATTCCCACGATTCAATTACCCAACCTAAATTCCCCCTCTGAGGAACCTGCTTCCTCACCTAACCCCCCACCTCCCAAACTTACTACCCCGAACCCCCCCCACTGTCATTACCACCAAAAAATTTGCTGCTTTATCCGATCAGGAGCTGGCTGCTGATAACGAGAACACTAATCAACCGCTGAATTCCTCACCTCTGGGGGATCCGGCTGGAAAACCACATGACCCCAACATTTCTCTGAATGTTAACACTTCCAAGGATAAACAGACATCCTCCTCGCACTCAACATCAACCAACTCTTCCTCAAAAACCACAAGAGCAAAAACGGCCAAAAAGGCCACCACCCCCCCTACCAAGTCCCAATGACCAGTCTCCCTATTTTGGCAGCCTGGAATACGCGGGGGTTTAACAGCCCTGACAAAGCCATTTGCTGCAAAAACCTTATCAAAAAATTCAAAATTGATCTTCTTTGCATTTTGGAACCTAGAATCACCATGCCCGCTTCTCCCAGCCCCTGGTTTCTCTCTTCACACTCTGTTTTCCCTCATGAAGGCTCTTACGACAATTTTCATTGCTCTGCTCCGGGAAGGATTTGGCTTAAGTGGAACTCTCTGTGCATGAGTTTTACGCCTTCTTTTACTTCCAGTCAGCTGATTCATGGCACTGTCTATTCTGGTAACACTGTGGCTTACTGTGTCTCTGTGATCTACGCTTCAAATTCTATGGTTGAAAGGCAAGATCTTTGGAAGGATCTTACTGACATTGCTGCTGATATTTCTATCCCCTGGATCATTTTAGGAGACTTCAACTGTTGTAGGTCTTCTAATGAAAAAGCTGGAGGTTCTTTGTTTTCTAATAGCAAAGTGGTTGACTTTAACAACCTCATTTTCAATATTGGAGCTCATGAGCTTAGCTCGGTGGGGCATTATTTCACATGGTTTAATCAAAGAACGGATAGCCCGATCCATATTAAGCTTGATAGGATGCTTGTGAATGATCTTTGGCTTTGCACTTATCCTAATTCTTACTATGTTGTTGATGATCCACAGATTTCAGACCACTCCCCCATCATTCTTCAATATAACCATTTTCAACATCACAAGCATCGTTTTCTTTTCAAGAATTATTGGCTGTCTAAGAATGAATTTTGAGATGTTCTCATTGATGTTTTCTCTCAACGGTTTCACAGCAGCCCTATCAACGCTTATCTTCAAAAGCTCAAAACTCTTAAGCTTAAAATCAAAGGCAAACATTGGGTATCTTCTAATTCTCTTTCTCAGGAAATTTCTGAGCTTGTTAACAAACAAAAGTCTCTTCTTAGCATGATTCAGGATTCTCCTTTGGATCCGGATCTCAATTTGGCTTTGAAAGACACCAATCATTCTCTTGCTATAAAAAATTTAGATTGGTCGGGGTGGCTTCTTCAACGTGCTAAGGTGAACTGGTTAACTAATGGTGAAGATGACCTAAAGTTTCTATACTCCAGGATCAATGTCAGACACAATTCCAATCACATCAAATGCATTACCACTGGAGATGGTACATTCTATAATCCCTCTGAGATCAGCCCTGCTATTATAAATCACTTTCAAAAGCTCTTCAATACTGCTCAGCCGCCATCCCATCTTCTTGGGAGATACCCATTCATCTAAAGCTTACTTATGATCAATCTCAGCACCTAATATCTCCTATTTCTGTGGATGAGATTAGAAATGTCATTTTCTCTTCTCCCAACTGTTCTGCACCTGGACCTGATGGTTACACCTTTGAATTCTATAAATCCACGTGGAACATTATTGGCAAACAAGTTTGTGAGGCGGTTTGGAATTTCTTCTCCACTGGATCCATGCCTAAACATGCTAAAGCTACTGCGCTTGCTTTAATTCCTAAGAGGCCTCATGCTCATGATATTTCTGACTTTAGGCCTATCTCTCTTTGCAACAGTTTCTACAAGATTATTGCTAAAATCCTAGCTAATAGGATGAAGGATGTCATGCCTTCCATTATTCATCCTAGCCAATCTGGTTTTGTTATGGAGCGTATTATTTCTGACAACATCTTACTGGCTGATGAGCTTCTCAAAGATTTCAATTCCAATGCTAAGCAACAGTTTTTCTGTGCAAAGTTTGACATACATAAGGCCTTTGATACGGTCTCAAGGGAATTCTTGCTTGGTCGTATGCTTGCTAAAGGTTTCCCTCCTCAATTTGTCACTTGGATTCAGGGCTGCATTACTGATGTTCACTTCTCAATTATTATCAATGGGGCTCTTGAAGGTTATTTCAATTCCGCCTCTGGATTAAGACAAGGCTTCCCTCTATCACCCTATCTGTTTTACCTTGTCATGGACTGCCTCTCTTCTTTCTTTGAGGAAGCCACCCTGACTAATTCTATTCAGGGTATGACGGTTGGTAGCCTTACGATTTCTCACCTTCTCTATGCTGACGATCTTCTAGTTTTTGCCAAGGCCTCTCATGATAATGCCATTGCTCTTAAGAATCTGTTGGATAATTTTGGCAAAGTTTCTAGATTGGTTGTTAACAGCAACAAGAGCACCATCCTTTTTTCCAAAAATGTGGCTGATGAGCATCCTATCTGCACTACCCTTAACATTCAATCCTCCACCAACCTAATCAAATATCTGGGTATTCCCATCTTTCACAAAAGATTAAAAAATGTTGACTTCCAGCCGCTGATATGTAGAATCAGGACTTCTTTGGAAGGATGGAAAGCTAGAAGCCTTTCTCTTGCTGGCCGATTACAATTTTTAAAATACACTGTTTGCAACATTCTGGCTTACTGGGTGAGAGGGACCATCATTCCTAAAACATGTGTTAAAACTATAAATAGTCTTTGCTCCAAATTCTTATTTTTTGGTGATGTTGATAAGAAAGGCCTGCACATGGTTTCATGGAAGGGGACTTGTATGCCCAAACTGTATGGTGGCTTGGGAATCTACTCGGTTGAGGCTATGCATTTTGCCTCTTGCTGCAATACTGTTTGGAGATTTTATACTTCCAATAACAATCTGTTTCAGTGGTGGAAAATTAAATATGGGTCTATATGGAATTCTAGCAATTTGAAAAGATCTCAGTATTGGAAAGCTATAGTTAATGTGGCTAGCTGCATGGCCCGCTCCCTTAATTTCAATGTTACGCATAACAGCACTATCTTTCCTTTGGGACCCATGGTGCTATGGCAAATCTATTGCAGAAAGGTTGAGGGAACTTAATTTGGGTATTCCTTCTAGCTATACTCATCTTACTACTAGCAGCTTCATTTCTAACGGCGGTTGGAATTTGCCTTTTTATATTCCACCCCATCTTGCTGCTGTCATTCAGTCTGTCCCCATTTGTTTTGATTTACATGAATGTTGCTGGGCTAAACCTGATAAACCGTCTTTCAAAAACTTCATTAAGGATTTTTATGCTGGGAATGAAGTGGTTTCTTGGTACAAATTCGTGTGGTATAAGATCTGTGCCTTGCGCTTCTCTCTATACTCATGGTTTGTTTTTAAAAAAGGACTCAAAACGGCTGATGCACTGATTGCTAGGAGTATCTCTGTTAATCCTATATGTATTTTTTGTAAAACTGAAAGAGAAACATCTGACCATCTGTTCTTTCAATGCGATTTCTCTTTCAATATCCTCAAGAGCTTCAAGCCTAGGATGAACTTTATGCTGCTTCAACCGAACCTTTGGCAAGTTTTTATTGTTGTTGATGATAGGGAAACTGATAGAAGCAGGAAGAATTTTTGCTTCCTTTTAATTTCTGCTATTATCTATTTCATTTGGAAAGCTCGGAATGACCGGATTTTTGGTGATTCTTCTGAAAGCCACGCAAGCATTGCTTTGAAAATCAAAAGGGCTGTTTACCTCAAATGCTATAAGAAGAATTGCTTCAGCTCTATACAGATTTTATCTTCCTGATACTGGCCTCTTATGTTTGGAAGGCCTGCTGGACTGCCCCTACTCACAATCTCCGTTTTTTGGCGTCTCTGGACGGTCAATTCTGGCAACCAGCGGCTGGCGTTTTGAAGGACGATGATGATGGCAATCCTACTATTCTCCCCTTGGACGGCCTTGGATCGGGGCCTTTTTGGCAACCAGGGGATCTGTTCATCCTTTTGGATGATTTTGGCTAGCCTCTGGATTCTTTGGGATTGCGCTGAGTCCTTTGCATTTCATTTCTTTCTTTACCTTTTCTACATATAGTTTTTGCTTGTTTTTCAGCCTGGCTGTTAGTTTTGTCATTTGCTCCTCTTTTGTTGGTTGCAAATGATTTTTTTACTATTGTAATTTGTTTATTTCATTAATGAAATGGGCTGATGCCCCAAATATTCCCAAAAAAAAAAAAAAAAAAATCTCTGCCGAAATCCTTCCTGCTACAGTAATCAATCCTCTGCTCTGCAACGACGTCGAATGGTCTTGTCGCTTGCGTGCGAAGACTTTCTCTCTTTGCATTGTTAAAACGAGAACTGTGAGCTCTCGTTCAGCTCTCGCTCATTCCTCCCTTCCCACGCGCAAAACCACCTGCTTCTTTCCCGAACTCTCCTTCGCTGTTTCTCTCTCTCCCAGTTCGCAAACTCCTACTCCATTTCGACGCCAAAGCCTATTCCGATCTCTCCAAAGTCGAACTCCAGACATCTCGTTGCTGCTTTCTCTTGTTGAGTTCTCCGACCTAGGCGAGCTCATCCAACCGCAATCCCTAGCTGGATCTCCCTTCTTCCCCATGGCCGATCCCGACCCTTCTCTACCTCTGACCCTTTCGATCACAAGCACAGAGAGAGAGAGAGAGAGAGTGTTGATCACTATGCATTATCCAAAAGACAACAAAAAATTCACACACCTGTTATACAATGCCGGCTGCTCACACCTCAACCATCGGATCCTCGAATCCAGCCGCAAAACCCGCCGAAATCTCGCCGAGGTTCTGCCCAAAAATCCTGTAAAATCCTGTAGCTCAGCGCCGCTCATGTCTCGATCGGAAAATCCTGCCTAAATCCCGCGGCAGCTCCTCGATCGTCGCCTCGTTTGCGTCGTTAAATAGAAGCCGAGCTCCTCATTCGTTCCCCACTAGACCGAAGCTCTCCTGTTAGCTACCCACACGACATCTCTCCCTCACTCACGATCGAGCTCCCATCGCTACTACCTCACGAACCCAGTCGCCCCTCTGTCGGAACCGCAGCAGCCACTACCTCAACCCATTACCTTCTCCACTGCCGAACTCCAAAGCCGGCCGAACTCAACAAGCTCCGACGCCTCCCAGATCCCTCCATCCGAAGCCTTGCCTGATCTCCAGCCGGCCTCTCTGCCTGTGCCAATCCCGATCTTAGAGAAGCCGAGAGAGAGAGAGAGAGAGAGAGAGAGAGAGAGAATGAGAGAATGAGAGCCCTTACCTCCATCTGAACTCTCCAAGATGAACCTGCGCCCGATCCCGTCGCCTACTCTACCTGAGCCGTGGCCGAACTCCTCTACCCGACCTCCTCTTGCCCGAGATCCCTCAGCCGTCTCCTTATATATATATATATATATATATATATATATATATATATATATATATATATATATATATATATATATATATATATATTATTATTATATTAATTAAACATAATTAATTAAAGATTATTATTTTTAGTTAATCTATAGATTAATTATTATTATTATGATTAATTATATTTTATTAAAAATTAATTAAAAAAAATTAATTAAGTTATAATTAATTTTAAATTAATTATAACTTATTGTTATAATTAATTTAATAATTTTAATTAATAATTTTATTTAATTATAGTTAATTAAAATTGATTAATAAAAATAATTATTTAATTAATTATAATTAATTGATTTTAATTATAATTAATAAAAAAAAGAAGTGGTCCCCCCTACTCTCTTTCCTCGATGTCTGTGTCGGACCGGCAAACCACATAAGCAACGCCTTTATTGGCCGTGGTAGGAGGGAACCCGGTGCGACACCTACGACGAGATAAGCGTGTGACCCCTCGATCCACGTGTCAACCACGACAACCCTGCGGAGGTATGAATCTTTCTAAACTCAAAACCCTACTTCAATGTTCGTGGCAAACCGGAGAACCGCCCCATGCACGCCTTTATTGCGCATGGTGGGATGGGACCCCGGTGCGGCACGTACGGCGAAGCGGGGTCACTTTTAAGTACCCCCGGGGGGGGGGGGGGGGAAGAAAAAATTGCTTATCAAAAATGCTTTTTTATAAAACCCCATGCTCGCCTTTATTGCGCGTGGTGGGAGAAAACAAAAAAATACAACCGCCGTGGTGTCTCACCAACACCAACCGTGCACGTCTTTATTGACGTGGCGGGTAGGCGGCCTCTTGGTTTTTCCCCTAAACGGGGGAGACGACGGGAGGCTGCTGAAATTTTGTCTGAAATACAGACAAGGACTTGGAACCATTTGGGACTTGTGGACTTGTTTCAATCTACTTAAAATGAACTTGAACAATATAAAAGAAATTGATTGAATTCAAAGAGCACATAACTTGGACTCTCATTTGAACTTCAACAAGGGCTCGACCTATATGAACTTAAACTTGCAAGGTGAAACTTTGACATTGAACTCAAAACAAGATATGGACTACTTGAACTCAAAGGAGATTGGTGCAATGAGGTTTGAACTGAACTTGAATGCCAAGAACTTAAACTTGATGGATTGGAACTCAAATGATTTGAACCATTTGAACTTAACTCGAATTTTACAAGACAACAAGGACTTAAATCAAACTCAATCAAGAAGAGTTAGATTTGAGCTTGGGCATGAACTTAAGTTAAACTTGAAACTCATAATTCAAATGAAATACATGGGATAATCAACATGCAAGCAAGAATCAAGTTGAATGCAACTAAGATGAAGGGGGAGCAAAGGAATTTCTCCTAAGCAATAATATAATCAAATCTCATGACAAAATATGATGCTCCTAAGAGGATAACACAACTTGCTTGCAAGGATAGATCGATGAGATCTCTACCTAGAAGCTATGGCATGAAATCTCTAATGAGCATTAAAGAGCCATCATGAATTCCTAACCAAATACAAATGTCATCAAACATGCTATGATAGTAGAAGACTTGTAACATTCAATATGGCTCGTTTATATGCAAATAATTATGCTCATCTGTTATGAACATAAGAGCAAAATGAAGTCAAATATATTGAGTCTTACAAATGGAGGGGATTCGATATGTAACAAGTGCAAAGGCATATGAGCATACAACTCATATGATCTACTGTAAAAGATTCGTTGCACACCCATTGTGTTTTCCACAAGCAAACCTGAAGGAGTTCTAAAATATGCTTACAATCAGTACATGGAATTTCCTACAAATGAACATAGTGATGTGTATGATGAATGTGAACATTCATAAATGAACGAGGAGTCCTCACTCGTATAGAAGTCCATTTATGGGTGATGACCATTAATGTGTAGTGGATGCTAAATCACCCATATAGTCAATAACCACTCAGCATCAGTTAGATATATCAGCCTTCTACAATCAAGAATAAAAGATCTGCAACACATACAAGCTCTCTACGAAGACAGATGTATGTGCAACATGCCACTGATGGGTAGATGCAGAAAGACTTCAGTAAATGCAGTATCCTGAAGTCAATTTTCATAACAATGACGGATGTACTACATGAACCAAGCAACTACAATGAATACAAGTATCTACGAACAAAGGCAGGAGGCTCGTTAGTGCACTATGATTCACCTGCAGAAAGCAACGAGTAGTGCACGACAGTCTACCTGTACGAAGCAGCGAACAATTCTATCTAGAAGCTGCTACGCCACGCCACCGGATCTGCAACACTCATACGAGCAGACAGAAGGCGTCCACAAGACTACAATGCTACGCCACCGAATCTACAACACTCATACGAGCAGACAGAAGGCGTCCACAAGACTACAATGCTACGCCACCGGATCTGCAACACTCATACGAGCAGACAAAATGCGTCCACAAGACTATAATGCTACTCCACCGGATCTGCAACACTCGTACAAGCATACAGAAGACGTCTACAAATAATTTCAAAGTACCCCCGCACGTGCACAGTAGTTTGTATACACATAGGTACACTAAAAGGGATAAATACAATTACAAAACCCGCATGGGCCCCGGCGAGCGTGTTAATGGTATACACGTGACGTCTAGGGATGCTGCGCGGGTTGACAAGTGAATTCAAGTTCGAAACCGATCCTTCTATACGGTTCAATAGAAGTCGACAGGGTTCGAACCAACAAATAAATATATGGTTGGGGTGACCGTTATATTTGTCTGAATACATTCATATTAGGCCTTTAATGCCTATAACAATATGAATCCACTAATAAATGCTCAAAGCCTACGAAACTCGATCCTTGATCAATAGCTTGATCGAGTTGACAGGGTTCAATCAATAAAAGAGAAATGACCCCGAACACCCCGATGATGGCCGCATTAATTGGTTATCTCAACCGGTGGGATTCACAAATATTTTCAAATTCCACCCAAATGTCCATACTAAGTACTCAAAGCTCCACCTAAAAATCCAAAACTCCACAAAAATATCAAAAATCCCAAAATTCCAAAAATATTTAAAATTGAAATCATCCATCCGTACTTAAAGCAAAACCCATCCACCCTCCGCAACAGTCTGTCGGGGTGGACAAATTCAAATAAACTCTAGCTCACAAAGAGCCAAATGCCTAGTTGAAAATATTACTAGGATCCATTCTCAAACATTCTCTTGCCAGTAAGGACGTGGTACGTGTCCTCTAACCGGCAGTTTCGCCGCCAAATGGCACTGCAGGTAAATGGTTATGACCCGGGGCCCTCTGAACCGAGTGGTTTTTGCCGCCAAATGGCACCACAGATAGCGGTTATGGCCAGAGCCAATACGCTCCTTAATGGCGTTAAATCCTTGAGATATGAATCAATAGGATATGATCGATAGGGCACAAAGCCCTTTGTTAGCTAAGGTGGATTCAAATTTATCCCCTTAGACAAACATTTAACCCCGGTCTACAAGGTTCCCTTGGACGAAGCAACCCATGGCTGCCGACAAGGATCCTTCTATCAGGTTGGGTCGACTACCTCCTCTGACTAAGTAGACCAGGGACCACGATGGCCCGGGATGACGGAACCATGGGATCTTGATCGGGTCCATCATCCATTCCCCTACCATTCGCTTTAAGTGTAAGATGGTGAAATTTCAAGTTTTAAGTATCAAACCCTCCAAATTTCCCAATATTCACACCTTTCAAATTTCAAATTTCCAAATCCAATCTCTACCAATATCTAAATCCATTGCTGCTACTATATGCCAGATAACACGTATATTCTATACGTATCTGATTGACGACTAGCCTTAATCGAAAGTTCTCTCTCGTGATCGAGAGGGGTAATTAACTATAGGGGTTTGCGCCTATAGGAAACCAGAACTCAGATCATAAAGTCCTCGCAAAATGAGGGCGAAATCTCTGGGTAGTGTCTTAACTACAAACCCATCTGCCTTCCAAAATTTACCCCGGAACTTTATTCAGTTAAAACTCCCTCACCGTCAAATATAAAAAAGAAATCGCGCGGCGGGGAGGCCTGGGCCGAATTTTCGGAGCCCACAAGCACAGAGAGAGAGAGAGAGAGAGAGAGAGAGAGAAGCTAACCCGCCTCCTCCCTCATAACCCGACGCCTGGAGCCGCCCGACCTCTTAACCGTCACCTCCTCCCTCTGTCTTTGTCCGCTCCTTGCCCGACCAGAGCTCCACAAACCACAAGCTCTTTCCTCCTTGCCGTAAGCCGACCTAGCTCGATCTCCCTTCTCCCTGTCTGTCCGACCCTTACTCGACCCCTTGCCTTCTCCACTACCGCCGGTCTTGGTCGGATCCAGAGAGGGTACTCCCTCTCTTACCTTATATTTATCTATATATATGTATTATTATTATTATTAGTAATAATATTAATATTATTAATTGTATTATTGTTTACAATAATAATATTATTATTATCTTCATTAATCATGCCATTAATGATGTATAATAATAATAATAATATTATAATATAATAATAATATGGTTACAATGTTAATATTAATAATAATATTTTTATTTAAAAAAATGATTTTTCGTGCCCTCTCTTACCTCGACGTGCGTGCCGAGACGACAAACCACCCATACACGCTTTTCTCTAGCGTGGTGGGAAGGGAACCCGGTGCGGCACCTACGACGAGCTAGGTGAGCGACCCCTCGGCTCCAAAATCATGTTCTCGATGTTTGTGTCGAGCCGGTAAACCGCTCATACACGCTTTTCTCTAGCGTGGTGGGATGGGAACCCGGTGCGGCGCCTACGGCGAGATTGGGATATTCAAAAGTACCCACTCGCAGGGAAACAACTGTTTCTCTTTTGCAACAGGTATAGAAGACCCATACATGTCTTTCTATGGCGTGGTATGGCTGAAGATTTCACGGCCACGGTGTCCTCGTACGAGGGCACCTATCGTACACGCTTTTCTCTAGTGTGGCGGGAGGCTCAATTTTCTGTAGTTTTCCCCTAAACGGGAAAGACGTCGGAAGGCTGTCGAAATTTCGGGTGAACATATGATTGCGCTCCGACCTGTTTTGAACTAAAAAGAACAAGAACTTGGACTCAAAATAACAACAGAGGACTCAAGGACTTGTATTTGGACATAACTCAAATGACTAAGCAAGACTTGAACCCAAATAAAATAAAATCAAACTGAAGCAAAATTCAAGTCAATTTAAACATGAAAATGAACTTGCAAAGATTTCATAAAATTGTGGACATAGCACTTGAACTTAAACGTTGACTTGAATTTAAATGAGCTTGACGCAAGGAGTTTTGACTTAAACTTGTATTGTACTCTGGACTCGAGTTGAGCATTAATGTCTTGAACAATGTGAGCTCAAGCTTGTGGACTTGATAGAATCCAAACTTGAAAATTACACAAGAGTTAGCTCAAATGATTAATGAAATACCTGAATCTAAATGAAACAACTTAGAACTTGAACTCAGAGCTGAATTTTAAGCAAGTGTGACTTGAGCCTTTCATATTCAAGCTCAAATGAATAAGAGACCCGTACATGAGATGGTTATAAGCTTTGGCATGAATTAACTTGTAACGATCATCTCAATTGGGGTGCGAATGAATGAAGATATCAAGCTTAGCATACACGAGGGATAATGTGTGGCATTTTCACTAATCCTTGCAAATGAATGTGACTAAGATGCAACAAATGCGAACGCCCACGAGCCCTTATAGGAAAGATATTGCAATATCCTCAAAATCAAAATCAAGATACAAGCAAGTACGCTACAAGACCTCAATGCATGCGAATAAATAATATACTGGACTCTTACAACAATCTCTACGAGATCGGGTGCATAGTACCTGTAAAAATGAAACGTATGGGTGTCCCTCCTACATGCACTATTGGAATCTCCAACACAAACAACAAATGTCAGCTGATTGAAGAAGGCGATACTGGAGACCGGTAATGGAGGACCCGCCCCTACAAGCAAGTGCAATCATCGAACCACCCGAGATTGATAAAAGGTGGATGTGATGCAAGGACAATGGTTATTCTATAAATATTTTCAAGAGGTCGTAGTAGCTACAACAATCCTCACAAAGTCAATGCACTATACTTGTAAGAAGCAACATACCATTATAAGGTGTATGAGTACTACCCATATGTAGCAATTAAAGATCCATCCCCACAAACAAGTGCAAATACATCAAACCCACCCACCTGAGATTGGTGAAAGGTGGATATGATACTTATGTAAATGACTCTTCTACGAATATTCCTAGGAGGTCGTAGTGGATACAACGGGTTCCTGTAAATGAACACGAGCCGCTTGTGGATAACAACAATGGGTATATCATAAGCACAACGAATCACTGTGGACACAAGTACAAGTATCACCTACGATAGTGGTGATCAAGATCTTCAAGTATGTCGGGTACAAGGGCAACCCGATGTATAAAAAAGGACATCCCCTAGCAGAATGGAAGAGATGTTTGAGCAAATTCAAACTAAATTTCCTGGTGTTCCAAATTTCTTATGGGTCTTATACTTAGGAAGAAAACAGTCCTGGTATCCACAAACACCATAAATAATAAGTCCACTACACTGATGATCTCAAAAGAAGTTCTTTTCAAAGCAGCGGACTTAAAGTTTAGAAGAAACCTCCCCGGTGAATGAGAGAGGGAGTCAACATCAAGACCATACCGTCATCGGATCCGCAACACTCGTACTAGCGGACAGAAGTTGTATATAAGCTCTCAAATAAAATGTTGCGCATTCAAAGGGCAATTACCTGCATAACTAAAATTTTAAAATAACTTGCACGTGCACCATGGCTTGTATACACATAGGTACAAATTAATGAAATTCTAAAACATCCGCATGGGCGCCGACGAGCGTGTTATTGGTACACACGTGACGTCTAGGGATGCTGCGGAGGTCAATAAATTAAACCCAATCCTCCTAAGCAAGTAAAAAGAAGTCGACATTGTTTAATTATAAAATGCCCCCAAATACCCGCATGGGCCCCAGCGAGTGTGTTATGGGTATACACGTGATGTCTAGGGATGCTGCGTGGGTCAATAAGTGAATTCAAGTTCGAACCTGATCCTCTTATATGGACCAATAGGAGTTGACAGGATTCAAACCATCAAATAAATATACGGTTGTGGCGACTGATATATTTGTCTTAATATATTTATATGAGGCCTTCAAGGCCTATAATTATATGAATTCACTTATAAAGGCACAAAAGCTTGTGGAACCCGATCTTCTATCGATAATTCGATAGAGTCGACAAGGTTTGAAATATAAATATTTTCAAATAGAATGATCCCAAACACCCCGATGATGGCCGTGTTGAACGAAAATCTCAACCGGAGGGGCTTTTACACACTTTCAAATGCCATTCAAATATCCAAAATCCGAAATCCCAAAGTCATTCAAATCCAAGGATATTTAAAATGAAATCTAATCATCAACTACTCAAAGTAAAATCCATCCACCCTCCACAACAGTTTGTCAGGGTAGACAAATTAAAGTTTACTTCAGCTCACAAAGAGCTAATGCCTAGTCGAAAATATCACTAGGATCCAATCTCAAACAATCTCATGCTATTAAGGACGTGGTACGTGTCCTCTAACCGGCAATTTTGCCGCAATATTGCACCGCAGGATAAACGGTTATGACCCGGGGCCCTCTGAAGCGAGTGGTTTTGCCGCCAAATGGCAACACGAAATACCGATTATGGCCAGAGCCAATGCGTTCCTTATTGGCATCAAATACTTGAGATATGAATCATATATATAATCGATAGGGCACAAATCCCTTTGTTAGCTAAGGTGGATTGAAATTTGTCCCTTAAGACAAACATTCACCCCAGGTCTACAAGGTACCCTTGGACGAAGCAACCCATGGCTGCCGACAAGGATCCTTCTGTCAGGTTGGGTCGACAACCTCCTCTGACTAAGTAGATCAGCGACCACGATGGCCTGAGACGACGGAATCATGGGATCTTGATCGTGCCCATCATCTATTCCCCCACCATCCACTTTAAGTGCAATATGGTGAAATTTCAATTTTAAATATCAACTTCCCAAATATTTTAACCCCAAATTCCTAAATTTTCAAACTTCCAAACATTTCAAATATCCAAACCCATGCTGCAACTATATGCCAAATAACACGTATCTGTACGTATCTGATTGACGACTAGCCTTAATCGAAAGTTCTCTCTCGTTATCGGGAGGGGTAATTAACTATAGGGGCTTGCGCCTATAGGAAATCAGAACTCAGATCATAAAGTCCTCACAAAATGATGGCGAAATCTCTGGGTAGTGTCTTATCTACGAACCCAACTGCCTTCCAAAATTTACTTTGGAACTTAAATCCGTTAAAACTCCTTAGCCGAAGAAAAGCAAAAATCAGTGCGGGCGGAGGTCGGGGCCGAATTTTTGGAGCCCATAGATTTCCACATCATGGATGGACATGGGCAAAGAATCTAGTCCATGAAACTAAAATTAGATTTGAAATTTGGAATGTTGGTTCTCTTATAGGCAAATTAAAAGAATTAATTTATATTTTGATTCATAGGAAGATAAATATTTTATACATTCATAAAACTAAATAGTGGGAAAAAATGCTAAGGAGATTGATAGTTTAGGGTTTAAACTTTAGTTTTTTGGTAGGAGTTCTACTAGAAATAATGTAGGTGTGATCATAGATAAAAGTTTGAAAGAAGATGTAAAAAATGATAGAATTAGAGATATAGTTATAGTTTTTGATGATTATTATTGATGATAAGATTATTAATATTATAAGTGCTTATGCTTTTTAAGCAGGTTTGATTATGTGTTCAAAATTAAAATTTTGGAATGACTTAGAAGAATAATACAAAAGATAACTCTTGAAGAAAGATTTTATTAGGGGAGATTTAAATGGATATATTGGTAGAGTTGGAGGATTTTAAAAGCATATATGGTAGCTATGGGTTTGGAGTGATAATGAATGTGGTAAGTCTATATTAGATATTTTTTTAGCTTATGATTTTGTAATTGCTAATATCTTTTTAAGAAAAGATATGAGCATCTCCTCACTATTAAAAATGAATATAGTAAAACTCATATTGATTATTTTATTGTAAGGAGAATAAATCGTTTAGATAACAAAGATTGTAAAATTATTCCGAGTGAAAGTCATTGTATCTAATATCGCTTATTAGTTTTAGACTTTAAGATAAAGGGACAAAATATGAAAAATATTATAAATCGTTGTTCTAAGATTAGATGGTGGCATTTAAAGAACTCTAACAAAAATATCTTTGAGGGTAAGATTCACAATCTTAAGATTTTGTTAGTGCACGAGGAAGCTAATGTTATGTGTGAAATAGTATGTAATATTAAGAATGTTGCAAATGCTGTGCTTGGAGTATCAAAAGGAAAAAGTTATGATAGGAAACACTTGTAGATCTCAAGTATTTCCTATCAATCATCGAAAAACGGCGAGAATTCTTCTCAAAAGTCGACACAAAACCACATAAACAGTAGATAATTTGTATTATTTGATGAAAGGAAAACAGAAAATACCAAGATACAACTGATTCTCAATTCGAGAGGAGTATCGATCTCTCTCAAATCTCTAGACGCCGTTAGAACCTAAAGAAAAACCTAATTCTAAGAGATCTCAAATTTCAGTCAAATTCAAGATGCCCTAACCCTAGGAAAACAAAGTATTTAATGCATACAAATCAAAAGAAAATCCCTAAACAGTCCCTACATTCAATTTCCCTCCTAAACTTCCTCAAAATTCCTTCCTAAAATGCTCCTGTGGAATCGCGGCTCGCGCGGCATCCGCCATAGGCGGAATAACATTGCGGTTTCACCCGTAAACCAATCCCGCCTAGACCGGTCTAATAATACTCCCCTCCCAAAGATTCACCTTGTCCTCAAGGTAGAAATATACTCATGTTACCGTGGAGGTGACCATCCTTGAGTTAGCTGAAAATCCTTTCCAAATTGCTGAGTTAAAGGCTGCACTGAAAGAGAAACATCCCCTCCCTCTTCCATCCTGATCACATCCAGCTTGTGTAGTCCTACCAGATAACCTTCCCTCATCTCTTGTAGGCTCCTAACCATGGTCTTAAGTGATACCATGGCTTTGGATAGCTCTGCATCTTCCCTTTCGAAGTGAATCTACTAAATTTAGGAAACCTCGGCCAGATCCAAATGCAACTTCTTCTCCATCTCTTCCTTGAACTCTCCCTCACCCCCTCAGTTTCCTTGTCATCACAGACGGTGAGAACCTGAAGAGTTTGGTCCTTGCACCAATGTCCTGGTGTATACTTCTCCTCGCACCTGAAACACAATCCCTTTGCCCTCCTCTCCTGCATCTTCTTCTCTGTTAGCCTCTTGAAATTTTCCATACTCCCTCCTCCTGCTGGCTTCTCCCTGGTAGTCTCATTAATATTGCCTGATGCATACCTCTTGAGTGCTAGAAGAGTGGTCGTCGTCCTGTAAGAGCCTCCTGAGTTGTTGCTCTTTACTTCATTATCTAGATTCTTCTGATTTTCTACTAGCTGGGCCAACTTCATGGCCTCCCCCAAGTCACGAGGCATCAAAACCTTCACTGTTGCTCGAAATCTCTGCCTTCAACCCCTTCATGAAGTTCCCCTCCAATACTGTATCTGATAATTGATCCACCTACTGACTAGGTGCTCTAACTGCTCCTGGTAGTTTGCTACTGATCCCTTTTGTACCAGAGCAAAGAACTGCTCATAGAAATCTCCTCCATTCAATTTGAAAACGTTTTATTATGCAATCCTTGAATTCCCTCCGGTCCCTGATAGGTCTCCTATGGTCTCTCCACTGGTACCATGACAATGCCTTCCTCTCCAGACATAGGTCTGTTGCCGTCAGCTTATCCACCTCCATTAGCCCATTAATGGCAAAGTACCTCTCCACCTTATAGGTCCACCCATACGCATCCTCCCCCTCGAAGATAGGCATCTTCAACTTCCTCACCTTCTGATCTCCACCTTTCCCCCTTATTTCTCCATAGCTTCCCCTCTCCCAAGTGCTAGGTCCACTCCATGTTTCCCGATCTTCCCTTGCTCTACCATAGCCCAATCCCCTTCGAAATCCCTCTTTTTTTTCAAAATCAGCACCTCGGCGGCCATAGTATCCCTCCTGGCATTCCCCACATCCACCTCCTCTTTCTTCCCTCTGGACAGGCTCCAGATGGGTCTTCTTCCTTCACCTTCCATGATTTCCACCTCATCTTCCTCCCTACGAATTTAAGAAATCGTACTTTTTTCCTTCCCTCCCTTTTGCCACCATTTGATTTTGAATTTCCAACATTTTTTTTCATCATATCTCGAAGATTGGTGACTTGTCCCTCCATTGAAGAAATCCATTCCTCCACCGTCGTTTTGATTTGATTCATCTCCTGTTCAAGTATTTCCTCCAAGGCATCCACTTTTTTGGCCGCCATCACAATCCGGTTTTTGCAAATTCACAAAATCAGGATTTTGGGGTAAAAAAATAGCTACTTCTTTTTTGCGTGAAAAAACTGCTGCTGTAGTTTGCCGAAAACAGCCCTCCATTGGTCTCAAGACTTGCTATGATACCAATTTGATATGAAACACTTGTAGATCTCAAGTATTTCCTATCAATCTTCGGAAAACAGCTAGAATTCTTCACAAAAGTCCGCACAAAACCACGTTAATAGTATATAATTTGTGTTATTTGATGAAAAGAAAACAGAAAATAGCAAGATACAATTGATCATCAATTCGAGAGGAGGATCGATCTCTCCCAAATCTCTAGATGTCGCTAGAGCCCAAAGAAAAATATAATTCTTAGAGATCTCAAATTTTAGCCCAATTCAAGATGTCCTAACTCTAAGAAAACAAAGTATTTAATGCATACAAATCAAAAGGAAATCCCTAAATAGTCCCTACATTCAATTTCCCTCCTAAACTTCCTCAAAATTCCTTCCTAAAACGCTCCCGTGGAATCGCGGCTCGCGCGGCATCCGCTAGAGCCAGAATAGCATCGCGGTTTTGCTCGTAAACCGGTCCTGCCTGGACCGGCTGGGCCGGTCTAACAGCTTCGAATAGTAAAAATAGTTAGTGGTGAAATCAAAATATGCAAGAAAAGATAAAAAAGAAGAAACTCTGTTATAAAAATTGGTTTAGATGTAAAAACTTTGAAAATTAGGAAATATATAAAGATGCCCGTAATGAGTCTAAGAAAGCATTCTGTGACACAAATGTTTTAGCTTTTACGAATTTTTATAATAGATTAGATACTAAAGGGGGCTAAAAATATGTGTATAAGCTATTTAAACAAAGAGATAGTAGTGATGATTTAGTTCAAGTGAAGCGCATTAAGGATGTGATCAAGTACTTTTTTTAGAAGAGGATATTCAACAAAAGTGGATGATATATTTTGCTAAGCTTTTCAACTAAGATTGTGAATATACGATTGAATTTAATGACCTTAGTACTCTAAATAAAAATAAAGATTTTTGTTTGTATTGGAATATTTCTAAAATTAAAGTTAGAGAGGTTTTAAAGAAAATGAAGTGTGGGAAAACGGTTGGACCTGATGATATTCCAATAGAGGAGTGGAAATGCTTAGAAGATGAAGGAATTTCGTGACTTACTAAACATTTTAATATTTTTTTTTGAAGACAAAATATGCCACATGTATGAAGAATGAGTGTGTTGATTCCTATTTTTAAGAATAAAGGTGATGAACAAGAGTGTGGAAATTATAGGAATTAAGTTGATGTGTCTTACTTTAAAACTATGGGAGAGAGTTATGGAGCATAGGTTACGACGTGATACTAATGTTTATCAAAATCAATTTGGATTCATGCCGAGTAGGTCTACTATGAAAACTATACATTTATTGAGAGGTTTGATGGAGAAGTATGGAGAGAACAACAAGGAGAATCTTCATATGATATTTATTGATTTAGAGAAAGCATATGATAAAGTTCCAAGAGAAGTGTTATGAAGAATTCTAAAAAAGAATGGGGTTAATAATGCTTATATTCAAGTCATTAGGGATATGTATGCTGGTGTTGTTTCTTGTGTTCAAACACAAGGTGGTTTGACCACATTTCCAATTTAAGTTGCATTACATAAAGGATCAGCCTTTAGCCCAAATCTTTTTGCTTTGGTCATGAATGTTCTTACTAAAGATTTGCAAAGAGGATGTTCCATGTTGTATGCTTTTTGCTATTGATATTCTTCTTGTTGATAAAATTAAAGAGAGAATTGAAGGTAAACTTGAATTATGGAGGTCAACCTTATAGTCTAAAGGTTTTCGTTTGAGTAGATCTAAAGCCGAATACTTAAAGTGTAATTTTAGTAGTAATAGATCTAATAGGGTGTTTGTGACTTTGAACGATCAAGCCATTAATAAGAGTACACGTTTTAGATATTTTGGGTCTATTGTTCAGAGTGATGATGAAATAGATAGGGATATTATTAGTAGAATTTATGTTGGTTGGTTGCAGTGGAGGAATGCATCGGGCTTATTGTGTGATAGAAAAATACCACTCAAACTTAAGAGAAAATTTTATAAGATGGTGGTTAGACCTGCAATGCTTTATGGCGCAGAGTGTTTGCCATTAAAAGAGAAGCATAATATTAAGTTAAATGTTGCAGAGAGGAGGATGCTCAAGTTGGATGAGTGGCTTTACTCTTAGAGACAGGATATAAAACGAGCATATACGTGAAAAAGTTGGAGTAGCTCTAGTGGTTGATAAGATTAGAGTCTTCTTAGATGGTTTGGTCACATAAAATGGCGGCCTTCCGATGATCCGATTAGGAGAGTAAATGTATTTGATTTGACCTATATTAAAAAAGGTAGAGACAAGACTTAAAAAGATTTGGTTAGAAAATATTAGAAATGACCTTTCTTTATTAGATCTAAAAGACAATTTGACTCTGAAAAGAACACAATGGAGAAAAAGAATTTATGTAGCCGATGTCACGTAGCGGGATAAAAGCTTAATGTTGTTGTTGTTGTTGTATAATAGATTGTTTATGCACAAATTTATTTATTTATTAGTCCCAAAATTATATCATTTTATAATTATTATACCGTTATATTATCAATTATGTTATGTTTAAGCTACCCTTGCAGTAATGAATTTAATTTGTCCTTTATAATACCCAAATCATAGGATATAGCTAAAATCTTTAATATCTTGTCGATGAAAAGTATTTCTCATCTCTCATAAAACGCACTTGTCATGGATAAGCTATGAATATTAGGGAAAAAGAAGGCTTGTTGTGTATGAATATTAGGGAGAAAGCAGGCTTGTTATTCTTTTTTTTCTCCATTGTTGTTTCACTTTGTCTGATGAAGGATTCAAAATTTTGCAGGTTGTCAATGTCATTCCTTTGAAAGGTGGTCCTCCACCGAAGTATGCCCAGAGAATACAGCTTGTCACTGACACGTACCAAGTTGTGTAATTAATCGTTTAGACGAGGACCCGAATAGAATGAAGATATGCTATGTATGCCGGCTACTTCAAGTTCGTAAGCAAACAGGAACACCAGGATTTTCTTTGCCTTTTATTTCCTTGAGATTTGTTCGAGAATGGTAGACTTACGTACGATATATTCATATTTGATTTGTTGTATGAGCTGAAGTTATATTGGCTACTACGGTTCTGATCATGTTTTTTGTTTTGTAATGATATCATTGACTGAATTCCATCTGACAACTGCTTTCATCTGTTCTCTTGTGCTTGTGTAAGAATAAAGATATACTCTCAAACACTTTCAAATTTAATTTCGTTGTCTTATTTATTGTTAGGATCATTATTTTTGAATAAACATATTAGTAACAATCTTCATGTATTGTCTGAATCCTCTCATTCACAAGAGTGGAAATAAGGTTTTTTTTTTAATTGCAAATTGAATAAAAAGAAAAGCTAATTACAGGGCATAAAAGGATAACATTCCTTCGTTAACAAAATAAGTAAAGAAGAAGGAAAGTTGCTAAAAGAAAAACTATCAACAAAAAAATTATCTTCTAAAACCAAAGTAGCATATAAATCAGCTATTTTGTTACATCTTTTATTAACATGGTTAAAAATCATTAAGAAAGAGAAGCTCCTTTGACAAATTAATATCTATTTGCCAATTAGATTTGTTCATTGAATCTTTAATGAAGTTGATAATGTTGAGATTATCACCTTCAATTATTATTCATTTGCTATCCATCATCCAATTGTATAACCTGACTTATTGCAATGATCGCCTCCAACTCTAATTGAGCTGCATTCCAATGAATTATTCTTTTTCCAAAAGCAAGAAAAAGTCTTCCTTTATGATCTCTAAACACTCTTTCTATCCCTACAAGATTTGATTTCCAAAAGAGAAGCGTCAACATTTCTTTTAATCCAACCTAATGGTGGAGGGTGCCAAGAATTTTGAAACTCCCATAAGAGATTAACGCCCCAATTATCTAGCATTGGATTATAATGATTCATGGACGTATGTAGCACATTAGAAGCCACCATAGCACTTGGAAGAACACTTTTTTATCATGTTTGAAGTTATTCCGATTTTTCCAAGCTAGAAAAATTGCTGTACAATATGCCTTAACCATGTTGGAATGTTGAAATGAAAGTCTTCTAAGTTCATCAAAACAATATTCCAATGATTGAAACATTGGAATGTTAAATCCCCAATTTCTTAGTTTTTGAATTATTTTAATCAAAAACTTGCAATTCACCACAATATGAGCATAGCTTTCTATTTCGAGGCATCCTCTCGCACATAATTCATCATAAGAAAGTTTTCTACATTCAAGAAAGAGATTTGTAGGAATAGTATGTTTACTTAATCTCCACCAAAACAATTCCAATCTAGGATTTAATTTTAGTTTCCTTAGCCAACTTGAAAAGCCAAGATTATCCTCCATAATGATGCCTTTTGTTTCTTCCTCATAAGCCAAAGCAGAGATTGATTTCTCGGAATAACAAAACATCGATTCCACTTGTTCATTACGAATATCATATCTCGGAATAACAAAACATCGATTCCACTTGTTCATTACGAATATCATGATTGCTATTAACTTGTAAAATCAACACTATAAGATCATTATGAAAGTAACATTGAAGCTCATCTACATTCTAGTTACCTTCGGTAGATATGAATTGATGCACCATCATATCCTCCATTCTCACACAATCAGCAAGTACAAGCCAGGAATTAAGACTTCTATCAAGAAGTCAGATATCTTTCAACACACATTAATACTTTCACCATTACCCACTTTCCACCTAATAATGGGTTTGAGATGTTTGATGCCATCTAACAAAATTTGATATGCAGTAGAAGCTCCTTTTTTAATTTCCTCCTTCAATACATTATTCCCATATCTAGCAATGATATTCCTATGACACAAAGAATCAGGATTTTGAATTAATCTCCACGACAATCTTGCTCTAAGGGGACCAGCCTTAAGAACAGTTGAGTGCAAGCCCAAACCACTAGCACTTTTCGGTTTGCATAATTCTCCCCAAGCAACATAATGCAAACCCTTCTTTCCATTAGATTTATGCCATATAAAATCCCTACTAAGTTTATCTATTTCATGCAATAACCTTTTAGGACCCAAAGAATGTGTTGATAAAAAAATTGGCAAAGATAAAAAAGAAAACTTGATAAGAGTTATCTTTCCTACCAAAGATAAATTTTTATTTCCCCAAGAATTAAGTCTTTCCATGACATGATCCATAATACCTTGGAAATATTCCATTCAAAGTCTCCTTAAAGCGAGTTTAATTCCCAAACATTGCATTTCCTTCACCGCTTTGAATCCCAACTTCTTAACAATTTTGTTCTGTCTTGGCCGTTTAACCGCTTTACCAAACTTATGAAAGATTTCATGAGCTAACAAACAATGCTCAGACATGGATCTACCCGGCATAAAAGCCACTTGTTCTTCAGAAATTATCTTAGAAATACATCTTTTCAATCTATTTACCATCATAGTTGCAACCAACTTGTAAATAGTTTGACATAGACTAATTGGTCTATAATTGGAAGGTACAATCGGGTGCTTCACCTTAGGAATCAACATAATCAAAGTATCTTTCCACTTTTCATGCATAGAGCCAGATTTGAAGAAACTATCCAAAGCTTTCCAAGTAGTTTCTTTTATTATGCTCCAATAAAATTTAAAAAAAGAAGTTATCCCATCCATACTAGGTGATTTATTGTTCCCTTGTTGAAATACAACATCAACCAATTCTTCACGATTGAATTCAACATTCAACATCTCGATATCTTCACGTGAAATTCTCTGTTTTTTGGTAATCAAAGGCCAATCAACTAGACAGCACTCTCTTGATCTCCATTTTTTCATAAAAAATTTCATAAAAATAGATTCAATATGCTCAAAGTCCTCCACCACATTGCTATCTTCATCCTTAATGAATTTAATGACATTCCTATTCCTCCTAATAGAAGAAAAGTTGTGAAAAAAAATTTAAATTAGTATTCACCTTCATCAAGCCACCTTGCCTTAGCCCTTTGATTCCACCATGTAGATAACCTTTTCAGTGTAATATTCAGCTCTTGAACCTTGCTACGAAGTAAGATCAGCTTTTCCATGGTAAAGCCTCCATCCGATGCTTCCTCCAGTTGTAACTCCAAAAGTTCCTTTTTTTAGTTCCTCCTTCAACAAACAAAGGTTTTTGCACTTATTCCTATTCCAATAAAAGAGTACCTTCAAAGTTCTTTGAAGCTTCCTATGCAAAACTTCAACATCATCACCAAAATTAGGTTTTTTCCAAGAATTGAGCACAATACTCCAAGATGTTAGATAAGATCTCCAAGTGTCTTCAAACCTCATAATCTTGAACTAAATGTACTATTTTTCACCCAACTTGAAAACAATAGGACTATGATCAAATGCTACCCTTTCAAGATGTCTAGTCCTTACCAATGGTACCATCTATAAAGCAGTAGAGTTTACCAAGCATCTATCAAGTCTTTCCAAAATTCTATTAGCATCTTCCTTATTGTTACACCAAGTATATTTTGGTCCAACAATCCCTACATCATGAAAATCATTGTTAGTCATAAACAGCTTCATTTCTTTTGGTCCTTTGGAAAAGATAAACCTCTTGCCTCCCCTTTATCCTCCTTGGATAAAATGCAATTGAAATCACTTCCCACAATAGGGGGAGTACTATCCACCACATTCTTTTCAGTCAAATTCCAAAAGCTCCTTCTCTCATGATAAGACTTCTTCCCATACACTATAGCAACATTCCAAACACCTATAGATGGAGTATTAAGACTCCCTAACACCACTTGACAAGAGTGCTCAACCACCTCAAAGGACACAACCATCCTATTCTAGACAATCAAAATTTCACCAGAAGTACCCTCAACATGATGATTGAAAAAATCCCAATCAACCCCAATGATACTATTAACATCACTCCTATCAATATTTCCTACTTTAGTTTCAGTCAACCCAATAAAGAACACATCATGATCCCTCACAATCTCTCTAAGATAAAGAGAACCTTTCCTCTTCCTAGCCCCTCTATAATTCCAAAACACAAAGGAAGACATTATTCACCCAAAGGGGAATAATCCCTGCCTACCTTGTTACCTTTCCCATCCTTTTTCCTTTTTTTTTATGAGTAGCTACAACGGGTTCCAAAGATTTCAGTTCTTTAGCTAGTTTGTGTTTAAACAAACCACTATTCCCCTCATTAGTATGTACCAAAGTTTCATCAACAACTTTAACTTCAGTGTATGGATCACTGACTGCTTTTGTAAATTCCCTACTGATTTTAGATTGCTGAACAATATCTTTACTGATTTTCGATTGCTGAACAACACCTTATGTTTCTTTATTCTCCTCAATCAGAATGTTGAATTTATTGGACAAACAAATTTTAGAATCAACACCTAAAATCACCTTTTCTGCCACCATAAAATCCTCCGCTTCAATAACTTCAGTTTGATTTACTACAAGGACTTCTAAAATTTCCACATTCTCTGTTCTGGATTGCAACTGCACCTCCTCACCAAGAGTTTTAAATTCAGACATAACTTGGTTCACTTGCTTCAAACTTTTCTCATCTCTTGCTATGCCTTAATTTCTTACATTTTTGAATTTGACATCGATCCATGGACTATATTCATCATGTTGTTGAGAAGAACAATGTTCTTCAAATCTGACATTTCCCTCATTCAACACACTAGATGAAATCATAGAATTTTTCTTTTGAGTTAAACTTTCATCTCTAGGGCAATCCAACTTATCATGACCAAGTTTACCATAATGGAAACAAAGTGAGGCAATCTTTTCATACTCTACTTTTTGAAAGAATCTACCAGATAAACCATCCACCCAAACTCCCTTTGGAAGCTTGTTTTCCAAATTAATCTGAACACAAACCGAGCAAATTCCTTTCTCCCCCACTTAAATGAATTACCATCATGATACAGGTACTCCAACAACTGAAGAAATTCTTGAAATGTTTTCTTCATCCCAGCAGAACAAAGGTAACAATGGAAGATGAATCCAAACAGGTGAAGTAAGACCTTTAAAAGAAGTTGGAGAAAATGAAGGAGACCATTTATCTATACCAACAATGTGTCCTCCAACATACCATTGTCCCCCACTCAACACTTCATCCATAGCTTCAGAATTTTTAAAAGAACAAAGGATCAAGTTCATCCCAAGTGTAGTTAAATGAAAATTACCAAACTTGCTCCATTGTCTTCTAAGCTCCAAGCTACAAAACGGAAAAGAAACATTATAGCCTAGAACCCTCACAACCAATGAATGTTTCAAAATTTGCGAGTAAGATTGTTCCAATTTAGAGTTTAATTTTACTCCTATGCCATCATCCGACATATAATTTGGTCCACTTTTAAAAGATAATATGATATGTTGTGGTTTCTTCCAAGCATTGATAAATTCATCTTTAGCTCCTCCATGCTCAATGTTAACATTTCCTTTCATAACATCAACATCATCACTTTCAAAATTAACCGCGAGATTGCTATTAGTTTGATTCATATTATTTTCTTCTTGATTACCAAAAAATTTCTAAAACTTTTAAAACCACGCCTGAAGAGGAAGAGGCTTGACATCAAATTTACCTGGAGTATTCATTGAATTCGATACAGAACTATAAAAATATGGAATACTTTCTTGAACATTCAAAGCCTTCTTTCCTTTGCCTTCAACCACTGCATCTTGTTGAATTGGAGGACGAAAACCTTCTCTAATCACCAAATTATTATGAGGTTTTGCATTTGCACGAACCTCCATAGTCGGCTTGACCTTATTGCCATTAACACCTTTATGGAATGAAGAAGACCAAGGAGCAGTCACAGTAGAAAGTGGATTGGAGGAATTACCGCTAGCCACATATTGCCGGTGGTCATTCGCTGCCATCAACTCCATCAGTGGAGAAGCCGTGAACGAACAATTCAAAAAGTCAAAATAAACGAAGAACTTTCTCTCTCTAAAAAACCAGATGTTCTCTCTAAAAAAAATCAGCCAAAGCAATAATAAATTTTTTTTCAATTGGAATGAAGTAATTGGATTAAATATTTTGTCTGGATGTAATAATTCTATTTTTCAAGAAATATACTATATATAGAATAGATTTTATAGGTGGAATTCATCCAATGCTTATAAATTTAATTCATTCTTTCTATTTATGTTCATTCTTTTGGTACATTTCTTTCTATCTTTGTTATTTTATAGACAATATTTATTCTAGTATTTCTACCAGTACATTGACCTTGCCGTCTTTTTCTACGAGTTGTGAGGAAACCTTAGCCGTCTTGTGATTTTCTTCCCTTGACCTTGCAGTATCCTCCAAACTTGGCTCCGGCCATCGGTGCCCCCTCCCAATCCACCATCCTCCACTCCCACATGGATCATGCTAGCTATTATATCAGCTTTCTGCCACTTTTATCTCACGCGGTTCCGAATTCCTTTCTTTACCCCGACCTTTTGTGGTCCAACATTATGGTTGATCCTGAACCCTCTGCTCCCAACATCCCTGTTTCTCTTTTGAAAACACCAGATGAGATTGTTACCTTCAATAAGGATGGCGTTTCTTCTACTGCATCAAAATGGAATCTCTGCTTGATAGGGTACTCAATTGGTAAGCGCACCTATTATGGTGCCCTGCTTGCTGCTGTTAACAAGGATTGGAAGCTTAAAGGTGCCTTCAATCTTCTAGCTTTAAGTGATGGATTTTTCATCTTCAAGTTCTCTTCCTCTGAGGACTTTGAAATGGTTTGGTCCAAAGGTGGATGATTTTTCATGGGGAAACATTATTTATTCCAAAAATGATCTCCTCTCTTCCAGCCAACCAGAGAAAATTTCTCTACAGTGCCTATTTGGGTTAAAACACATGATCTCCCTCTTGTCTGCTGGAATTCTGAGGGCATTTAAAAAATTGCATAAAAAATTGGAGTTCCTTTAGTCGTGGATGCCTTAACAGCTGCTAAACCATGGCTGACCTATACTTGTGTTTTTATTCAAGTACCAGTCACTACTACTTTCCCTATTTTCATTCCTATTTCCTTAGAGGAAGAAGTTATTAAGTTGTGGATTCAGTATGAATGGCGCCCTAATCCTTACTCTACTGGATTCAGTATGAATGGCGCCCTGATCCTTACTCTACTTGCAAATCACAAGCTCACTCTTCTGCCCATTGCCCTTCCAACTCTCAAGCCCTGCAGGACAACCTACCTCTTAATAGAGGTAGAAGCTATTCACGTCAACCTCATCCTCCTTCTAACAAGCATCAATCTCACCCTCCACCTCACAAAAAAAGCTCTACTCACTGTTAAGATAGTTGCTATGTGCATGCTTTACATTTTTGCAACTTGTATAGTTTTGATGATTCCAAACATTATTGTTCAAATGTGTAGTTATCTCCTAACAATTTTAGAAGATTTATATTTGCTCTTGTGTGTACTAACATTTCAGGAAAATCGAACTCTAGACTACGAAGACTTCAAATCAAATTCAGCATGAGATACTTTGTGAATTTGAAGATTGTACTTTTCTTTGAAATAAAATTGAAAGGAAGTGATTGTAATTTGAGTGAATAAAAACATACACACACACATAAGGAGATCATAACAAAATTTATACTGATCGTACGGGACGATATCAGTTCGTACGGGACGATCAGACAATTATCTCCTATTGAGCACATAGAACGAATAGGAACTGACTTGAAAATTTTTTCTAAGTCCTATTCATCCAGGACAAAATTAAAAATCGTCCGGGACGATTTGTTCTCTGTAAGATTTTCATCCAGATGAAATTAAATTATCGTACATGATGATTTGCTCTCTGTAAAATTTTCGTCCAGACGAAATTAAATATCGTACAGGACGTTCTGGTCTCTGTAAGATTTTTGTCCAAACGAAATTAAATTATCGTACATGACGATCTGTTCTCTATAAAATTTTCCCCAAAAGAAATTAATTATCGTCCAGGACGATCGGTTTCTGTAAAAATTTTGTCCAGACGAATAAGATTTTCGTCTAGACGATTAACCGACTTAGAATGGTTTTCTGCAGTTTTTGAACCTACCTAGTAATAACAGTTCGTACCGGACGAACTTAGTTCGTATGGGATGATCAGCTTGTACGAAAATATTTTTTACACATATACAAAGAGGTTCGTTTCAAGGCTTTTAAGTAAAATCATCCAGGACGATCCACGATCGTACGAGATGATCCACTGCGTACAGAATTGAAAACTTGCAGTTTTTGGGTGGTTTTTCTTGTCTTTTGTATAAATATTCCAAATAAGACTGCCACCCAATCTTTTTGTCATTTGATCTTCGTGCCTCTTGAGAGAATAGCCAAGGAGAGAGTGTGAGAGTGCATTCAAAGGAGGATTCCTACCACTGGAGCGTGAAGGCTTCACTTGGAGTTCAAAGGTAAGAATCTCTACTTGTGAATTGGGATTTCTTCACTCTTTTCTTTCTTCCTTCTAGATTCTTGTGAGAAGATCTGTCAAGGAGATCCGGTTCTCTGCCGACACTTGGAGAGTGTGAACAGACGAAGGGTTCGCTGCCTACACTTGGAGAGTGTGAATAGCCGAAGGGTTCGCTGCCTACACTTGGAGAGTGTGAATAGCCGAAGGGTTCGCTGCCTACACTTGGAGAGTGTGAATAGCCGAAGGGTTCGATGCCTACACTTGGAGAGTGTGAATAGCCGAAGGGTTCGCTGCCTACACTTGGAGAGTGTGAACAGCCGAAGGGTTCTCTGCCCACACTAGGTGAGTGTGAAAGGATGACGGTTCTCTGCCAATACTGGGGATTGTGTAAAAGGACGACGGTTCTCTGCCGCACCGGGTGGTGGGGAAAAGAGTGTTTTGTAAAGGCTTCTTCGCCTTGCTGTGGGTGCAAAAGGAGAGTCACTATTGGTATTAGTGCAATACTTAGAGGGTGCCTCTGGGGAGTGGATGTAGGTCTGGTTTAGACCGAACCACTATAAATCTGGTGTCATTTACTTTAATATTTTTACTTTTCGCCATTTTATTTTTAGCTTTAAAAACTTTGTGGTTGAAAAACAATTTCTACAAAAACTTAAAAGAAAATTTTCATTTCGGTTTAACTCATTTTAAAAGAGGGATTAAAATTTTTTAAAACTACCAATTCACCCCCCCTCTTGGTAGCCTTAGGACATTAACTTAGGTCTAACAACCTATTTACTAGACTCAACACTTACAATCACACCATGGTCCCAGAACCACGTCCTACACCATCTATTAGCTCTCCCCTTTTCTTATAGCCTCCGCAACCCCCTATCATTGCTGCCACTAACTCTCTCTCTTACTTATGAACTGTTGATTCCAATCTCGTCAGCAATTCCACTTCCCATGCATCCTTTACCCGCCTAAAATCACCACAGTCAATCCCACACCAGCCATTAACATTTCTCTTCAAACATCCACTCTGTCTATTCTGAATCTCAACTCTCCTACCGAAGACTCCTTTGGGCATTCTGATCCTGATCCACTTAACCTGGTTCCCACTTATGTTATCCTCTCTCCCAATAGATTTGCTTCCTTACAACAAAACTAATATGAGGAACCCCTTTCCTCTAATTTCGCAGTTCTCTCTAACTCAGAAGCTAGCAAGCTCCTATTTAGGGTAGCTTAATTTGAACCCAAACAAAACCTAACAGAGACAAATCTTACCTGAAGCCACCCAACCCTTCCACCCCTAAGCCCAAATGATCAACCCCACTATTGGAGCTTGGAATATTAGGGGATTTTATTCAGCTGATAAATTTCTATGTACCGAACACTTAGTTCGTTCCCTCGGACTAGATATGCTGTGTATTCTTAAAAATAGATCATATATCTCTTCTCTCTAATCCTAGATTCTATAATAGCCACATGGTTTTTGAAACAAAAAAATAGCTGTAATAACTTCTATTGCTCCAGCTCTAGCAGAATTTGGTTGAAATGGTCCTTTGATCATCTTTCTTTCAGGCCTTCTTTTACTTCCTCCCAACTGATTGCTGGAACAATCTTGTTTGTTTCTTGTAGATAGTTTTTACTTTGTGCAGTTTATGCATCTAACAATAAAGAAGAAAAGAAGGTTCTCTGGAATGACTTAAGGCAGCTATCCCTTTTCAATCTCCCATTGATTCTTATGGGAGATTTCAATTGTTGTCGAAATCCATCTGAAACTCTTGGTGGGAAAATCTTACAGTAGAAACAATTGCACGACTTCAATCTCTCATTTTTATGCCAACCTAAAAGAATTAGCTTCTGTCGGCTTACCTTGCGCTTAGTTCAATCATTAAACTGATAATCCAATTTGTATCAAGCTTGATCATGTCCTTGTCAATGATGAATGGTTGGCAGCCTTTCCCAATTCCCATTACTTGGTTAAAAGCCCATCTATCTCTGATCATAACCCTAACGAGCATACCTCCAAGGCTCTTAAAGATTTCATTCTTCAAATTGTTGAAACCACTTGCCACTGTTCTTCTTGGATTATTCTAAGAGCCAAAACCAAGTAGATAACTCAAGGTGAGGATGATCTTAAATTCCTCTTTTCTAAAATTCATATAAGGAGGAATTACAGGAAAAATGTTTTTTCTCTCACCATTTTGAACTCATCCTCCTCTTACACTAATGTTTTTATATCCACCATCGAGCATTTCCAGAACCACTTTAACCCTCCAGTTTGACAACCTTATGATATTATTCTCTTCCCCTCGGGAGATGTGGTTTCCCCTCACATACATGCTTATCTCACTGAGCCTTTTTCTGATTCTGAAATAAAATAGGTAGCTTTCTCTGACTCATCTCACTCAACTCCTTGATTGGATGGGTTAAACTTTGAGTTTTTTCAAAGCCACATGGTTACTTACTGGCCCCTCGATTTAGAAGGCCATAAAATCCTTTCAGTAGAATTGCTACATTCGCAGAACTGCCAAGGCCACTGCTATTACCCTTACTCCTAAAAATAGGCATGTTTCTAGTTTATATGATTTTAGGCTTATTTCTCTCTGTAATACCATATACAAAATTATTGCAAAGCTCTTAGCAGCTAGTCTCAAACATATCATGCCACATATTATTAGAGGGAATCAAACTGGTTTTATTAATTAAAGAATTTTCACATATAACATTATTGCTAAGAAATTGTTGTACCACTCAAGAACTAATGCTAGGCTCAAACTCATTTGCATTAAGTTGGAAATGAAAAAGTCATTTGATAGTATTTCTAGGGACTTCCTTATTGCTAGGCTTCAGCAAAAAGGTTTCCCTGACATTTTTATTAAGTGGATTGAAGCTTTACTGATGATGTTTGGTTCTATATTTATATTGATTGTGCCCTTGAGGGATTTTCTCCCCTACTGTCGATCTAAGATAGGGTTGTCGGTTGAGCCCTTATCTTTTTACCATCGTTATGGATTCTTTTTTTTGTCTGTTGGACTACTCATTTGATGCTTAAGATTTGAAGCCCCTCAAGTGGATGGGATTCGCCTCTCCCACTTAATGTATGCGGACAACCTCCTTATCTTTAGTAATGCCAAAGCTCACAATGGTGTTATTTTATGTCAGGTTATTGATTAATTCTCAGTTGCCTCTGGCCTATATATTAATTTTTATAAGAGCTATATTATGCTGCCCCCAAACATTAATAATGTTAATAGTATCTGCTCTATTCTCAGAATCCACTATACTTCTCATTGTATTACTTATTTGGGTATTCCCATTTCTCTTTATAATCCAAAGCTCGTTGATTTCTCTAAGCTTTTGGAGGCCATTACTAATAACTTTCAGGATGGAAAGCTAGAACTCTTTCTTTTGCTGGGAGATATCAGTTCCTTTGTTTTACTATTTGAAACACCATTGCATATTGGATTAGCGGTTCTATCTTGCCTAAAACCATTGCTAAACAAATTTGATAAGTGTTGTGCAAAATTTCTATATTTTGGTGATACTAATGTGAGAAAGTTACATCTCATCTCATGGAAAAATACATGCAAACCTATGGCTTTGGGTGGCCTTGGCCTTCCCTCCATACGCTCCATACAATTTTTTTACAACTATGCTTTAATTGAAAGGATTTATAACATTGGCTCCCTACTTGCTAAGTGGTTTCTTTTCAAATACATTTCTCCTTGGAAACCATCTCCAACAAATGCCACCTCTTTTTGGAAAATCCTTTGCAAGGATGCCTCCGATGCTAAAGAAAATTTTCATTTTAATGTTTTGCATGACTTGCCTGTCTATCTTCACTGGGATCATTGGCTGGACAACAAAATGGTAAAGCAACATAATGTGTTGCATCCCATCCTCAATCAATTTCCCACCTATGCTAGGATTAATGCTATTCTTAAAAGAAATGGGTATGAGTTGCCAACTTGCTTCCCACCTACTCTTCTTTATCTTCTTAATGAGATTTCTATTGCTGAATAAGGTTTTAATTACTTGCTTTGGGGTATTGATAAAGTTGATTGTTATAGGAAATATCAAGATTTTTTTACAAGAATTATACTCACATCTTTTATCATCACTTTGTCTGGCATATGTTGAGATAGTTGTAGCTTAGTTTTTTTCAATTGTTGATATTCTTGCAACATGTATGTTTTTGATGATTCCCAAATATTATTATTTTGATTTTAATTTCTCCTAACATATTTTGGAAGTATTGTTTTGTTTTTTGTGTGTACTAACATTTCAAGAAAATCATACTCCAGATTATTGAAGACTTCAAATCAGATCATATTAGAGTTTATTGTAAATGAAGTTTGTATTTTCATTTTATTTAGTCTGAGAGAGTGTGATTGTAATTGAGTAACTGTACACACACACACACTAGGGGAGTGTTTAAAATTGTAATATTTTAAACTAATCATTTTATATGAAATGATTTCGTATGAGATGATATGTTCAGTTATTTTCCCCTTCGAGTAGACAAACGAACTACAGATAGAAATTTTTTATATGTGCGGATTGTATTGTATGAATATTGCTTCGTACGTACGCCATCTAGAGTACAAAAATGTGATGTCCCTTTTCATCCTGATGAATTCAAAGTTTTTTTGAACTATTCATACCGTACAATGTCATCATCATATGTACGCTGTCCAAAGTATGAATTGGACGGGTTCCTTTTCTTCTAGACAAACTTGAAATTTTTTTGAATGGATCATACTGTACGATGTCGTCATCATACATACGCCATCCAAAGTATGAATTGGATGAGTCCCTTTTCGTCTAGATGAACTCTAAAATTACTGAACTGATCATACTGTACGATGCCGTCATCATACTTATGCCGTCCAGAATACAAAAATGTGGGGTCTCTCTTCATCCCGAAAAAAATGGAAAATTTTCTAACTGTTCGTATAGTACAAACTGAATTTGTACTAGATAATCATCATGTACGAAGTCATTTCATATAGATTTATAAAAGGTTCGTATGCAAAATTTTTTGAACTATTTATATGTACTTACTCACGATCATACTGTACGATTGTAAATACTTAAAATTAAAAATTTCAATTTTATAGATGGTTTTCATATTTTTCATATAAAAGGTTGTTTCAAACTAGTGTGAAAATAGTTATTCTTTGTGTTTTTTTAAGGGTAAGTGAAAGAGAGAGTGTTACAGAGTGTTTGAGATAGATTTTTTGTGAGTGGAGTGTGCAAGGTTCATAAGGTTACTCAAATGTAAGAATCTCTTTGTGTTTTTCGTGATCACTCTTCCTTTCTTCTTTCTAGTTGCTTGTGAGAAGATCTTTGAAGAAGATCTGGTATTCTGCCGACACTTGAAAAGTGTGAACAGATGACAGTTCTCTACTCACACTTGGAGAGTGTGAATAGATGACGGTTATCTACCGACACTTGGAGAGTGTGAACAGACAATAGTTCTCTTCTAACACTTCGAGAGTATGAACAGATGATGGTTCTCTGCCACACTAGGAGAGTGTGAAAGGATGTTGATTCTCTACCGCATCAGGGATTGGTGGAAAGAAGATTTATAAAGGCTTCTCTGTTTTATTGTGTGGCAAAAGGACATACACTTTGGTAATAGTGTAATACCTGAAGATGGAGTCCTCAAGGAGTGGATGTAGGTCATGTTTGACTGAAACACTATAAATCTTTGTCTTTTAAATTTTTCGCTTTTATTTTTTACAATTTAATTATTTTAGTTGAAAAGCTTATTTTTAAAATAAAAATCAAATTCATGAAAAAGATATAAGGTTTTCTATTTAAAAATTCAATATATTTTTTAAATTACCAATTCACCCCCCTCTTGTTAGTCTTTGGATAATAACTCAGGTTTAACAACCTATACATAATCAATAAATGGTATCAAATCTTTGTTTTTAAAATTATAAGTTTAGATTACTTTTTGAAAAATGTGAATTACTACTTTTGGAAATCGAAACACACATGAAGGGTATTTGATCACTAGACGTCCATTATTTGATAATAGTCCTTTCAATTTTTGGAAATCACGCATTTCTATATTTCTACAATCACTTGATTATTGCATGTGGATTTTAGTTCAAGAAGGGTATACTAGGCCAATTGGACTAGTAGATGGCTGTAGAGTTGAAACACCCTTTGCTGACTTTGCTGTAGAAGAACGTGACTTAACATAACTAAATGCAAAATATTTAAATAGTTTCTTTTGTGCACTTAAGTCAGAAGATTACATGCGGGTTTCCACTTGTAAAAGTGGAAAGGTCATTTGGGAAAGGCTTTATATTACTTATGAAGGGACTAATGAAGTAAAACAATCTAGATTAAATATCTTGTTACATGACTATAAATTATTTCGCATGAAATCCAATAATTTTATTTATGAAATGTATATAAGATTTACTTAAATAGTTACTTCTTTGCATGCATTAGGAAGGGAATTGACGATTGTTGAAATAGTCAATAAAATTCTTCGTTGTTTGCCTACTACTTATTATGCTAAAATAATTATGATTACAGAGTATAAGGAGTTAAATGTTTACTCTATTGATAATCTTCTTGGATCACTAATTGATTACGAGCAAGGAGTGAGTCAAAGGAAGATTGATGTAGGAGAACAAAGAAAGGAGAAGACATATCACTAAAAGTGGATGATTTGAAGAGTGATCAATCACAGCCTGAAGATGAGGATGACATTGCCCTGATGACAAGGCAATTTAGGAGTTTTCTTAAAAGGAAGTACAAGTGATGCCAGTAGTGGAATAAAAGTAATTTCCACAAAAATGTTAAGGTTTCTAATGATGTTATTTGTTACGAATATAGGAAACTTGGACATGTAAAATCATAGTGCCCTAATCTTAAAGCCACTCATAGCAAGAAGAAGATAGAGGAAAAATAAATGGGAGAAAGGGCAAGAAGAGATTTTAGAGAGCTTTTTGAGTGGACTCGGCTTAGGATTCGTCCTAAATATAAATAGAGGAGAAAGTCACCAACTTATGTTTAATGGATGATGATGTTGATCTATTAGATCATAAAGTGGTATGTGACATAACCTATGATGAATTGCTTTAAGTTTCTAAAAGAATACATACAACATATATAAAACTTAAAAAAATGAATGCTATATTAAACATAGAATTACAAGAATTACAAAAAGAGCATCAAATCCTTAGAAAAAATCATGCATTAATAGATAGCAATCACATGATATTACTTGATGAATTCGCTGATTTGAATAAACACAGTAATCTTTTAAAATCATCCTATGCAATATTAGAAAAAGAATTTAAATATTTTAGGGATGAATATGAGGTAGAGAGCACTATCTAAAATTTGACAAGAATGTTTTAGAAGATATAAACACATTTCTTAAATTGAAAGTGCGAGCTCTTGAGGAAAATAGGATTCCCCCAACACTTAAAAATTTTTACTAATCCTATTTTGAGGTCAAAGATTTTGAAACCCAAGAAGAGATAAATTTATTATAGAAGATTGAAGAATCATTTTCCTGGAGTTAAATATTTTACATGTGGCATGATTGGACATATATCACACACTTGATCTTTACATAGAAAATCTTATTTAGTGTGGAGACCAAAGATGCATAAACAAAGTTATATCATACATGCATCCATTTTTTAATTTTCCAAAAGGAGACCCAAACTTGTTTAGGTTCCCATGTCTAAAATTTGATTATTTTATAAGTATGGTCTCATATAAGATCTTGTGAGAGCATTTGGTACATGGATAGCGGTTACTCAAAACATATGACTATAGACACTATATAATTTATATCACTGGAAGCTAAAAATGGAGGTAAAGTTACACCGAGAGTAATACCACTAGGAATGTGGTTGGCATATGTATGATCAAAAACTTGCAAAATTTTTTCATAGAAAATGTATCACTTGTTGAAGGATTAAAACATAATTTGTTAAGTATTAGCCAACTATGTGATAAAGGATATAATATTAAATTTTTCCCACTAGCTACATATTAAGCCTAAATGGAAATGATGTATTATATGGAATTAGGGTAAATAATATTTATATGCTAGATTTAAATTGTATTAAAACTCATAATGCTTTTTGTTTAAAAATTATTTTTGATGAATCATGGTTATAGCACGGGAGACTCTGTCACGCTAGCATTAAAAATCTTAGAAAAATTGCTCAAAAGGATTTGGTTAGAGGTATACCAAAATTAGACTTTATTAAGGATCACCGATGTGATGCATGTCAACTAAGAAAATATGTTAAGTTCTCATTTCAGTCTAATAAAGATCTTAGAACTAGTAAAGCATTGAAGATTATATATATGGATCTTTTTGGGCCAGTTAGCATTGCAAGTCTAGGAAGGAAGGTATACAAATTTATGATAGTTGATGATTTCTCGAGATTCATGTGGGTTAAATTTTTATTTTATAAAAGTGAATTATTTGATTAGTTTAGAAACTTTTTGACTTGGATTCAGAGGAAATTAGAATATGAAATTTTAACTATTCAAAGTGATCACAGAAGTGAATTTAAAAATGAAAGATTTGAGGATTTTTGTAAGGAGAAAGGAATTGATCATAATTTTTCTACACCTAGGATCCCTTAGTAGAATGTGGTAGTTGAAAGAAAGAAAAGAATATTAATTGAAGTTACTAGAGCTATGTTGGCTGAATATTAAATTCCTAAATATTTTTGGGCTGAAGCGGTTAGTACTGCATGTTATGTTTTGAATAGGGTGATAAACATTAGATAAAAATTAAATAAAACATCATACGAGCTTCTTAAGAGAACACCTAATTTATCATATTTGCATATTTTTGGATGTAAGGTGTTCATATATAATATTAGAAAATCTTTCTTGGAAAAATATGATCCAAAATTAGATTAAGGAATTTTTCTTGGATACTCTAGTGTTGTAAAATTATATAGAGTATTTAACAAAAGAACTTTGGTAGTTGAGGAGATCACACATATGGTATTTGATGAATCTGACATTTTGGAAGAGCCAAGTTTGGAAGATGATTATATAGAAAATAACTCCCAAAGGATTGAAAAGATTAGTTTGGACAAAAATTTGGAAAAAGAAAACCCTTTGCTTAGAGAATTGAAATTTTCTAAAAATTAACCTAAGGAATTGTTTTTAGGTGAACCAAGTGGGGGTATTAGGACTAGGCATGAACTTAGCAAAAAAGTCAATCATTCTATCTTTATTTCAATAATAGAACACACAAATGTAAATCAAGCACTTTCAGATGAATTTTATATTTCGGCAAAACAAGAAGAATTAAATCAATTTGTAAGGAATGATGTTTGGGAATTGATTGCAAGGCCAAAGGATTAGAGTGTAGTTGGAACCAAATGGGTATTTATAAAATAAAATAAATTACACAGGAGTTGTTGTTAGATATAAGGCTAGATTGGTGGCTAAGGGGTATAATCAAATTGAAGGAATTGATTTTAAGGAGACTTTTACGCCTGTAGCCAAACTTGAAGCAATTAGGATTTTGTTAGCCTTTGCTTATTTTAAAAAATTTAAATTATATCAAATGGATATTAAAAGTGCCTTTTTAAATGGGGTGATTTAAAAGGATGTTTATGTTGAACAACTTTCAGGTTTTTGAAAATTCAAAATTCCTTAATCATGTTCATAAATTAAAAAAGGCATTATATGGATTGAAATAGGCACCTAAGGCTTGATATGAGAGATTAAGCACTTTTCTATTAGAGAGATCTTTTGAAAAAGGAAGTATGGACACCACTCCCTTTTTGAAGAAATTGGGTGATGATATACTCATTATTTAGATTTATGTTGATGATATTATTTTTGGATCTTCTAACAATATTTTTTGTGATGATTTTTCCAAAATAATGAGTAGCAAATTTGAGATGAGCCTAATGGGAGATCATAATTATTTTTTTGGTTTTAGTATTAAATAAATTAAGGAGGGAATATTTCTTAGTCGGTCAAAGTATGTTAAGGACATCTCCAAGAAGTATGAAATAGACAATGCTAACCAGTTAGTACACATATGAGTTCCTCAGTTCAGTTGGATAAAGACCCAAAGAAAAAATCTGTTAATCAAAATAAATTTAGAGGAATTATTATATCTTTGCTTTATTTAATAGCTAGCAGACCATATATTATATTTAGTATTTGTTTGTGTGCTAGATTCCAATCAGATCCAAAAGAATCACATTTGACAGCAGTAAAAAAGAATTTTGAGATATCTCTTGGGAACTTAGAACTTAGGGATTTGGTATACTAAGTACAACTCTTCATTTGAAATTGTTGGATATTCATATTCAGACTTTACAGGTTGTAGGGTTGATCGAAAGAGTACATCTGAAACTTATCAATTTATAGGAAATTCTTTAGTTTCTTGGTCTAGTAGAAAAATAAATTTCATAGTCCTATCTATTGTTGAAGCTGAATACATTACCTTAGGAAGTTGTGTGGCACAAGTTTTTTGGTTGAAATAATAGTTGATTGATTTAGAATTTACAATAAATACTAAACTAATTTATTATGATAACACTAGTATGATTTGTATTTCAAAAAATCCTATTCAATATTCTAGAAGCAAACATATAAATATAAGACATCATTTCATTAGGGGTCATGTATTCAAAGGAGAAATTGAATTGAATCAAGTTTCAACAGAAAATTAACTTGTAGATATTTTTATAGTACATTAAGGACAAGGTTAGGTGTGATTGATCTTAATGCTTAGATAAATTATTTTGCAAACTTGTTATGATTGTTATGTGTGTTTTTTATTTTAGTTTGTAAATATTCTTATTTGTGTGTGTGTTTTATGATTTTGATTTTATTTTTTGTGCTTTATTTATTTTGGACATGTATCACGTATCAAAAGATCTATTTCTGACCTTTCGTGTTGAAATTTTCAAAGTCATGTATTTGCATTGTACGAAATTATTTTCATATTATCTGAATTCTATAGACTGTCTGTTGTTTTAGAGGTGATTGCATAAAAATTTGGATTTTCTCATATATATATCATATTGTACGATGTAATCATCATCCCATATGATCTATATACTTTTGTTTTTACACACGTAGACGATTATCGGGGCAGAATTAGTTATTATAATTATTTGTATGTTTAAAATTTTTCTTTGTACATATGAACCACATGTAATTCTCTATGGGGGACGAACCTAACTATCATTAAAATGATCCTAAATAACTAATCGTCCTGAATGAACACCTATTCATCTGTATGATCAAATGGTAAAAAATATTGTATGAAAGGATGCTTCGTAAATTATGTGATTATGAAAAGTAATTTTTTTTGACATTATCGTTAGTCCATACAAAACTTGTTTTGTCCCGTATGATCCCAAGATCATACATACGAATCCATTTTTGTATCATACGAATGGTCTTTTTTCTTTAAATAGGAGGGCTATAGAATTCATTTTCATTCACTTAAACATCCTCCTTGAATCCTTCTCAATCTAGGAATGACAAGTTTTATCAAGCGTGATAGAGTTTCTAAGAGTTCGTCTTCCAGGAGGGGAACGAAAACTTTCTATAAGAAATAAGGATTCCTTCATTAGGTTTATAGCTTCCAAAATCACTCCCTCTAGACTATTGATTCAAGACAATATCCTCTTTCAAGTAATGCCTCTCTTTGCCTCAACCTAATTCACCTTCATTTTGACTTTGATCCATACTTATCATAAAGAGACCTTTCTGCACCTAAAAGATTTATCACTACTTAGTAAATATGAGTTTAGTGAGGACAAGAGTAGGATAAAATCATATGTCTAAAAGAAACAGATAGAAATCACTAAGGAAGATTTAGGAACTTTTCTGCACCTAAGGACTCAAAAGACTAGAGCACATACTATGACCTCCAAATCTGATTATGATTGGTCTAAAATAAACAAAACTCTTAGAGGGGTTACTCAAGTTGGTTACTTGGCCAGAGTTTATACTTTAAAACAAAATGCCAGGATCATCCAGTATGTTTTACGAACCTCAAATTCCTAAAGCTGATGTTCGCATAAATATGATTCCTCTTATGTCTATTATAACCTATTTAATCATGACTGGACAACCAATTGATGAAGCTCAACTTATTCTAGATTACATTCATAACCTTTCTGAGATTAGGTTTCCTTCTCATAGGTGGAAGAAAAATATTTCCCTAGGACATAAGTGACCTATATATTAGAAAAGAAGTACAATATTATTCATCCTAAGATTCCCACTGAAATGCCAATATACATTATGGATGCCTCTTTTTTATCACTTTATAGGAGAAATGAGACTTTTAGTGAAGATACTGAGGGAGAAGGGGGAACACCTGCACCAGCTTAGGGACCTGACTTTTAGGAGATTGTTTAGCATTTTGATTGGATGGAGAGTCACTTTTATTAATGTTTTGATCAAATTTAGACTCACTTAAGCCAGCATGATGCATAGTACCAATAAGACATGGGGTGGATCCGAGGTTAGTTTGACTAGGTGAACATGAATATAGTTATGATGAGAATGTCTAGAAAGATAATGTCTGAGAAAACATTTAGGAATTTCACGGGATTTCAAATTTGATTCTTTGCGGGAATTGCGGAGAATCCATGGTGACGGATGTTCGCCGGCAATCTATGGCTGACGATTCTCAGGAATATCATCGCACTTCTTCTAAGCTTCTGACTTCTTCATCTCGTCCGCTACTCTCATCGCCAACGTTCGGAGATGACAAGGCTGGGATCAATCAAATCACTAAACCTAAAGGAAAAACTGGTTTGTCCCTTGTTATTAATGAAGGTGGTTTTGTGGCAAAGAGAGAACCAGAAGTGATCGACAAAGGGACAAATATAATAGTTAAGGAGAAATTTAAGAAGATATTCAAAGCCGGTGTGGAATTGACACCAAGGGAAGGATTTGAGGCATCACCTTCGTCGAGGCCAATGATTGAGAAAATAATTCAAAGAAATGGGATTACTGATTGCATAAAGAAGGATACTCTAATTCTGAGCTTGGTGGGAGTTTCCAGTCCGAAAAAGGAAATGTATACGGGGATCTGGAGGAGAATTGAAATGATGCGGTGAAACATCATAATACTGTTGAGGAAGCAAAAATGTTATTCTTTGATTTGATGAATGTTAGAAATGTTGAAACTACTGAGAAGGGTGATTATGGAGAGGATGTGGAAATCCCAATTTGAGAAGATGTTGCAGAGCAAACAAATGCATGGAAGAAAAAAGAGAATATTAAAGTGTCAGATTTGCAATTGGGAAACTACTTAGCTGAAGATGGAGTGACTGTTAGATTGCATGAGCAAAATGAAAAGGAAAATGCAAACAAGCTTATTAATTCAATGGTTATCAAAGTTTTTGGAGGAGAACCCCCATTATGGATAATCAGTTCAGAAGTTAGGAGATAGTGGTCGCAATTTGGAAAGTTTCACCTCACTATGCTTGGTATCGGGTGGGTGCTCTTCTCTTTTCCTGAATCAAAGCAAATGGAAGCTGTTATGGCTAATGGACCGTTGTTTGTCAATGGACAAATAATTAGGATAGTAAATGGTCCCAAACTTTCTCTCCAACTTCTCGTAAAGGATTGACAGCTCTGATTTGGATAAAGTTACCAAATATTCCACTACATTGCTGGGACAATATAAACATTTGTAGAATTGCATCAATGGTTGGAAAACCATATTTAATTGATGAGAACATGTTTCAATGGGGAAGAAGAGAGTTTGGAAGGGTATGTGTCTGGATTAACCATTAGGTGTTTGGGTGGAAGGCAGTTTTGAGAGATTCTATCAGAAGATAGAATATGAACGGGTCCCCAATTTTTGTTTCAAATGTGGGCTAATTGGTCACAACAAGGAGGTTTGTAGAGAAGGTGAAGAAGTATCCAAGATTCAAGAGAAGACAACTTGTTCTGAAATTCCAAATGCAGTAAAAGAAATCCAAACTAAAGCTGGAGATGGCATAAGCAATGAAGGAACATGCTATGGGCCATGGTTAATTGTAAACCGTGGAAGAAAGATGGTTAAAAACAATTTCAAAAAATTTATTCAGCTTCCCTTGAATAAAGTTGTATGGAAAAGAAGAGAGTTAAGGAATACTAATGCTAAATAATCATTTGAAGAAATAGATGTTGTTCATGTTAAGAAGGCTGGAATTGATGCTCTTGATGTTCCTGATTCTAGTATTCTGGAACCTGAAGCAAATGGTGACAAAAACTCTCGGGCAAATTGCAATACTGCTAGAAAAGAAAATGTTAGAAGTACAAGGGAGAGCGTTTCCATTCTAATAACTAAAAATAAATACAATGCACTAAGTGATTAAGTTGAAGATGGGGAAATTGTTCAGGATAATGCAGATGATTTGTCATCTAAGGAAGGACCACCTGAAGTGAACATAGCTAAAAATTCTATCTATAATACATATTCAATGGGTTGTTGTAAAGAAGATGATTCCATTATGGTTAAGAAGAAGAAATCAAAGCAACTGAAGGACCTTGGGCCAATCAGCACGAACCCGAGGAGTAGAAGGATGGAGATGGAAATGAAAGTACTTTGGGGAGTTCTTCCCCTATCCTTCATTAATGTATTCATTAGCATTTTGGAATTGTTGAGGAGCAAGAAAGAGGGGTGCTTCTCTATTCCTTAAAGAATTTGTTAAATTGCATAGTGCTCTTTTTTTGGGTTTTGTCAGAGACTAAATTGTCTTATTTTGATATAAAAGAAATCAAGATGCTTATTGGAGATGATTGGGATTATGTTATGGTGCCTTTGAATGGGTTATCATATGGTATAATTATTTTATGGAACTCTAATTTGGCTGAATTTTCTTGGTTGATTCTTCTTCTCAATGTATCATTGGAGATATCTCAATTAACAACAAAGGTAAATGGAGGGTGGCTTGGGTATATGGAAATAAGGACATGTATAAAAGGAGAGAACTTTGGGAGATTTTGGGATTGCATTCTTCAGAAGAGCTCCCCATGGTGGTTGGTGGAGATTTCAAATGTCTCACTTCTAGGGAAGACAAGAGAGGAGGGAAAATATTTCAGTTCTCTCAAGGGCCTAAGGAAATGAAGGCTTTCTTTGTTAATAATGATTACCATGAGGTAAGATTTATTGACCCTCGATTTACTTGGTGTAACAACAAGGCTAGAGGAGCTCGCATTCTGGAAAGATTGGGCAGGTGCTTCCTTAACTCTATGGCTTTAAATTCTTCTTCTCATTTACTAGAATAGCGTCCGATCATTGTCCAGTTATTCTTATTTTCCTTGAGTTTAAACTATCATCTTTAAAGATCATTAAATTTAAGAATGTTTAGGTATCCTATCCTGCTTCTTTTTCTGTGGTAAAAAGGAGTGGACCAAATCTTTTGAGGGTAGTCACTCCCAAATTTTGAATTCAAAGTTCAAAAGAGCGTTAAAAGCTCTCTTTTATTGGAGTAAAGCTAAGGTGAAAAATTTGAACCTTCTTAAAGAAAACTTGATGGAAGATATTTTGAATTTGCAAACTAAGGAATCAGATATTGGATGGCTTACTAAAAAAGAATGCTGGATTTTGAAAGCTAAGGTGTTTGAGCTCAATTCAACTATGTCTCAATTGAACACATGGTGGAAACAAAGAGCAAAAGTCAAAAGGATGGTTGATGGAGATAGTAATTCAAAATTTTTCCATTCGTTTTCTAGTGCAAGGAGGAGTTTGAACAATATATTTAAGATAAAGGATGATGATGGGAATGTACTGGAAGAGCCGAATCAAATTGAAGAAGTCCTCATTTGATTTTTCAGATACAGTGGAGACAAAGAAAGTGTACATCGGAAGGGTGGCCTTTGCCGATGAATGTTTTGAACAAAGATGATAAAATGTTACTAGCAAGGGAGTTCTCGGTGGTAGAGATTGAGGCAGTTCTTAATCAATTGGGTGGTAACATTGCCCCTGGTTGTGATGGCATTTCTTATTCATTTATCAAAGCATATTGGAGTATCATCAAAGTTGATTTTGTAAATGCAATCAATTACTTTCTTTGTCATGGAGAGATGGATAAATCATGAAAGGATACTTTAATAGTTCTCATTCCTAAAGTTTCAAATCCTTTGCTTCCTTCAAATTTCAGGCCAATTAGCTTGTGTAATTTAGTTTACAAGGTGGCAGCTAAATTGATTTTGAACGGGTTAATTTCAGTTATTTCAAAACTCATCTCGGAGAAGTAGGTGACTTTTATTAAGGGCAGATCTATCTCGGACCATGTGTTAGTTGCTCAAGAGGTGTTCCACAAATTCAGATATTCAAAATCTTCCAAAGGCCTTGTATCTTTTAAAATTGACATGGAGCAAGCTTATGACTCAATGAGTTGGGTCACTCTTGAAGGTGTCTTGAATTATTTTGAATTCCCTCCTATGTTTTCAAAGCTCATTTTGGAATGTGTAGTTGAACCAAGGTTTTCTTTGATTATTAATGGTAGCATTCTGATTGGATTGAAGCTAAAAGTGGCTTCCATCAAGGTTGCCCATTGTCACCTCTTCTTTTCATACTTTGTTTTCAACTCCTTACTAATGCTCTTGCACTAACTTCTATTGGAATTAGCATTTGTCTGAATGGTCCACGGCTATCACACTTATTGTATGCTGATGATGTGATGATTTTCTCTGAAGCTAATAAGAAGGTGTCAATGGAGATTAAGGGTATTTGTTACAAATTCAGTAAATGGACCGGACAATGCATAAACATTGACAAATTTGTCATTCTTTTTGGTAAGATTGTTAATAGAAGGAGAAGAAAGTCCATTACATGAATTTTGGGTTTTAAGGAGGTGAAGGAATTTTCTTATCTTGGTGTAAAAATGACGTTAAGGAGATTGGTGGCTAATGATTTTCAATTTATCATTGAAAAATCATTAAGGATGCTTAACATATGGGGGCGTAAATTCATATCTTTGGCTGGTAAATTAACCTTGATTAAATCGGTTATTTTGTCATTCCCAAATTTCTATAGCACATATTCTCTTGTTCCTATTAGTGTGCTTGAGGAGATTGAGAAATTATGTAGAAGTTTTCTATGGAACAAATCAAATGGAAGGTTGGAAATCCATTTTGTCATCTGAACTGATTTGTGTAAACTGTTAAGATGGGGAGGACATGGGTTGTGTTCCTCTACATCTAAGGTGGCAGCTCTGAGAGCAAGATTGGCTTGGCATTTTTTGAAAAACGAAAGCTCTCTCTTACACAAAGTGCTGGCTCCTAAATATGGTACCAAGAGTAAAGTTGAAGATAATAAGAGAAGTGTCTCATCCTCATGGAAGTTAATTAGCGATGGTGGAGAAGCTCTAAATCCTTTCTTAAAATGGAATAGTGCTAATGGCTCATCTATTAATATCTTTAAAGACAAGTGGTTATTGGATAGAAGTATCAACAAATGGCCAACATTTGTTGTGCCTCAAGGTGAGGAGGCTATAATGCTGGACGGATTTTTTGAAAATAAGGAATGGAATGTTGCTGAAATGTTGAAGATGTTTGGGAGTGAAATGGTGGAGCTTATTCTACATACCAGTATTAAATCATCTCAGTGGGAGGATGACCAAGAGATGATTTACCAGAATTCAAGAAAGATAATTTCTGGAATGATTGTTGAAACTAAGCAGCAGTCTAATGGATCAAAAAGGAAAAGCTTGTTCCTCGGTTGGAAGTTTTTTGTTGGAGGCTTTTTAAAAATGCAATCCCAATATATCAGTATCTAACCCATAGAAGATTGCAAGCCATTGAAGCTTGTCCAAGGTGTTTGGATGGTATTGAGGATGGGGAACACGTTCTTGTCAAACGCATTAAGCTTAAAGAGGTCATTTCACAGCTAAACAAATGGGGATTTGGGATTCCAATGTTCGAGAGCTTTGAAGAATGCTGTGCTTGGATGGATTCAATGGCGAAACATAATGGTATGCTTCTCAACTTGTTTTGTAATGTTATGTATATATCATTGAAGGCTAGGAACAAACTTTTACATGATGGAGTGGTAAAAGGTGCAAACTCAATTGCTGCAAATGCTGTCAGCTTTTCTTCAATTTCTAAATTGGTTATTAAATCAAGTTTGGAAATTTGGGATGCTACTTAATCTTTTAGACTGTCTAATACTTGGTATCCACCTCCACCAGATTGGTTAAAAATCAATGTAGATGCTTCACTTGGTTCTTCTTACAAAGCCAATATTGGAGGTGTTATCCGAGACTACAGAGGGAGGTTCTTATTGGCTTTTGGTAAATCATGCATACATTGGGACATTTATCAATTGGAGATGTTATCTATCAAGTCATTGAAAGAAGTCATTAAAGATTGGATGTTCAAATATAAGGGAGCAATCATTGAAGGTGACAATTCAAATGTAATGAGGATTCTTCATAAGGCTCAGCTTAATGGCTTCAAGGGGATGGAAAACTTTGAATTTTTTAAAGAATTTAACTATGTCATCTTTAATTGTGTTGATAGAGGTAGCAATAAGTTAACCAATATGTGTGTTAATCTTGCTCTGGTTAGTCATTTTATTTGGAAGGATTTGTGTTTGAATAAGATTCCACCTTTTGTTAGTTTGTTGAAGGAGGAATCAACATTGTAGTTTCCACTCTTTTCTATTAATGCATTTATTGCTCTTTTCAAAAAAAAAAAAAAAGAATAGCTATTTCTCAGTCTTCAAGCAGCCTCCTCCTCCAGACTAGGGACCTTTAGAATTTTAGTTGTATTTCTAGGTAGTTGCTTTTGCCAGTTCTTTCCAAATGTGATGATTTCAGTGTTTATGTCTTTCTATTGTACTTATCCTTGTTCAAATTTGTGTTGATGTTGAGCTGTTTTTATGTTATGATGTTTGATATCAATAGCCTTAATGTATCCAATCTTTATTTGATATCAATAAAAAATATCTTATTTTGATTAGTTATTTTTTATTCCTTATTTGAAATTTGAGTTTGTCTATATGATAATCTGATTTTTAATTGATCTAAAAGTGTTATAAATTAACGTGCATTACAAATTTAATTTTATTATGAAATCTAATTTTTCAAAAAGTTAACTTATAACTCGATCAAGTTAAGGATGTCAATCTCATGTTCTTTTTAGGCAAACATAATTTGAATATTATTATTTTAATTTTGATGTCTTATTATTTTTTATTTCTCTTTTTAATATTATTATCTTTGTAATTAGAGGAATTTAATTTTAGATTATTGATTTTGAAAAGATCAATTAAAAAAATTATATATTAAAAAGAAATATACAATGTGTAGAAAAATCAAAAGAAAGCACAATGATTTGCAAAGTAAAAAAGAGGAACAAAATTAGCCTAAATATAATGCATAAAGTGTGCCACAAACATTTCAAAAGATGCGCAATTTTGCCAAATTAAATATGTTCTTTCCCCTACCATTTAATCTTTAATTCAAATCAATCTAATTTTAATTATATTTTATTTTAAAAATTGAAATTAACTAATCTTCATTTCGTCTCTTTTGCAATAATTCTCATTATCTAATTGTCTAGACTATTTCATGATATTGATAAATTTTTCTTATCAAAGTTGTTCCTTAATTTAAACTTTTTAAATCTTTATTTTTAATCTTATGTAATTAACTTTATTATTGCAATTATATTTCAATCTCTTTAAAGATCAATTATTATGGTTTCTCATTTGACATCTTTCATTTCAACATTCTTTTTCTTTTTTGTTGTTGTCAAAAGGGGGAGTATTATTATTTTTGTTTTATATATGTTTTTTGTATTGTGTTTTCGTGTCATGTATTATGAAGTGTATCATGTTTATTATGGTTTTCGTATATTTTGTTTTCATGTAAGGTGTTTGCATCCTTGTGTTCGTGTTTGTCGTTGTTAGTTGTGTTTTATAAAAAAATAATAATAATCATAATTAAAAATTTTGAGCTCTTCATGGAATTTCCCTATATTCACATGTTTTATTATTTTAGGGGGGGCTAAAGAGAAATTTAGGATATACATATTAACTCAAATAATAATTATTTTGCCATCATCAAAAAGGGAGATTATTGAGATAGTTGGAACTTAGTTTTTTCGATTGTTGATATTCTTGCAACATGTATGTTTTTGATGATTCCCAAATATTATTGTTTTGATTATAAATTCTCCTAACATGTTTTAGAAGTATAATTCTGTTGTTTGTGTGTACTAACATTTTTGGAAAATCGTACTCCAGATTGTTGAATACTTCAAATCAGATCAGATTAAGGTTTATTGTAAATGAAGTCTGTATTTTTTATTTTATCGAGTCTGAGAGAGTGTGATTGTAATTGAGTAATTGTGCATACTTACAGTTGGGGAGTGTTTAAAATTTTAATTTTTTAAATTAATTGTAATGTATGAACTCATTTTGTATGGGTCGATATGTTCAGTTATTTTCCCTTTTCGAGCAGACAAACGAACTACAAGTAAAAAATTTTTCTAAGTGCGGATCGTACTGTATGAATATTGCTTCGTACGTACTCCGTCAAGAGTACAAAAATTTGAGGTCCCTTTTCATCCTGACAAATTTAAAGTTTTATAAACTATTCATACCATATGATGTCGTCATCATATGTACGCTGTTTAGAGTACAAATTAGATGGGTACTTTTTTGTCCAAATAAACTTGAGAATTTTCTGAATGGATCATACCGTACAATGTCATCATCATATGTATGCCATCCAGAGTATGAATTGAATGAGTCCCTTTTCATCCAGATGAAGTCTAAAATTTCTAAACTGATCTTATTATATGATGTCATCATCATACGTACGTCGTCCATAGTTTGAAAATGTGGGGTCTCTCTTCGTTCTGAAAAAAATCAAAAATTCTCTAACTGTTAGTACAGTACGAACTGAATTCATACTAGACAATCATCGTGTACAAAGTCATTTCATATAGATTTACAAAAGGTTCATATTCAACAGCTTTTGAACGGTTCATACGTATAAACTCACGATTGTATTGTACGATCGTAAATGCTCAAAATTGAAAATTTTAGTTTATTGGAAAATTTTTTATGTTTTTCATATAAAAGGTCCTTTAGAACTGACATGAAAATTATTGTTCTTCGTAATTTTTCAAGGGCAAGTGAAAGAGAGAGTGTGAGAGAGTGTTTGAGAGAGATTTCTTGCAAGTGGAGTGTGAAGAGTTTACAAGGTTACTCAATGGTAAGGATCTCTTTGTATTTTTAGTGATCACTCTTCCTTTCTTCTTTCTAGTTGCTCGTGAGAAGACTTTTGAAGAAGATTCGGTACTCTGCCGACACTTAAAAGTGTGAATAGACGATGGTTCTCTACTGACACTTGGAGAGTGTGAACAATTGATAGTTTTATGCTAACACTTGGAGAGTGTGAACAGATGATGGTTCTCTGCCGACACTTGGAGAGTGTAAAAAGATGATGGTTCTCTGCCGATACTTGGAGAATGTAAATGAATGACGGTTCTCTATCGCACCGAGGATTGGTGGAAGAGAGGATTTATAAAGGCTTCTCTGCCTTGCTGTGTGGGCAAAAGGAAAGGCACTTTGGTAATAGTGTAATACCTGAAGAGGGAGTCTTCAGGGAGTGGATGTAGGTCGTGTTTGATCAAACCACCATAAATATTTGTGTATTTTAAATTTCTGCATTTATTTTCTATAATTTAATTACTGTGATTGAAATGCTTATTTTTAAATTAAAAATCAAATTGCTAAAAAAGTCATAAGATTTTCTATTTAAAAATCCAAGAGCATTTTTTAAGTTACCAATTCACCCCCTATTGGTGAGCCATGGGACAGTAGCTTAGGTTTAACAACCTATAATGAATCAATAGCACAAATATTATGCTTTACATTTCTCTTCATTATATTGGATGGCCTTACTTAGTGGTCTTATGACCGCTGATGTGCTTATCTCGCGTGGGATTTTTATTGATTAGAAATGTGTCTTTTGCCTTAATTGCAATTAGTCTTCTAAGTATATCCTCTTTGAATGCAATTACACATTTTCTGTTATTACTAACCTTTTTTCGAGCATGAGATGGCATCTCCTCAGACCAAATATCTTACAGGTTTTTGATAGTATCATTTCGCTTCATACCTTTTCTAGAAATGCCAAGCAGTTCTATTATTTAATTACATGTCTCTCTGTTTACTATCTTTGGAGAGGAAAAATGATAAGAAATTTGGGAATGCGCATTCGTCTTCATTAACTATCTGTCATAAAATTAAAAAAAAGCGATTTTTAGTAGGGCATGCACTGGAAAAATGGGAATGTTTTGCTCGATCTACTTTAACTGGAGCTCTGCGTGTTTTTAACCTTCCACTTGGGATTACTTCTGAAGGTTGGTTTTTTTGGGTGGTGCTCTGAAGGTTTGATATTTTTTCTATGGACAGGGATGATCGAATTACTTCTTGTAACCTCTTGGATGGTAGTGGATGACCCCTTCATCTGTCACCGTGGCCTTCGTTCATTTTGGATTTCTTCTACAACAAATGCTGGCTGCTTCTAGCAATTCTTTTTACTGTGCCTGAATCTATGCCTCTCCGTGGCTGCTCACTGCTCTCAGAGTTTCCTTCTTTTTTCTTTTTAGTTTTACTGTGCAGATTTTGGTTGCACTTGATTTTTTGATGTGTGTTTTTTTTACACATGCTTTTTGAGGCTTCTTTTTGCCTTTTGCTTTTTTTTTTTGTTTTTCCCTCTATTAGTTTTTAGCTCCTTTTTATACATGTAACTAGTTTCTTATAATGAAATGAATGGAAAGGGCCCTTAATTTATCCCTAAAAAAAAAACAGTACATTAAGTTTTCGATCAATTATAATTTAGGAACCCACAAGTTAAGAGTAGCAAAGCCAAGGGATAGGTTTTCTTCTCCTAGTTATTACCTAAGGATAGTGCTTTTGGATAATATATACAAAGTTATCTCTATATATTCTATTTATTGAGGAAATCAATTCCATGATTTTTATCTAGACATATTATGCGGGTTGGGAAATATTTTTCCATTATGAAATATGTCAGGTTTAAAGTTTAATTTTTTTGCTCGCAAAAGAGTCGCTAATAATCTTATACCAAATTTGCTTTTTGGATAAGATGGTCATGCATTTTTATTCTTCTAAATCTTAAGCGGAAATTGAAGGCCATGCACATAAATCTATTATTTTACTAATAAAATTTACATCCTAAAAACCTAATAATTGGTACATACAAAAGAAAAAAAAATATATTTTGAAGTATATAATGGGGGCTTGCTTTTCATGGATTTATAAGGAGAATGGGTTGAGGGTCATTGAGATTTAACTTAATAGGAAACTTAGAGCTTAGAGGGGGTTAGATCTCATAATAATAATTAAGGGTTTTTCTGGCCCACTCAACTTGTCACTCCCCCTCCAATAAGAACTGGCTACTAAAGTTAATTGTCACCATTCATGTGCAAAAAGATGGAATCAATGAATTTAATGGTGATTCAAGGTGATTGCAGGCTCTCTACATCAGCAAAAGCAGTGGTTCAATTGTGAATGGTAGCCATAAGGTCTTTAGGCACACTCACTCTAGAAGTTATTGAGTCAAGAAAGTTTTAGTAAAGAGCTCGTGCCAATAGAGGCTTGACTGAGGGGTATTTATAGAAGGAAAAAAGATCTACAAATATTGATGCTCTAGTCACATTCCCATTAAATGCTTAGTTTTCAACCTTTCCTTCCATCATCATCTTAAGATATGATAGCTTTTGTACTCACACACACTGATGAGTAGTCACAGACAAATACATAACTCGCATATAAGTAAAAGACTTCACACCTTACTATCAAACCTTACTATCAAACCTCACTCACAATGAAGTTAATAAATCATATAAGGTCTTCACTAAGCAAATATATAATGAACTCATCACTCAAGGTTAAAAAGCTACCTCACCATGATAAAGGATGAACAAAGAGTATGAAATTATTCTTAAGTTTTCTTCTTGTCATCTAACACACATACATAAGCACTTGCTATAACATTACAATCATGGTACTCATAGTACAAGAATGTATAACTAAATACATGATACCCATCCAAACATAGAAATTTTATTACTTAAAAGTTTCTTAAATGAATTTTTACATATGGAAATAAACAAAAAGTTGGGCGAAGCTACTTTCCATAAAAAAAAAACCATACAGATCAGTCTGCCATTATCTCAAGAGATAATAACCATGATTCTTGAAGGTAACTTAGAAGGAATCTCTCACCATTAATGAATGGGCTCACCCTCAATAGACCTCAAGTCACCATTATCTATGCTTATAGAATACCCATCTTATTTTTATGAGTGTGTCTATCTTTGATGTAGCACATCTGTAAGTGTTTCCTCCTTCAACCACTCAATAGGTTTGAAACTTTTTTCACCATCTTGACTTGCTCTACCAGTGTCTCCAACGTGTTTGGCCCTTATGTTGGGATGTCATGATCGGTGAAGCCCAAAAATTGTGGGAATATTGATGTTTCTGGCACCACCATTTCTTGAGGAGCTATAACCTTCTTCACTATGGGCTCCACCTCCTAATAAGTAGAACCTTCCCTTACTTTCCCACCTTATACCACTGGCTCTATAATAATTGAGTTTTCAATGTTTTGAGTGTTATTTGAATGAGGCACTCCTACAATCAATAGTGAATGGTAACTAATGGAAAAATTTTTATCCAAAAAAATCAAAGGAATAGTTAGACGCTTATTATGTAGAATCATCATTTTTCTATATAAGCCAATGAATTGCTACATTAAAGCAAATGCCTCACTCAATTGGTGGATTTCCTTGCAGTTTGCTTAAGGAGAGGCACACAAAGTTCATTTGAGAGGAAACCTAAATGGGAGTCATCCCCACATAAGAATAGTTAAGGATTCTCATGGACCACTTGACTCATTACTTGTCCAATAGCAAGAACTAGTTGCTAAAGCTTCTAGCCACCATCTATATTGGAGTGTTTCCAACCATGCTTATCATCAAAATTATAAGAAAGCATCTATTCATGAGGGTTTAGCTCATACCATCATAATCAACTAACTAAGGTGCTTATTGTCTATGTGATAACTGTAAATAATGTATGTGTTATATTTTCAATGAAAGTATATTATTTTATTTGTGTTTTGTAGGAAAAATGCTAAAAAAGGTATAAAATTCAAAGTATCATCCAAATCAATGTCGCAACTCCATCAAAGGCACTGCTATAGCACTACAATATTAACATGGTGGTGGTGACTTCTTTGTTGGACAACACCGAGATGTCAAAATGGTCAACTTTGTAGTTCCATTTTCATTGTCTTCAAGTGCCACAACATCACAATCCTTCATGCATCAGTGCCAAAATTATCACTCTGACGTTGCATCATTCAAAAGTCAGTAGTGCCAAGGCATAGAAATTTTAGCTTTTAAATAACATGATTTATCAGCAAAACATCATGACTGTTCACCAAGTAACTGATCAATGTCAGCAAATGCTATAACAAAGGAAAAAATGTAGCACAAAATTATTAGTTCATTTTATGAGCACAATGGCGTCAATCTTTCAAGCGTCACAATGCCAGTTGCTTACTTTGTGTTTTCATATCAAAAGTCGTTATGTTATGTTTTTAGGAGAGTTCAGTCACATATATGATATCAGTGTTTTTTAGATTACTTATTTATTTCTCTCTTAGAGTATAATCTAAGAGAGAATAGGGAAGTGCTAGATACAATCATTAGAGTGTTAGTCTATGTTTGTTTGAGCAACACCATACATTACAGATGAAGAAGTGTATAATAAACACATTGATCCATCTTAGTAATATTATTCACTTGTATTTTTATTCTTCTATGATTTCAATGAAATTGAGTTTGTTTTTTTTTCTTTTCTTCCATTCTGAATAATTCTTTAATTTTGGATTAATGATGTAGAGAACATATTAATAGCCCCAATAACCAAGATTTAAAATGCCAAGAGTTTAATCAGTGATGGAGGATGTTATTTTTATAATAATAGAATAGAAACTATCCTTAAGAATTGTAGGATTTTCTATATGATAGCTACTGCTTACCATCCCCAAACCAATGGGCAAGTTGAAATTAGCAATAGGCAAATCAAGATAATATTAAAAAAATTGTCAATTCTAATAGGAAAGATAGGGCAATTAAATTGGATGATGCATTATGGGCCTATAAAATGATATTTAAAACTCCAATTGGTATGAGTCCTTATAAATTAATTTTTTAAAAAGCTTGTCATCTTTCTGTGGAATTAGAGCATAAGGCAATCTGGGTAGTCAAAGAATTGAATTCAAATCATTTAAGTATCAAAGCAAAAAGACTGCTACAATTGAGTGAATTAAAAAAAAATTAGAAATGAAGATTATGAAAATGTAAGAATTTACAATGAAAGAGTTAAAAATTGGTATGATAAAATACTTCTTAAGCAAAAAATTTACTCCTTGTCAAGATGTTTTAATTTTTAATTATAGACTTAAGCTATTCCCTAGAAAATTAACATCTAGGTGGTTAGGGCATTCATTATCATAAAAATATTTCTCCATGGGGCTATAGAAATACAAGAAAAGAAAATCTTGCATATCTTTAAAGTAAATGGTTATAAATTGAAACCTTATTTAGGAGGAAATATTGATCAATTATAATAAATAACTAAATTGATCCATTCTAAAAATTAATGATTAGTATAGTATGATGGAAGACTTAAAACTTAGAACTTCTTGGAGGCAACCTAATTATGTGTCATACTAGTACTCATTATGTTATGAATGTTATGTTATATTTGTGTTCAACAAAAGTTTTATGCCCTTTTTACCACTCATATGAAAGCATGTGTTTTTAGTGTTTGTTTATGTTTTTAGTTAGATATTAAAAAATCCCTTAATGCTTAAAATATTATTATCCTCCAATTACTTTTATATTTTGATTATTTAATTAACCGTTCTAAGAAATGATAATTAAAAACTATGAAAATTTAGGATGATAATAAAACACTAGATCGTAGTTTGAATGAACACTAGTTATACTTCATAGGTTGAAAAAACTTATATTTAACTCATTTAACCATTTGAGCTATTATTCTAATTTGAATTTATGTGCTATACATTTATGCATTTAACTTTTAAAATTATAATATGAATTCTTCATATTAAAAATTAGATATAAGTAAATTAAAATTTAAAATCATAGCTAACTTGAAGATAGAATTAATAATCTCATCAAGTCCGTACAATAAAATTATTAAAATTATATAAGAAACCTAAATCATTAGCTAATTTTGAAAATCATTAATATGCCTTCACAAAAGAAAAAGAACTAGAAATAGTTCTTAAAAAGAAAAAAATGGAAAATATCAAAGGAAAAAGATAAGTACATTAAAAAATTATTATCAGCGAAAGCTTAAGATTTGAAACACAATCTTATACAAAAATTATAAAAGATAATATGAGAGAGCTAATACATGTGATGGTGAACTAATATAAGTATAATTTAAACTAAAATCATGTCCAATTATTAAAACTACATTATTAACTTTAACATTCAAAATTTAATGATTAAATCTATAACCTATAATTTCAAATTAGGTTAAAACATGAATGATTGATTAAGTTTAACTATTGATATTTTTCTAAATTTGAAGTATAGCTTTGATTCATTTTTGCTAATTCTAGATAGTGTGTATTATCCTATATTTTAATAATTTGAGATTGTCACTTTTATTTTAGTTAATCACATAATTATAATTACAAAATTTTATTTGCTTGAGGACAAGCAAAAGTTTAAGTTATGGATGATTTGATAAGTATAAATAATGTTATATTTTATATGTTAATTTATTAGTAAAAACACGTTGTTATAGTTATATTTGTCCAAGAAAATAAAGGAAATGAGCAAATTTTTTAAGTCTGGTACCACGCCAAAGTGTCTAATACAATATCATTGTGGCACCATCATTGGCACCGTTGGAGCATCAAAAGTTGGACATGGTAGCGCCTAGTCTCTATTTGATAGCATCGCAACATTATAGGAGTTAAAGACACAAAGCCTTGTTTGTGTTTGCACAATATCACGGTGCCAAATTCTAGTGATGCAAAGTCAATGGGAGTTCCATATGGATGCCATAGCCCTCAACTGTTAGCAGCGCTTTGGCACTACAGTTGTAACCATTCAAGCCACGATCTACCAATAAAGTGATGTGTCTATTCATTAAGTAGTGGGTCTATGTCAACAAGTATTATGACTGTGGAAACCTATCAGCGCTATGGTATTACTTCATTTTATGGGCACAACGGCACAAGTGTATTGAGTGCCATATCTTTAGAATCCATTTTCTATATTTTTCTATAAATAGTTCTTTTGTAATGTTAGTAAAGGAGTTTGGTCACTTGATTAATTTCACTCTTTAAAATGTTTCTTTTATTTTTCCTTAGGAGTGATAACTAAGAAAATTCAAAGAAGTACTAGATACATTTCATTAGAGTGCTTTACTTGTCATTGTGAAAGCAATTCTGCATGTTCAAGGACGAGTGTAGAGGAAATCATTGAACCTATCCGATGATATCTTTCTTTTTTGTACTTTATTTCTTTTGTGTAATTAATGAATGTTTCAATTTAACTACTAAGATTTCTAATCATTAAGCTACATTATTCACTTTAATATTAAAAATTTAATAATTAAATGTATAACTTGTGAATTCAAATTAAGCAATAATAAGGATCAATGATTAATGCAATTATTCATATTTTTTTTCAAACTAGAATTATAATCTTATTCATTTTTATTACTTCTAGACCATGATTTATTATCCTTATTTTAGTAATTTTAAATTATTAATTTTTTTTGGTTAATCGTTTAATGAGAATTATAAAATTTTTATTTCCTTGAGGACAACCAAGAATTCAAGTTGGGGAGAATTTAATAGGTATAAATAATATATTATTTTATGTATTATTATTTTAATGAAAATATATTATTTTAATTGTATTGTGTAAGAAAAAATATAAAAAGGCAAAATTTTAAGTGTCATCTAGTAGTGCAACGTTAGATAAATCAATATCATCCTATCATCAAAGGCACCACGAGAGTTCTACAACATTAACATGACAACAATGGATTCTTTATTGAACAATGCTACGACATCAAAATGGTCAACTTTACAGTCAATATTCCCTATATTCAAGCATTGTAGTGTCACAATCTATCATGCCTTGGCATCAAAGAGCTATGATGTAGCATGTGTAACTTCTAAGTATGTGATCTATCAGTAAAAATTATGACTATTCACTATGTAACTTATCCACATTAGCAAGTGTTGCAGTTGAGCTAAAATAATATCACAGCTGTGTTAGTTCATTTTATGGATACAAAACATCAATCTTTTAAATGCTATAGTGCTAGTTGCCTACTTTATGTTTTTCTATTTATAGTGATTGTGTTATGTTTGGTAGAGAGTTTAGCAACTTTTATAATTTCAATATTTTTTAGAGTTATTATTTATATCACTTGTAGAGTACAATCTAAGAGAGATTAGGGAAATACTAAATACAATTATTAGAGTTTTAGTCTGTGTTTGTTTGAGCAACTCCATATATTAAATAAGAAGAAGTGTAGAAGTGACACATTGATCCATCCTGTTGATATAATTCTCTTATATTTTTGTTCTTTTATGATTTTAATGAAAATAATTTTACCTATATATTTTCATGTTTGGCTAATTCTTTAGTTTTGGATTGATGATGTAGATATCATAATTCGTACTAATGAAAATTCTTATGCTCTAAAATTAAATGATATTTTTAATATTATCTTATTCTTTTTTTAATGTACATAATGACCATATATATAGTTAAACTCTAGGGTGATGTATAGTCTCGATGGAGGAATATAAGAACAACTAAGAATGTTGAAATTGTATATTTTTATTACTAGACATAGTATATAAAATATCTTAGGTTCTTAAGGAGATGATTTAATAGTACAAGGTTAGCATATATCCTTTTCACCCCTATAAACTCGGTAGTGATCTAGAAATTTTATTAGGAAAGATATGCAATTTATATTCATCAAGAGAATTTAAAGAAGTATTCGATACTATTAGTAGAGTATTTGACTTGTGTTTGTCGAAACAAATTTGTAAGTAAAGAGTGATGTAGAGGAGATCCATTAATCCTTCTAGTTATATCTATATCTTATATTTTCTTACTATAATGCTATTAATGAAAATGAGTTTGCTTTAATTCTATTCCATGTCTGGCTAAATTATCTTATTTTGGATTGATTATATAAGTATCGTATATTGTACTAATAGATTCTCTTATTCCTTAAATGATTACAAAGATATTTTCAATATTACTATATCTTTATTTAATGTACATAGTGACCATATGTATAGTTAAAATTAGGTGTAATATGAGGCCTCGATTTTTTTTTTTTTTTTGAAAGAAATGCTATCATCATTAGATCAATAAAAACCAAGCAACGCCTAGATACAATCTAAATGAAAGCTGACTCCAAACAACTTTCCACCTTTACATGTTTAACAAAGGAGGAAGGAAGAGAGCTCTCACAAAAAAGGTCCCAAATAAAATCATAAGAAAAGGATAGGTTAGCACAAAAATCAGCTATCCTATTACAATTTCTACCAATGCATTTAAAATGACATTATTCCCATACCTCAAACCAAAGAAGTCTGTTGTGGATCTATGATTTATGATTTTGATGATAGCAAACATTCCTTATTTCCCTACGATTGCCTTATGTGCTAACGTTTCAGGTTCACACGATCGGACTACAATTTGGAACCAGCTCAAGATTGGGTAGACTAGGTCTGAGTCAGTTTGTAATCTTTTTCTTTTCTTGAGTCTGTTGTATTTGTTGTGGGACCTATTGATTTGTAACTTGGAAGATTTCCTGCTATTCCCTAAAAGATTTCTATTTTTGGTAATATGGGCCTAGACGATATGTCCAAAATCAGAAACTTGAATTAGGGCATCCTCATTAAGGCAGCCGTCATAAACACATCGACCTGGATGATATTCTCAATTCAGAAAGAATCAGCCGCCATAATCAGTTTAGGTATTCTTTATTTTAGGAAATCAGCTAGGACGGTATTTTATATCGTCTAGGATGATCTAACTCAATCATACCTAAATTGATCTGGTATTATTTGGAAATCATTAATGGCTGATTGATACGATCACATCATCCGGGATGATGGCTTGGACGATTGACTTCGGCCAGCACCAAATCAGGGCGATGATCAGGACGATTAAAATCAGTTTTAAACTAATCGGCCGGGACGATCGTGAGATCGGCCAGGATGATATAACCAATTTTCTTTTGATCGTCCCAAATCGTCCCATGCCGTTCAGCTGAATTTGAACTAATCGGCCAGGACGATATGTCTATCGCCCTGGACGATAATGTTGGCAACTTGCATTAATGAGCTTGTTTCGAGAGCTTCTATTTAAGCTATGGCATGGCAACTTTTGAAAGTGTCTTTGGCAGCCATTGGAGCTTCGTTCTTGTGGGGGAGACTTGAAGAGAGAGCTTGAAAGGGAGTGAGGAATGGGTGAAGTCTGGGTGGAAGAAGATCTTGTGAGCGGGGACTCAAGGGAGTGTGGAGGGAATTCCACACGGTTGCTCCGGCAGGCTTTCTTCTTAATACCGTCGGATTCAAGGCTCGTCTCGAGGGAAGTTCACCAAAGAAGAAGATCTCTTTGGTGTCAAAGGACCCGGCAACTCCGCCACACCGGGAAGGTGGAAGTGATTTTGTAAGGGCTTCTCCGCGTAGCTGTGGGAGCTAAAGGAGAGACACTTAGTTAGTGCAACACTTGGAGGGTGCCTCCAAGGAGTGGACGTAGGTCAAGGTTTGACCGAACCACTATAAATCCGGTGTGTTCTTTCTTATTATCGCTTCCGTATTTATTTTTCTTCCGCTTATTGTTTGTGGTGATTTTGGTGGAGTTTTATCTTTGGTTTTAAAGTTTTCCAATTCACCTCTCTCTTTTAATTAGCTTTGGGCCAGTTCTATAGGGCCTAACATCTCTAACAAACTTTCAAGTGTCATCTGAGTACTTTCAAGTGGCAGAGCAAGTTTTCATAAAATAAAGTTTTTAAAAGCTTTTGAATTTCGATCTATGGCTAATCGTACTATTGCGGAAGATTATTCAATCACCAGACCTCCTTTATTTGAAAATATGTCAGTTGATTTTTGGAAAACTCGCTTGTCTATTTTGTTGCAATCAATTGATTTTTGCATGTGGCATATGATGTTAACTGGTTATTCATCACTGTCACAAATTGTTAATGGAGTTAAAATTGATATTCCTTTTAGTCAATGGAATAGGGAAGAACAACTCAATGCTTAATTGAATGAAAAGTCTTTAAATAGTTTTTTCTGTGCTTTAAATTCTGATGATTTTATGTTAGTATCCACATACACTATTGGTAAGGAAGTTTGGGATAAATTGCACACCATATACGAAGGCACTAGTGAAATAAAACAATCTAAGTTGAATTGTTAATGCATGATTTTGAATTATTTTCCATAAAACCTTTTGAAACGATCTTAGACATGTATACCAGATTCATTCAAATTATAAACTCATTACATGCTTTAGGAAAAGATTTTTCAAATTTTGAAAAAATTAACAAAATTCTTCGATGTCTATTGGATAAATTTGATCCTAAAGTTGTTACTATTTGTGAATCTAAAGATTTGAATGTATATTCTATTAATAATTTGATTGGCTCACTCATTGCCTACGAGCAAGGTTTGGGTCAAAGTTTTTTGGATGTAGGTGAAACAATCGTTCTAAAAGAAAAATATACGGAAATAAGAAGCTTAGTTGGTGACGATAGCAATGACTTATCAAGCAAATCACAAAGCTCACCAAAGCATAAGAAAAAGAGGAAAAAAGATAAAAATTGTAAGGATGTTAATATTTCGTCTGACGTTATTTATTTTCGATGTAGGAAACCTGGACATACGAAAAATGAGTTCCCTAATTTAAGAATTCTTCCTGCAAAAGAAAAGGGTAAGGCGAAGCTATATTTAAACTGGGGAAATAATGAAAAGCAAAAAATCTCATGGGCAGATCTAGTCTCTGAAGCATCAGACATGGAAAGAGATAATGGTTAAATGCCTTATTTGTGTCTTTCTTTTTTGTTTTCATTTTTTTTAATTTTTTTTGTGTTTTTTTTTCGTTAAATTTTTTCTCTCATCAACACACATATTCACTTTTCTAAAAATGAAAAATATACTTCTTGATTTTGATTGAATTCTTTGGTAAGTTGTGTTTGACTTCTCTAAAACAGTCAAAGGAAGGAAACTCATTTATTTTTAACTCTCAATCTCTATTTTCTAAAAGAGGTTATCCTACTTTTGATTTAAAATCTTTTTCATCTTTTAAATTGGTTTTTGAAACAAAATTTTTTATCTCCCTACGTTTTATTTATCGCATAGGAATCTTTGCAAGTTTTTGAATCTAACTCATAATTTTCTTAATCAAGCAATTTGCTTTATCACTAAGATGGGTTTTCCTTTGTTTTTAAGAATTAATAAAGGAAGCATATTCAAAAAATTGGCCAATGATGCCAAAAATAAAAGATGCGCAAAGATTCCAAATTGAAAATATAGAATACACAAAGTGTATCAAAAGATGCGCAGTGCGCCAACCAATTATCAAGAGGCATAAAATGAGCACACAAAGTTAATGCTTACCATTCTTGTACTTCTTAAAAAACTTAAGAAAATCCTTGATAATTTCGATACTTGAGTTTGAAAATCTTGATTCAAAAATTTGTGCATTGATTTTCTATTAGATATATTTTATGGAAAGAGTTTTTGAAAAATTATTGTTTCTTTCTCTAATTTATTCCTTGATTTAGATCTTGAATCAAAAAGTTTTTTTTTTGCCTTTTTAAAGAACTTGAGTTTGGATTATCAATCTCTGAGTTTCTAACCTTTTCTGGGCTATGCGTTGTCAAATCTGATTCTACTATGATTTTGATTAAAACCAAGAGGTAACTTTATCATTTTAAGAATATTTTATTTTCTCACTAGATCAGGGAACGTTCTTTGTGTTTTGTTTTTTTGTACCTCCTCTCTTTTTGATAATGTCAAAGGGGGAGAACATATTTCTTTTTGAAAATTCAAATTGAAATTGTTTGCCATCATCAAAAAAGGGGAGATTGTTGCGGATCAATGGTTTATGATTTTGATGATAGCAAACATTCCTTATTTCCCTACGATTGCCTTATGTGCTAACGTTTCAGGTTCACACGATCGGACTATAATTTAGAACCAGCTCAAGATTGGGTAGACTAGGTCTAAGTCAGTTTGTAATTTTTTTTTTTTCTTGAGTCTTTTGTATTGTTGTGGGACCTATTGATTTGTAACTTGGAAGATTTCCTGCTATTCCCTAAAAGATTTCTATTTTTGGTAATATCGGCCGGGACGATATTTAATTCGTCCTGGACGATATGTCCAAAATCAGAAACCTTAATTAGGGAATCCTCATTAAGGTAGCCATCATAAACACATCGGCCTGGACGATACTTGTATCGGCCAGAACTATATTCTCAATTCACAAAGAATCAGCCGCCATAATCAGTTTAGGTATTCTTTATTTTAGAAAATTGGCCAGGACGGTATTTATATCGTCCAGGACGATCTAACTCAATCATACCTAAATTGATCTGGTATTATTTGGAAATCATTAATGGCAGATTGATACGATCACATCGTCCGGGACGATCTTATGATCGGCAGGACAATGGCTTGGACGATTGACTTCGGCCAGCACCAAATCAGGGCAATGATCAGGATGATTAAAATCGGTTTTAAACTAATCAGCCGGGATGATTGTGAGATCGACGAGGATGATATAACCAATTTTCTTCTGATCGTCCCAAATCATCCCAGGTCGTTGAGCTAAATTTGAACTAATTGGCCAGGACGATATGCCTATCATCCTAGATGATAATGTTGGCAACTTGCATTAATGAGCTTGTTTTGAGAACTTCTATTTAAGCTATGGCATGAAAACTTTTAAAAGTATCTTTGGTAGCCATTGGAGCTTCATTCTTGTGGGGGAGACTTGAAGATAGAGCTTAAAAGGGAGTAAGGAACGGGTGAAGTATGGGCGGGAGAAGATGCTGTGAGCAGGGACTCAAGGGAGTGTGGAGGGGATTCCACACGATTGCTCCGGCAGGCTTGCATATTAATACCATCGGATTCAAGGCTCATCTCGAGGGAAGTTCACCAAAGAAGAAGATCTCTTTGGTGTCAATGGACCCGACGACTCTGCCGCACCGGGGAAGGTGGAAGTGATTTTATAAGGGCTTCTCCGCCTAGCTGTGGGAGCTAAAAGAGAGACACTTAGTTAGTGCAACACTTGGAGGGTGCCTCCAAGGAGTGGACGTAGGTCAAGGTTTGACCGAACCACTATAAATCCGTTGTGTTCTTTTCTTATTATCGCTTCATCATTTATTTTTCTTCCACTTATTGTTTGTGGTGATTTTGGTTGGAGTTTTATCTTTGGTTTTAAAGTTTTCCAATTCACCTCGCTCTTTTAATTAGCTTTGGGCCAGTTCTATAGGACCTAACATCTCTAACAAACTTTCAAGTGCCATCTGAGCACTTTCAAGTGGTATCAGAGCAAGTTTTCATAAAATAAGTTTTTAAAAGCTTTTGAATTTTGATCCATGGCTAATCGTACTATTGCGGAAGGTTATTCAATCACTAGACCTCCTTTATTTGAAAATATGTCATTTGATTTTTGGAAAACTCGCATGTCTATTTTCTTGCAATCAATTGATTTTCGCATGTGGCATATGATGTTAACTGGTTATTCATCACCGTCACAAATTGTTAATGGAGTTAAAATTGATATTCCTTATAGTCAATGGAACTGGGAAGAACAACTCAATGCTCAATTTAATGCAAAGTCTTTAAATTGCTTTTTCTGTACTTTAAATTCTGATGATTTTATGTTAGTATCCACGTGCACTACCGGTAAGGAAGTTTGGGATAAATTGCACACCATATAAGAAGGCACTAGTGAAATCAAGCAATCTAAGTTGAATTTGTTAATGCATGATTTTGAATTTTTTTCTGTGAAACCTTTTGAAACAATCTTAGACATGTATACCAGATTCATTCAAATTATAAACTCATAACATGCTTTAGGAAAAGATTTTTCAAATTTTGAAAAAATTAACAAAATTCTTTGATGTCTACTGGATAAATTTGATCCTAAAGTTGTTACTATTTGTGAATCTAAAGATTTGAATGTATATTCTATTGATAATTTGATTGGCTCACTCATTGCCTACGTGCAAGGTTTGAGTCAAAGACTTTTGGATGCAGGTGAAACAATCGTTCTAAAATCTGAAGATACGGAAAGAAGAAGCTTAGTTGGTGATGATAGCAATGACTTATCAAGTAAATCACAAAGCTCACCAAAGCATAAGCAGAAGTGAAAAAAAGATAAAAATATTTTCATTATCCCCATTAATTTTTTTGATCTATTGTCAAGAAAGATTTCACTTTTTGTAATATTTTCACTATATTATTGAATTAATTATATAATTTTAGCTACTTACATTTTTTCCTTTTATTATTATTATTTGATTATTTGTGTATTTTTGGTCTCATGACTTATAGGCTTAGAAAGGAACTATTATCATTTGATCATGAAATTGAGAGAACCCTTTCTAAAATTAGGAAAACTAAAAAGATCTTGAAAATACCTGAACCTAAGTTAGGGCAAAATCAATCTAGACCTCTTAAGTATTATGCAAACTCTTTAGTAAATAAAATTCATTAAAGCATAAATATACCAACAATCCAAGCTAATAATTTTGAATTAAAGCCAATTATCATTCAAATTGTTCAAAACTCTGAGTTTGGGTAAATTCTTGTAGAAGATCCCAATTTATATTTAGCCATTTTTTTAGAAATTTATGTAATATTTATGCATAATAGTGTTAGTGATGCTGCTATTAAACATAAATTATTTTCCTTTTTTTCTAAGAAATAATGCTAAAATGTGATTGAATTCTTTATCCCCAGTCTTTATAACAACTTGAAATAAATTGGCTCATAAGTTTTTTGCTAAATATTTTTCACCTTAAAAAACTATCAAAGTTAGAAAATGATGTAACTTCTTTTATTGTTTGAAGGATAATCCACTTATAAGAGTTGGAAAAGACTTAAATAAATACTTAGAAAATGCCCACATCATGCATTACCCAATGGGTTGATAATTCATATATTTTATAATTGATTAGTAGAATCTCTTAAAGTCATAATTGATGTTGCAATGAGGATCATTAATGTCTTAGCCATTTGAGGAAGCTTATGAATGTTACAAACTTGATTCAAGCAATATGATTTTGATAATAATAAACATTATTGTGTATGTTACACTTTCTCTTATTTTTATGTTATTTTATTTTGTGCCGTGTGTACTAATATTTCAAGAATTTAGGCCACCGTTCACTTGTAATCTAAAAAGCTCAAGACTGGGTAGATTAGGGTTATAGTCTATTATTTTTAATTTTTTATATATATTTTTTTCTTTTCTTGAGTCATATCATATAATTTGGTGGATGTCTTTGCTAAGAAATCTTGCACACACATAGAGGGAGAGAAAGTTTTTTTGAGAGAGTTTTTCTTTTTAAGTAGTTCATACTATATAATAATTATATCATAATATACACTTTTAATTTGTACTGTATGATCTATTGAGCTCTGTTAGAATCCTATCTGCTAGAGGTTAAGAAAGATACTTAATATATGCTAATCATAGTGTATTATTTAGTTCCTACTTTATGATATATTTAAAATCTTTCATAATTAAACCCACGATATCTTGCAAGCAAATCATGGACAATTACTATCATCAATTGTACTGTATGATTTGATTCATACTATAAGATTACCCGTATATAAAATTCGTTATCCAAAATATTATTCTGAATGAAATCCATGATTTTTATACTGATCATACCGCATGATATCTAGACTGTTGGACGCTCACCCGTGTATGAAGTTGGCCATCCCAAGGATCATCCCAAATGAATAGAAGAAAATTCTATTGTTGGTATTATAAGATATTTAGGTCGTACTATATGAAATGTTTAAAAAATTGAATAGTTTGTCTGCATGAACTGCCTGGACCATTCTAAATTATACTGATCATAATATACGATATGTGTATTTTACTGTATGAATAGAAGATGGATTTCTTAAAATTTAGGGTTTTTTAAAGCCTAATATTTAAGCTCTCTTATTATCTCTTGAGATAATCTTTTGCTTTGGAGGTGATTTGAGAGAGAGCTTAGAAAAAGAAGAGGGAAAGCATAAGAGAGAGATTCTAATGAGGGGGAGTTATGAGAGATTCACAAAGGTTACTCCAAGCAAGGTGTTCATTATCTTCTTCAAGATGCTGCCATGGATCCTTGGTGGTTCTAAAAGAGATCTTCATCAGTATCAGATATAGGTTCTTTATCTTCATCAGGTAGGTGAAAAGTATTCCAAGGTTCTCTTCCTACTACTGGAGGGAGTAAGAGGATTCCTAGGTTCTCTGCCTACTCAAAGAGAGAGTAAAAGGATTCAATGTTTTTTGCCTCACCGGGTCAGTGGAAAGATTTTATAAGGGATTCTCCACCTTGTTGTAGGAGCAAAAGGAGAGTCACTAATGTTTAGTGCAATACTTGGAGAGGGAGTCTTTATGGAGTGGATACAGTTTAGGTTGACCAAACCACCATAAATTTTGGTGTGTTCTTTTTATTAATTTTTTTGCATTTTAATTTATGTATTTTATTATGTTTTAATATGTGTTTGAAATATTTAATTTTTGTTATTGTAAAATTAGTTTTACTTATGCATCAAGGAATTTTAACTTTTTGTTTGTTATTTTTTTTTTAAAATAACTAATTTACCTCCTCCCCCCCCCCCACCTCTCCATTAGCCTTAGGACTAGTTCTTTAGTATTTAACAATCCTCATGAACTTTCAAGTGATATCAAAGTGGGATTCATAAATTAAGTTTTAAATAACATTTGATAAAAGATCTATGGATAACCTTGACATTCATAACACTGTAGTAGGATACTCAATCACTAGACCACCTCTATTTGATAAAATTCCTTTTGATTTTAGGAAAACTCACATGCCCACCTTTTTAAAATCAATTGATTATCGCATATGGATGCTATTTCAGGATGGTTACTCTGGACCTTCACATTTAGTAAATGGTGTTAAAACTGAAATTCCTTATTTTGAATGCCAAATGTCTGAACTATTTTTTCTTTTCTTTAAAATCTAAAGATTATATGCATGTTTCTACTTGTTCAAATGGTAAAGAGACTTGGGACAAACTTTGCATTACATATGAATGAATGAGGGAAGTTAAATAATCTAGGCTGAATATTCTACTTCACAATTATGAACTTTTCCACATGAAACCTAGCAAACTTACTTTTGAAATGTATATTAGGTTTACATAGATTATTACTTCCTTACATGCCTTAGGAAGAGAACTTACAAAAAATGTAAAACTTAACAAAATTCTTTGTTGTTTACCATCTTCCTATAATACAAAAATTAATTTCATTATTGAATCTAAAGATCTAAATGTTTATTCCATAGATAACTTACTTGGATCACTCATTGCCTACAATCAACGAGTGAGTCAAAGGCAGCTTATTGCAGGTAAAAGAAGAAAAGAGAAAATTGTATCCTTAAAGGCTAATGATTATGACAGTGACTCTTCTGGACAAGATGATGATGGAAATGCCCTGATGACTAGATAATTTAAGAGCTTTTTATAAAAAAAGCAAAAACATAACCAGTAATAAAATAAAGGTAAGAATGGTAAAAGTTCTAAAATTTCTTCTAAAGTTATATGTTTTGAATACAGGAAGCCAAGGCATCTAAAGTTTGATTGCTCAACTCTTAAAGCTCACCCAAGAAAGGAGAAGGGTGAAGAAAAAGCTAAATTCAAAAAGGGCTAACAAAGGACCCATAAAGCTTTCTAGGCAAATTCAACATCAGACACTTTTTAAGCTGAAGTAGAAGAGTTGGTTATTAACCTATGCTTATTTTAGGAAAAATCATCTTGATCATTTTGATCAAGTAGATGTATGTGAGCTTACTTAGAATCAATTATTTAAAGTTTTTGAAAAAAATCATACTACATATAGGAAAATTAAAATATCACATGCCAGCCTTAAAATTGAATTTTCAGTTATGCTAAAAAGAGAATGAATGCTTAAGAAAAGATAATTCCACATTGGATAGTAATTATATAGCTTTGTTAGATGAATTTGACATTTTAAATAATAAGTATTTTGAATTAACTAAATTGTATGATTCCTTAAAAATATTATATATTAAATTAAAAATTGTACACAAGAGATTAGAAACTCTTACATTTGAATTAGATAATAGGGAGCATGCATTGAAACAAAAAAATTCAATTCTTGAAAGTGCAAACCAATTTTTATAAACAAAAGTAAATTCTTTCAAAGAAAATAAAAAACTCCATTCCCTTGAAGAGTTTTATAATACATCACCTCAGCATAAATCGTTCAAACCTAGGAATATGCACCATAATCCAAATAGATTAATTAATCCCTTTCTAGTTCTTAGATGCTTTTCTTGTGGCATGCAAGGATATATCTCCCACACTTGCACCGTTCATTGTAGAACTATTTCCTATGGAGACTAAAACTTCAAAACTCACAACATTTTATGCATTCATTTCATTCTTCTTTCCATAAGATGGGATTCAAACATGTTTGGGTTCCTAAATCTAACCTTTGATGATTTTGAAGGGGAAACTCTCACAGAAGGTATTGTGAGAGCATGTGATACATGGACCGTAGATATTCAAGGCACATGACTAAAGATGCAGATCAATTCATTTCACTAGAGGCCAGGGTAGGAGGCAATGTAACACTTGGAGATAATACCATCAGGAGAGTGATTGGATCAAGTATAATTGGAAACTCCAAGAATTTTATTATTGAAAATGTCTTACTAGTAGATAGCTTGAAACATAACTTTCTTAGCATAAGCCAGCTTTATGATAAAGTATTTAGCATTAATTTTTTGTCTAACAGCTACATTATTAGCTTAAATGGAAATACTGGGCTACATGAAAAAATTATCAATAATGTTTACATGCTTGATATAAACTATGTTGAACCTTATGCTTCTTTTTTTTCTAAAAACTATTGCTGATGAATCCTAGTTGTGATATAGGAAATTGTGTCATGCAAGTATGAAAAATCTTAGGAAGATTATCGAAAAAGATATAGTTAGAGGAATTCCTAAACTAGAATTTTTTAAGGATCACCTATGTGATGCCTGTAAATTAGGAAAATAAGTCAAATCCTTCTTTCACTCAATCAAAGATATTAACACTTGTAAACCCTTAGAAGTCTTATATATGGAGATCTATTAGCATTATAAGTCTACGAGGGATAGTCTTTGGGTATATATATATATATATATATATATATTATGATTGTTTGAGGCTTGCTTGGGTTAGATCTTATCGCATAAAAATGAATCAGTCGAGGAGTTTGTCTTTTTACATTTAGATTCAAAGAAAATTAGGTTATGAGATTTTAACCATTCATAGTGACTATGATGGAGAATTTTAAGTATGAGAAATTTAAATCTTATTGTAATGAACAAGGGATAGATCACAATTTTTCAGCTCCTAAACAACAAAATGGGGTTATTAAAAGAAAGAATAGGACCCTAATAGAAATCTCTAGAATCATGTTAACGGAATACTCACTTCCTAAATACTTTTGAGCAAAAGTGATGAATATAGCCTATTTTGTTCTAAGTAGGGTAAATGTTAGATCCAAGGTAAATAAGACACCCTATGAAATTCTTAAGGGTAGGACATCCAACCTCTCTCACCTTCATGTCTTTGGATGTAAAGTGTTCATTCTGAATAATGGAAAAGCTCTATGAAGGTGTGTTTCTAGGTTACTCAAATATTGAGAAATCTTATAAAGTTTTCAACAAAAGAATAATGGTAGTAGAAGAGATCACTCATGTTATATTTGATGAATATGATAATTCTGGAGGGTATAGGGTTGAAGAAGAAGATGATGTAGAGTTAAATTATAGATCCTAGCCATGTAAGAAGAGTTAAATCAATTTGTAAGGAATGATATTTAGGAGCTAGTTGAAAGACTTAAGGACCATAATGTGGTTGGAACTAAATGGGTTTTCAAAAATAAAATGAATGATTTTGGTGTAGCGATAAGGAATAAAATAAGATTGGTGGCCAAGGGATATAACCAATTAGAAGGGATTGACTTTCAAGAGACCTTTACCCCTATAGATAGATTAGAAGCCATTAAGATCCTACCAACCTTTGCTTATTTTAAGGGATTCAAATTGTATCAAATGGATGTTAAGAATGCCTTCCTGGATGGGGTGATCAAAGAAGATGTGTATGTTCAATAGCCCCCAGGCTTTAAAAACTCATAATTTCTTAATCATGTATTCAAATTAAAAAAAGTATTATATGGACTTAAACAAGCACCCGGGCATGGTATGAAAGGCTAAGCATATTCCTACTAGAAAGAACCTTTGTTAAGGGGAGTGTAGACACCACCCTATTTTAAAAAAGGTAGGAGATTAACTACTGATTGTCTAAATTTATGTTGATGATATTTTTTTGGATCCTCTAATAAAATCCTTTGTGATGAGTTTTCAAAAATAATGAGTAAGAAATTTGAGATGAGTATGATGGGAGAATTAACCTAATTTCTTGGCTTTAGCATAAGGCAGAAGGATGAAGGAACTTTTCTTAGTCAATCAAAATATATTAAGGGCATCCTTAAGAAATATGAAATGGATAAAGCCAAGCCAATCAACACTACCATGAGTTCCACTATTCAGTTTGATAAGGATTCAAATGAAAAATCTATTGATCAAAAGAAATAAAAAAGTAATAATTAGTTTGATTCTTTACTTGATTGCTAGCAGACCTGATACTATATTTAGTATGTGTCTCTGTGCTAGATTTCAAGGTTGATTTAAAAGAGTCCCACTTGATAGCTATTAAATGAATTGTTAGATATCTCTTAGGAACTCAAGACTTTATCCTAGGTATAACACCTCTTTTGAAATTATAGGATATTTTGATTTAGATTTTACAGGATGCCGAGTTGATAGAAAAAGCACTTTTGGAATATGTCAATTCATAGGACAGTCCTTAGTCTCCTAGTCCATTAAAAAATAGAACTTAGTTTCCCAATCCATTGTTGAAGCTAAGTACATAGCCTTAGGAAGTTGTATGACCCAAGTCCTTTGGTTAAAGTAATAAATTCTAGATTTTGAATTACATTTAGGCATAATTCTAATCCTATGTGATAACACTAATGTCATATGTATTTCAAAGAATCTAATCAAACACTTGATGACCAAACACATTAATATAAGGAACCATTTCATTAAGGATTATGTTACCAAAGGAGACATAGAGCTACACCATGTAGCCACTAACAGTTAACTTGCTGATATTTTTACAAAACCGCTGGCTAAACCCTTATCACCTTAAAAACCAGATTAGGCGTGATTGATATTCAAGCTTGAAACTGACACCTTCTAATTATATTCTTTTTTTGTTATATTTGTTTCTATTTACATGTCTTATGCTTTTTTTTATGGTTTCTTGCAATTTCTTTATTTTATTTTGTTTGTTTAGTCTTTAACTTATTTTTATTATTGATTTATTTTTGTTATTATTTTTATTCTTTTGATTTTATTGTTATCATGTTTTATGTTTGTGTCCTCATCAGCTCACAAACTACCTCACTAAACTTCATTGTCTTTTCCTACAAGCAAAAATTTCATATGATATCATACTGTATGAGCCAAATTTGTAATGTACGATCTACATAGAAATTAAGCAAAAATTTTATCCTAACCATTAGCTCAATGGATGGTCCAAATTGTATCAATGATTTATAATTGTACTGTATGAACTAAATTTGTATTATACTATACACATAGAAATATAGAAAATTTATTTTGGTTTGTACGACATTTTATTATTGATCATACTGTATAAACACTTGTTCATACTGTATGAATGCTTTTGTTTAAAGTTGTACATGCTAGCTCCTTAGGATGAGCTCCATGTCTCTAATCATTATATATGAAGTCTGATCATAATGTATGATCGCACACATCTTTTTGACCTCTAGCTAAAATAATTATACGCGATCAAGTTGTATGATTTCACGATCATATGATATAATCCATTGAAATTTTATTTAAACAATTAAGCTCATTCAGATTGTTTACACTATCCATCAAATCCACTCTTCTTATATTTCAATCATTGTAATGGCTGGTGGCAAGCATAGTCGATAAACTTAGGGTTCTTCCTCCTCTTGCAACCCTGCTGACAATTACTTTTTGATTGCTTCTGATGAAGCTCCCTACGAAAAATACAAAGAAGAGAAGATCGAACCTTCCAGACTACTTAATCAGCAGGCCCTTAGCTTCCCAATAATGAAACTCATTAACTCTACTGCACATTAATTTCTTCTGACCCTAACCTATCCCATATATTATTAAATCCTTTATGAATTTCTTTCAATCCTTAGGATTAGTGGAGATGCTACGGTTATGTATTCTCGAGTGTGATGTTAGAATATAGAAATCACCAAAAAGGACATAGGAATTCACCTTCAGCTAAACACCCAGGGAACTTGACCCCTCTCTGTGGCCTCTAGATTTGATTTTGAATGGAGTGTTATAAACAATTCTACTAAGAAATGCTGCCCTTAACTACCACTAACCTTTTATTCACACCCTTAACCAAAATCTTAGGGTTATTCAGCATGCAATCATTTCTAACGCTGGAGACCATATCAACATCACTCCCCTATTATCGATTACAACCTACTTCATAATATCAAACACCCGAATGGATAAAGCTCAATTGATAATTGACTACATCCAAAACCTCACTTCCACGCGACTCCTAGCCACTATGAGAAAACAAAACATCACCTTAGGACATGTTATTGGGTATATTTGGGATAAAAATATAACATCACATATCCATCTCTTCCTAACCTCACTCAAATTTTCTTTTCAGATGCCTCCTTCTAGATTCTTTTTCATAGAGATTAGGAGCCTGAAGACCCTCTCTTTGATGAAGAAGGAGAAGCTAGCCCTGCAGTTGATCTTGCACATGCACTACCTGTCATGCCCCGAGATCTAACTTGGAAAGAATGTCGATTAACCAGCCATTTACCAGAGTTATCTACAATTCTCCAATTAATCACCGTCTAAACAAAAGTTTATAAATTAAAAACATCAATAACAAGTCGATTCATATCTCAAAAGTTTATGTACAATACTCAGGAACTACACTACAATCACAAGTACAGAAATCTATCCTGTCCTGAGTACAAAAGAATCACTATCAATCAAAAGACAAAAATCTGTAGATCCGGATCAATTCCTATCTTCTGCTCCCTTGCCCTGACCTGAAAATGTCAACAACATATAATGAGCTTTACAAAGCCCAACAGGTCACCTAATACCTATAACTGAAATCAAAGCACGACGATGCTATCAATATGCATGTCAGTCAATCAAATCCATATCAGTCAATGGTCAATGAGTCTATGCAATACGGAAATCCATAGTCAATGAAATCAAGTCTATCAATGCAGCAGCGGGCAAATCGATAAAACAAACTCAATTAATACACGTCAATCTCGAAGAAATCCGTACACAGAAGAAAATCAATCAATCTATCAAATCAATCGTATCGAATCAATCAATCACATTAAATCAAATCTATGCTATCTAGTCAATAAAATCAATCGGAAAAGCAATACGATAAATCTCAATCTACCCTATCAATAAATCAAATGTAGCAAGTCAATACAATGCAGAATCAATAGTATCAATGAGTCTATAAGCAATATCAATAAATCTATAATATCCATATCAATGTCAATAATCAATAGTATCCATGCTCAATGATCAATCAATGAAATCGATGAAATCGTACAATACAGTAAATTCGATCAAATTAATAAAGCAAAAATCGATAAAGCAATAAATCAGTTTGTCCATACAGTAAACATGCATTCAATACAATAATACTGAACAAGTACAATCAACTGGCTATGTTGCTGTTGTAGAATCCATATTGCTGTTGTAGATATCCATACGTTGGTTTCAATAAAAAGAGTCGTCACTCTATTGCCCATCGGCCGCCCGTCGGCATATCTATAAGAACTCCTTATGACTCCCATCCATATATCCATAATTAATGTTTAAAGGAAAGCCCGTCGGCCCACCATCCTGTACAGGTCAATTCAATCTCCAACCAACGTTCAACCAGGTTCCACTTATGTTCCAGTATCAATAATCAATCAATAATCAATTCAATAGTCAATATTAAAGCAATCATATCAATATTCACATTCATATGTATTCAATCTATCAATCTCAGAAAAATCGGAAATCGTACGAAATTTCGGCAGAGTAACGGCAGTCTATCAAATTTACACAAAAATCCTACAAAATCACAATTCACCAAATTACAATAGAATGTTCACGACAACAATATAAGACTATTACTCTACTGAATCCATATCAAATAACATCCTGATATTTTTCTATTCAATTAAAATCGCGTAGAACCAATTCTGACCGGTAAAATCATCGTAGAAAATACTCAAATCGTGTACAATATTCATATCTATAACATTCTAAAAGTTGTGCGGTGAAAGTTGTGTCAATACATAACCGGGTCCAAAATTCGACTACGAAAATATAAAACAGTGCACAACTCGATCAAAAATCAATATCTCTGAAAACAGAAATAGGATTCGGAGTCCTTACCACGAGATCTACACTTTTCCCAACAGCGACGTCGGACGAAAAGTGCTCCGCGGCCTCCGAAATCCAAGCTTTCTTCTCTTTTCCTTTCTCTTTCTCTCTCCTCAGATATTTTTGTTTTATAAAATGATTTTCTCTCTCCTCAAAACGAGCTGATTTGCTTATATCATTAGTCTGATCGGCCCGGCCGATCGCCACATCGTCCTGGCCGATATGACCAATTTTCAATCGTCCAGGACAATTTTCCAGGACGATAATTAATTTGCCAAAAACCCTTGCTCTCGGGATTTTGCCATGCACTGATCGTCCCAGGACGATCCAAAATCGGCCTGGACGATCCAGTCCAGAAATCATTCCAGAAAACACTTCAGAAATCAGCCGTTTTCAATGCACTGATCGGCCTGGACGATCTCAATATCGTGCCGGCCGATCCTGGGAGGAAAATCCAATTCAGAGAGGAACAGTAAGGGAACGAGATCTCACAATCTCCCACCTTAGAAAAATGTCGTCCCGACATTTCCCTGCAGGTACGAAGCAAAAACAACGCAAAACAAATCGATCCAAATCCAAATCAAAATCAAAACTCTTCGAAATCCATACAAAACACACAATGCAATCAATCAAATGTCAATATGCATGATCAAATGTCAATCAATCAATTAGTCAAATCATCTTACTAGTAGAACTTTCCGATCATTGCTGATCCTCATGATGATGTAAACTTTGTAGACTGTAGATGCATGGCACCACTGGAGGAAGTGCAGGAGGTCGTGGTGCAACTATCTCCCTCTGATCTCTGACAGCTCTATCAATCATCCGATTCCCTGATCTCTCACTGTAAGCCCTCAAGCCAACAGTCCTCTGCTTTCTTGTACCCGTGCCAGAATCAGTCCTTCCACCCAATCCTTTCTGAGGACAATTTGCTGCTCTGTGCCCGTGCTGTCCACAGTGAAAGCACTGTCCCGTCAACAGGTAGCACCGACCTGCATGTTGTCTACCACAGTGAATGCACTCTCCAGAACTACCAGACGATACTACCGATGCAGATCGCGATGCAGATCCCTTCAAATCATCGTACCTGCTTTTATTCTCTCTATCTCTGTCTCTACCTGAATCATCTCGTTGTACCTTATCTCTCCTCCTCCTGGTATCATCATACCTCAATACTGGTGTTGCCAAGTCAATCTCTATCAATTGGGCCCGCTCCACCAGCTCAGAAAACTCATGTATCCAGAAGGGTACTAGTGGATGTCTCAGCTCTCTATTAAATCCATGTAGAAATCTATAACACTTTTCCTCGGCAGTAGGAATCAAATGAGCAGTATACCTCGCAAGTGCAGTAAACTCGATCTTGTACTACATCACTAACTTGCGGCCTTGCTCCAATCTCATGAAAGCTTCCTGCATCTATCGCTGAGCTGACGGTGGTACAAACCACATCCTGAACATTGCGGTGAACTCATCCCAGGTGATCTCAGCATTGGTCTTCCCCTGGAATTTCTCTCTCTGCTGTCCAATCCACCATCTCTCCACTTCAGCCTCAAACAAGAACACAGCCAATGGTACCTTTTGATTCCCCGGACACTGCATGCTGTCAAAAATCTTTTCCACCCTCATGATCCAATCCTCAGCAGCCTGGGGTCCCACAGCTCCTTTGAACAATGGAGGTTTTAGCTTATGAAACATCTACAAGTGTCTATCAGCTTCTTCCTCTTTGCTCCCACACATTTTGCTCTGAGCATCCCCCATTACATGTGCAATCACAGTAGCCAACTACATCATACTCTCTGAAGGTACTAAGTTGCGCTGTGTTGCTCATTCGGTATACTGGATTCTGTCGGAGGATCCATATCTTTTCACCTGCATAATTTAGAAGAAATGATACATACATGCAATGATGTATGCCAATGAAGCTCTTACAGCTACCCGTTCTACCCAACTCTCAATCCAATCTTACAACTCTGGTAACAATCCATTCTTCCAATAATACTGCTCTGATACCAACTTGTCATGCCCCGAGATCTAACTTGGAAAGAATGTCGATTAACAAGCCATTTACCAGAGTTATCTACAATTCTCCAATTAATCATCGTCTAAACAAAAGTCTATAAATTAAAAACATCAATAACAAGTCGATTCATATCTCAAAAGTTCATGTACAATACTCAGGAACTACACTACAATCACAAGTACAGAAATCTATCATGTCCTGAGTACAAAAGAATCACTATCAATCAAAAGACAAAAACCTGTAGATCCAGATCAATTCCTATCTTCTGCTCCCTTGCCCTGACCTGAAAATGTCAACCACATATAATGAGCTTTACAAAGCCCAGCAGGTCACCTAATACCTATAACTGAAATCAAAGCACACCGATGCTATCAATATGCATGTCAGTCAATCAAATCCATATCAGTCAATGGTCAATGAGTCTATGCAATATGGAAATCCATAGTCAATGAAATCAAGTCTATCAATGCAGCAGTGGGCTAATTGATAAACCAAACTCAATTAATACACGTCAATCTCGAAGAAATCCGTACACAGAAGAAAATCAATCAATCCGTCAAATCAGCCGTGTCGAATCAATCAATCACATCAAATCAAATCTATGCTATCTAGTTAATAAAATCAATCGGAAAAGCAATACGATAAATCTCAATCTACCCTATCAATAAATCAAATGTAGCAAGTCAATACAATGTAGAATCAATAGTATCAATGAGTCTATAAGCAATATCAATAAATCTATAATATCCATATCAATGTCAATAATCAATAGTATCCATGCTCAATGATCAGTCAATGAAATCGATGAAATCGTACGATACAGTAAATTCGATCAAATCAATAAAGCAAAAATTGATAAAGCAATAAATTCGTATGTCAATACAGTAAACATGCATTCAATACAATAATACTGAACAAGTACAATCAACTGGCTATGTTGCTGTTGTAGAATCCATATTGCTGTTGTAGATATCCATACGTTGGTTTCAATAAAAAGAGTCGTCACTCTATTGTCCTTCGGCTGCCCGTCGGCATATCTATAAGAACTCCTTATGACTCCCATCCATATATCCATAATTAATGTTTAAAGGAAAGCCCGTCGGCCCACCATCCTGTACAGGTCAATTCATTCTCCAACCAACGTTCAACCAGGTTCCACTTGTGTTCCAGTATCAATAATCAATCAATAATCAATTCAATAGTCAATATTAAAGCAATCATATCAGTATTCACATTCATATCTATTCAATCTATCAATCTCAGAAAAATCAGAAATCGTACGAAATTTCGGCAGAGTAACGGCAGTCTATCAAATTTACACAAAAATCCTACAAAATCACAATTCACCAAATTACAATAGAATGTTCACGACAACAATATAAGACTATTACTCTACTGAATCCATATCAAATAACATCCTGATATTTTTCTATTCAATTAAAATCACGTAGAACCAATTCCGACCAGTAAAATCATCGTAGAAAATACTCAAATCGTGTACAATATTCATATCTATAACATTCTAAAAGTTGTGCGGTGAAAGTTGTGTCAATACAAAATCGGGTCCAAAATTCGACTACGAAAACACAAAACAGTGCACAAATCGATCAAAAATCAATATCTCTGAAATCAAAAATAGGATTCGGAGTCCTTACCATGAGATCTACACTTTTCCCAACAGCGGCATCGGACGAAAACCGCTCCGCGGCCTCCGAAATCCAAGCTTTCTTCTCTTTTCCTTTCTCTTTCTCTCTCCTCAGATATTTTCGTTTTATAAAATGATTTTCTCTCTCCTCAAAACGAGCTGATTTGCTTATATCATTAGTCTGATCGGCCCGGCCGATCGCCACATCGTCCTAGCCGATATGACCAATTTTCAATCGTCCAGGACGATTTTCCAGGACGATGCAGAACGATAATTAATTTGCCAAAAACCCTTGCTCTCGAGATTTTGCCATGCACTGATCGTCCTAGGATGATCCAAAATCGGCCTGGACGATCCAGTCCAGAAATCATTCCAGAAAACACTCTAGAAATCAGCAGTTGACATACCCTATTATTGAATTGTATATTATCGGAAAATATATTAGATATTCACTAGGGTGTTTTGTTTTTATCCACGCAATGTCTCTCTGCTAGGTGTTCTAAGGAAATTCATGGGCAATTTTATGGTTCTTCTATGTGCGTTGGATTCTAGCCCTCCTAGCTTAGATTTTTCACTTATCCCGATTGTTCTCAATTGCTTTTCTCTCTTATTTCATTTTTGTGAACTGATTTTGAGTTTGTTGCAAATCTAATTTCAGGGAATATAATTTTGATGATAGAAAACATTTTTATTTTTCTACGATTTCCTTGCCTACTAACATTTTAGGTCCACAAGATTACATTGCAAATCAAACCAGCTCAAGATTGAATATATTAGAGCTGAGTCAGTTTGTAATGTACGTCAAGTGGCTTTTACCCTTTCTTGAGTTAATTGTAAATGTTGGGAATCCTGATGCTAAGTAACCTTGCACACACACACTTGGGAGAAACTTTTTGACTATTTTAGAGTTTTCTATTTTCAATCACATTGTCCGGGATGATCCTAAAATCATCCTGGATGATCAGTTAAAAATAGAATCCCTAATTAGGGCATCTTGGTTAAGGTATCTGCAATTAAGCAAATCATCCTAGATGATATTATCATCGTCCGAGACGATAGGCTCAAATAAAAAGACTCAGCCACCATATCTATTTAGGCATCTTTTATTTTTGGACATCATTATTGCAACTCGAGCTTATGAGTTTATATTTTTTATGATAACAAATATTATGGCTCACTTTCTATTATTTACTTGTATTTGCAACATATATTTGTGTGTGTGTATACTAACATTTCAAGAATACCATGCAACATCAAACAAAGAATCAGAGCTCAAGATTGGGTTTAATAATGTTATGTTGTAAAGGGTCTGTAATATTCATTTATATAATTTTGATTTCTTGAGTCAAGTCTTATAAGGGTGTATGATTTCATGGTGACCATACACACACACACTCAAGCGAGTGAGATCTAGTCAAATCTAGAAGATCAAGTTTTGAATTAATCATACTAGATGATTTTGGATTGTGTAGGACGATCCTTTATAATCTTGGAAAACAACCACTATACTAATTTAGGCAAGATTTTAAGATTTAATTTTTGTTCTAATCATCCCGAATAATCTTGATCGTCTAGGATGATCAAAACAAATCATGCCTAAATTGATCCTACGATTAGGGGATTAATTATGGTTGAAATTTTCAATCTGATCATCCTAGACGATCTAGATATCGTACAAGATGATGTTTACCGACATACTTGATTTTCCTAAATCATCCAAGCCGAATTACCATAATTTTTCTTCTAATCATCCTGAATGATCCATAATATAATCTTGGAAAATTTCTATAATTTTATACTAATCATCCTGGACTATCTTAATATCATCCGAGACTATCAGGTCAAATTCTACTCATCGTTCTAGACAATACTGTGATTGTCAAGGAAGATTTTGGGTGCCAAAATTGAGTTTTTAGTGTTTTCGGAAGCCATCTTTTTAAGCGCATCATATGGGATGATCCTATGATAATCCTGGATGATATTTGGCACTAGAATTATGTTTTTAGGGGTTTTTTGAAGCTCTCTTTTTTAGCATATCGTACTGGATGATCCGACGATCGTCCTGGATGATAATGTCGGTTTGGTGTATTTAAGAGCCTTTTTGAAGATCTTCTATTTAACCTTTATGAAGGCACTTAATATGTGCTTTTGACAACCATTGAAGCTTCGTTCTTCTAGAGAAAACTTGAAGAGAGAGCTTGAAAAGGAGAGAGGAAAGGGTGGAGTTTGAGAGAGGGTGAAGATCCATGAAGGGGGTTTTAAGGGAGTGTGGAGGGGGTTTCACACGGTTGCCCTGGCAAGCTTGCACCTTAGTACCATCAGATTCAAGGCTTATCTTGAGGGATGTTTTGGGAAGAAAAAGATCTCTTTAGTGTCAAAGGGCCTAGCTACTCCGCTACACCGGGGTAGGTGGAAGTGATTTTGTAAGGGCTTATCTACCTTGCTATGGGGGCTAAAGGAGAGACACTAAGTTTAGTGCAATACTTGGAGGGTGCCTCCTAGGAGTGGACATAGGTCAAGGATTAACCAAACCATTATAAATCTGGTGTGTTCTTTCCTTTATTATTCTCGCATTTAATTTTCACACTTTGATTTTCTTTATGGTGAATTTTGGTTTGATTTGAGTTTGTGTTTTGATCGAAAGATTTTTAAAAAATATCAATTCACCCTCCCTGTTGGTTAGCCTTGGGACTAATTCATAAGGGCTTAACATCCCTAACAAACTTTTTAGTGCCATCAGAGCACTTTAAGTGGTATCAGAGCAGGATTCATAAAATAAAGTTTGAAAACTTTTTAAATTTTGATCCATGGCTAATTGTTATAATCATAATATTACGGAAGGTTATTCAATCACCCGACCACCTTTGTTTGAAAATATTACTTTTTATTTTTGGAAAATTTGCATGCCTACTTTCTTGCAATTAATTGATTTTTGAATGTGGCAAATGATTTTAATTGGATATTCTATACCATCACGTATTATAGATGGAATTAAAACTAATATTTATTTTAATCAATGGAGTAAAGAAGAATAAATCAATGCTCAATTAAATGCTAAATCAATAAACTATTTTTTCTGTACTTTAAATTCTAAAGATTTTTTATTTGTTTGCACGTGCACTACTGGTAAGAAAATTTTGGATAAATTATACACTATATACGATGGCTCTAGTGAAATCAAACAATCTAGGTTGAATACTTTAATGCATAATTTTCAGTTATTTTGTATGAAATCTTATGAGACAATCTTAGACATGTATACTAGGTTTATTTAAATTGTGACATCATTACATGCTTTAGGTAAAGAATTTTCAAACTTTGAAAAAGTCAATAAAATTCTATGTTGTCTACTTGATAAGTTTGATGCCAAAGTTCTTGCTATTTGTGAATCAAAAAATTTGAATAAATATTCTATTGATAATTTTATTGGCTCACTCATTGCCTACGAGCAAAGTTTAGGTCAAAGACTTCTGGATGTAGGAGAGATGATAGTGCTAAAGTCTGAAAACATAGAGAAAAGTGGCTTAGTTGGTGATGAAAGTGATGACTTATCAAGAAAATTAAAAATCTCACTAAAGCAAAAGCATTAACAAAAGTGAAATAAAGGTAAAAATGGTAAGAATGTTAAGATTTCTTCTGACATTATTTGCTTTGGATATAGGAAGCCTGGATATATGAAAAATCAGTGCCCTAATTTGAGAACTCTTCCTATGAAAGAAAAGGATAAAGTTGAGCAAATTTTAAAAATGGTAAATAATGAAAAGCAAAAAATCTCCTAGGCAGACCTAGCTTCTCAATCATCAGACCAGGAGCAAGATGATGTTTAAGCCCTTATTTGTGTGTTTATTTTTTTGTGTATGCATATTTTTATTCGTTGTATTTTTTATATTTTCTTTAGGTTTATTTTATTTTCTCTTTTGTCCACTTTTCTTTTTGTGAAGTTTTCTCTGATCAACACATGCATATCACCTTTTTTGTTTCCTATATACTTTAGAAAATCAAATATATTTTAAAGATCATTTTTTCTAAAAAATGAATATTTTATCTCTTATTTTTCTTGAACTCTTATGTAAGTTGTGGTTTACTTATCTAAAAATAGTCAAAAGAAGGAAACTCATGATTTTGTCTCTCTATCTCTTTTCTTAACGAGGTTATTTTATTTTTGATTCAAAATCTTCATCATATTTTAAATTGGATTTTGAAATTGAATTTTTTAATCTCTCTATATTTTATCTATCGTATAGGGATCTTTTGCAAGTTGTTGAATCTACCTCATAATTTTCTTAATCAAGTCGTTCATTTTTGTCAATAGGATGGGTTTACTTTAGTTTTTAAAATTTTAAGAAAGGTAGTATATTTGATTGAAAAAAAGGACAATGATGCCAAATGAAAAAAGTGGCAAATGATGACAAATCAAAATATGTGAATTGACGCCAAATTAAGAAAGATACACAAAGTGTATCAAAAAGTAAAAGATGTGCAAAGTGCGCCAAAAACTGATAAGAGGCATAAAATGAGCCCACAAAAAGTAATGCTTACCTTTCTTATACTTCTTAACACATAAGAAAACACTTGCTATTTTCGATACTTGAGCTTGAAAATCATGATTCCTGATTCACAATTTTTGTATTAATCTTCTATTAGATATGTCTTATGAAAGGAGTTTTAAAAAATTAGTTTTTCATTTTCTAATTTATTCCTTGATTTAAATATTGGATTAAAAATTTTTTTAGCCTTTAAAAGAACTTGAGCTTCGATTAACAATTTCTGAATTTCTAACATTTCTGGGTTATGTGTTGTGAATATATTCTTTACTAAGTTTTTGAATAAAATGAAAAGGTAACTTTCTCATTTTGAGAAAATTTGATTTTTTTTTTCTTTTCACTAGATCAGGGATCATTTTGCTTTTATTTGTTTTTATTATTCTTATTGTTTGTGCCCCTCCTCTTTTTGATAATATCAAAGGGGGAGAACATAAACGTATTGTTATATTTTTATCTATTTTATATTTTAAGAAAAAAACTAAAAACAATAAAATTTTTGTCTTCCCCTATTTTTAAATTTTTATTCTAGTGAGGGGGAGATTAGGAGAAAATATTTTCAATTTTGCAAATTCAACTAGTAATATTTGCCATCATTAAAAAGGGGGAGATTATTGCAACTCGAGCTTATGAGTTTATGTTTTTGATGATAGTAAATATTATGGCTCACTTTATATTATCTACTTATATTTATAATATATGTTTGTGTGTGTGTATACTAACATTTTAAGAATTCCATGCAACATCAAACAAAGAATCAGAGCTCAAGATTGGGTTGAATAATGTTATGTTGTAAAGGGTCTGTAATATTCATTGACGTAATTTTGATTTCTTGAGTCAAGTTTTATAAGGGTATATGCTTGATTTGTGACCATGCACACACACACACTCAAGGGAGTGAGATCTAGTTAAATCCAAAATATCAAGTTTTGAACTAATCGTACTGGACAATTTTGGATCGTACAGGTTGATCCTTTATGATCTTGGAAAATAGCCGCCAATACTAATTTAGGCAAGATTTTAAGATTTAATTTTTGTTCTAATCATACTGGACGATCAATACAAATCATGCCTAAATTGATACTGTGATTAGGGGATTAATTATGGTTAAATTTTTCATCCGATCATCCTGGATGATCTGGATATCATACAGGATGATGTTTACTGACATATTTGATTTTCCTAAATCGTCCAAGCCAAATTACAATATTTTTTCTTCTAATTGTTGCAAATTCGGTTTTATGGATTATGTTTTGATTATTAGCAAACACTCATGCTTCTTCTCGTCTGCCTTTTACTACTGACATTTTCAGGATTCAAAGATCAAACGGAAAATGGAATCAGCTCAAGACTAGGTAGATTAGGGTTGAGTCAGTCTGTAATTTTCCTTTTTCCTTTTCTTGAGTCAATTATAAATGTTTGGAGTGACTTATGTTAAGTAACCCTACACACACACTTGAGAGATTTAGAATTTCTATTTTTACTCCCATCGTCTCGAACAATATTTATATCAGCCTGGACGATCGAGTTCAAACAGAAGTTCTAATCAGGATTTCTTAGTTAAGGAAGCTGTAATTAACTGATCGTCTTGGATGATACATTTATCGGACAAGATGATATGCTCAAAATAGAAAGAAATAGCTTCCATGTTCAATTTAAGTATTCTGTGTTTTTGGAAATTGGCATGGATGATCGTGAGATCGTCCTGGACGATATTGCACAATTATGCCTAAATTAATCCGACAATCAAGGAAGCAATTAAGGATGAATTGATACAATCACATCATCCTGAAAAATCGTGGGATTGGCCGGGATGATATATTTAAAAAACCTTAGTTGCTCCTGGATGATAAATATCGGCCAGCACAAATTCAGGGTGATGTTCTGGCCGATCAGGATCGGACAACTCAAATTCAGGGCGATGCTCTGGACGATTTTCCTCTAATTTTAACTGATTGTTCGGGATGATAGTGAGATCAGCCAGGACGATCAAGCCAATTTTCAATCACCTAGTTCATTTTCAAAGCAGTGTTCTGGCCGATCATCTTAGATTTGAACTGATCGTACAGGACGATATTATTATCATCCTGGATGATAAAGTCGGCAACTTGCATTTATTGAGCTCCTTTAATGCTCTTCTATTTAAGAGATATTGTTCAATGTTTTTTAACATCCTTAGCTACTGTCTTGACCTGAGAAAACCTAAAGGAGAGAGAAAGAGAGAGAGAGAGGGAAAGAGAGAGAGAGAGGATATTGTGAGGGAGTTCAAAAGGATTGCTCTAAGATTTATTCCACTTCTTCTTCCCTAGAGTCTCTTGTCCTTGGAAGGGTTGGGAGAGGTAAGCTTCAGCGATCGATCGAGGTTCTCTGCCTGCTTCAGGAGGAAGCAAAAGGAGTGGGGTTCTCTGCCTTGCCGGGGGTGGCAAAAAGGAGGTGTTTTGGAAGGGCTTCTCCGCCTAGCTGTAGGGGCTAAAAGAGAGTCACGTTGGTAGTGCAATACTTGGAGGGCACCTCTGAGGAGTGAACGTAGATTAAGTTGACCGAACCACTTATTTTCTGTGGTGATTTTGATTTGTGATATTTGTTCTTTGTTTTAAAGAACTTTTTAAAATACCAATTCACCCCCCCCCCCCTCTTGGTTAGCCTTGGGCAAGTTTATAGGGCTTAACATCCCTAACAAACTTTCAAGTGGTATCAGAGCGGGATTCATAAAAACTGAGTTTGAAAACTTTTTGAATTTTGATCCATGGATAACTTTGGGAATCGTAATACAACTGAAGGATATTCTATAACACGACCTCCATTATTTGACAACCTTCCTTTTGATTTTTGGAAAACCTGCATGTCTACTTTTTTGCAATCAACTGATTATCGCATTTAGTTGCTTATTAAAGAAGGATATTCTCTACCTTCTCATGAAACTAATGGAATTAAAACTGAAGTTTCTTTTACTGAATGGACTTTCGATGAAAGAGAGTTAGCTCAATTGAATGCAAAGTGTTTGAACTATTTTTTCTGTGCTTTAAAGTCTGAGGATTACATGTGTGTTTCTACTTGCTCTAATGGTAAAGAGATATGTGATAGGTTGTACATTACTTATGAAGGAACCATTGAAGTAAAATAATCTCGTTTGAATATTCTCTTGCATGACTACAAACGTTTTTGTATGAAACCTTCTGAAATAATTTCTGATAAGTATACAAGGTTCACTCAAATTGTTACTTCTTAGCATGCCTTAGGAAAAGAAATTTCAAATTATGAAAAAGTAAAAAATATTTTGAGTTACTTTTGATGTTAAAATCAGTGCAATCACTGAATCTAAGGATTTAAACACATACTTGGTTGATAACTTACTTAGCTCACTCATTGCTTATGAGCAAGGGGTGAATCAAAGAAATCTTGATGCAGGTGAGAAAAGAAATGAGAAAACTGTGGCATTGAAGGCCAACAACACAAATTCTAATTCTTCCAGGTCTGAGAGCATTGACATTGCCTTAATCACAAGGCAGTTCAAAAACTTTCTAAGGAAGAAGCACAAGCATCATCAAAATTGGATAAAAGGTAAGGATCCTCTGATATGGTTTGTTATGAATGCAGGAAACCTAGACACGTGAATGCTGGTTGCCCTACACTTAAGATGCAAACAAGCAAGGAAAAGTGTGAGGAGAAATCCAAGTTTAGAGAAGATAAAAAGAGTCTTCAAAAGGCATTTTGGGTGGATTCTGCATCAGATTCATCAAAGATAGAACCAGAAGATGAGACAACAAACTTGTGCTTAATGGCAGGAGATCATCTTGATCAAGAAGAGGTATGTGAACTTTTCTACGACCAACTCCTTAAAGTTTCTAAAAAAATTCATGCATCACATAGGAAACTAAAGAAAACACATGATATCTTGAAATTGGAATTTTTGAATTTATAAAAAGAGCAAGAAATTTTGACTAAAGATCACTCAACAATTGATTCAAATCATATGGCTCTACTAGATGAATTTGATGAGTTAAACAAAAAGTATTATGAATTATTTGAAGAGTATGATTCACTAAAAACTTTACACACCTCACCTGAATCTGATTTTAAGAAATCTAAAGAGACAGAGAAGAATTTGAGGATTAAGAATGAGGTCTTAAAAAGTACTAACTTGAGGATTCAGAATGAATTTGATACATGTAAGAAAACTTGGATGAAACCCACACCTGATCAAAAGCCAAAACCTAGGAAGAGGCATTATAACTCAAACCATTTAAGAAATCCTTTCGTGGAGTTAGATGTTTTTCATGTGGCATGCTAGGACACATCTCACACACTTGCACAGTTCACCATAGTACACATTGGGTGTGGAGACCTAAGGTGCATGATCCACAGCATACCACACATGCATTGCATTCTACTTTTTATAAGAAGGGACCCAAACCTGTTTGGGTTCCTATATCTGACATTTGATGATCTTGTAGGTGGGCTCTCACAAAATATAAGAGCATGTGGTACCTGGACAGTTGATCCTCTCGGCATATGACTGGTGATGTCAATCAATTTGTTTTGCTGGAGTCCAGGACTGGAGGCAAGGTTACTCTTGGAGACAACACCACCAGGAAGGTGGTAGGATCAGGTATAATTAATAATTCCAAGAACCTTATGATTGAAAATGTTTTACTTGTAGATGGATTAAAGCACAACCTGCTGAGCATCAGTCAACTTTGTGACAAGGGCTTCATCATGCAATTCTTTGCAAATTCATACATTGTAAGTTTAAGTAACAACACTATTTTACAGGGAAAGAGGATCAACAACGTGTACATGCTTGATTAAAATAACATTGAATGCACTACTTCATTTTGCTTAAAAATAGTTGTTGATGATTCATGGTTGTGGCATCGAAGATTATGTCATGCAAGTATGAAAACCCTTAGGAAAGTGACCCGAAAAGGCCTAGTTAGAGGTGTCCCCAAACTCAAGTTTTCAAAAGACCACCTTTGTGATGCCTGCCAACTAGGAAAGCAAGTCCACTCCACTTTTCACTCCACTAAGGACATTAGCACCTCTAGACCATTAGAAGTCCTTCATATGGATTTGTTTGGACCCATTAGCACTACCGGCTTGAGAGGAAAAGTCTATAGTTTTGTGATTATTGATGACTACTCGAGGTTCACTTGGACTAGATTTCTTTCACATAAAAATGAGTCTTTAGAGGAGTTTAGAACATTTTCTACTTGGATTTAGAAAAAGTTAGGTTGTGAGATCTTGACCACCAATAGTGACTATGGGGGAGAGTTTGAGAATGAAAGATTTGAAGATTTTTGTGAGGACAAGGGGATTAGCCACAACTTCTCAGCTCCTTGGACCCCTCAGCAGAATGGGGTAGCTGAAAGGAAGAACCGAACCTTGGTGGAAGCCACTAGAGCTATGCTTGCTAAGTATTCACTTCCAAAATACTTTTGGGCTGAAGCGGTTAACACAGCTTGTTATGTGTTGAATAGGGTGAATGTTAAAGCTAAACTATATAAGACACCCTATGAGATCCTTAAGGGTAGGACACCACATCTTTTCCACCTTCATGTCTTTGGTTGTAAGGTTTTCATTCACAACAATGGGAAATCACACTTGGGAAAATTTGATCCAAAATCTGATGAAGGAGTGTTCTTGGGATATTCTAGTGTTGGAAAGTCTTTTAGGGTGTTTAACATGAGGACCTTGATGGGGGAAGAAACTACACATGTAGTATTTGATGAGTCTGATCCTAGAAAGCCTGGAGTTGAGGATGATGATGATGTTAGAGATATTACCACTGGAGTTAAAAATTTAGAGAAGGGTGTAGGTCATCAAAACACTGAAGGAGTAGGAGATGTCACCCAAGGAGTAGAAAACATAGATCTGGAGGAAAGGGTTGGACCTTCTCACACCTTGTCTAGAGATTGGAGATACTCTACAAGTCACCCCAAGGATTTGATCTCAGGAGACTCTTCTGATGGAGTTAGGACTAAACATGGAGTTAAGAAGGAGGTGAACCACTTTGCCTTTATCTCAATGACTGAACCCACCAACATAAACCAAGCCCTTACTGATGAGTTTTGGATTTTAGCCATGCACGAGGAGTTGAATCAATCTGTTAGGAATGATGTTTGAGATCTTGTAGAAAGACCTAAGGGAAAAATTGTAGTTGGAAAAAAGTGGGTCTTTAAGAACAAGGTGAATGACTCTAGAGTGGTGGTTAGGAATATAACAAGATTAGTGGCTAAGGGGTATAATCAAATAGAAGGGATAGACTTTGAGGAGACTTTTTCCCCTGTAGCAAGATTAAAAGCCATTAGATTGCTATTAGCCTTTGCCAATTATAAAGGATTTAAGATTTTTCAAATGGATGTTAAGAGTGCCTTTTTAAATAGAGAAATAAAAGAGGATGTGTTTGTAGAACAACCTCCAGGTTTTGAGAGTTCCCAATTTCCAAATCATGTTTTTAAGTTAAAAAAGGCTTTGTATGGGTTAAAACAGGCACAAAGAGCTTGGTATGAGTGGCTTAGCATATTTTTACTATAAAGGGAGTATGTTAAGGGGAGCGTAGACACCACCCTTTTTCTTAGGAAAGTTGGAGATGATTTGCTCATTGTTCAGATTTATGTTGATGATATACTTTTTGGATCTTCTAATAAAAAACTTTGTGATGAGTTATCTAAAATAATGAGTAGAGAGTTTTGAGATGAGTTTGATGGGAGAGTTATCCTAATTTTTGGGGTTTAGCATAAAATAATTGGATGATGGAACCTTTCTAAATCAAACAAAATACATTAAGGACATTTTGAAGAGGTATGAGATGGATAAAGCTAAGCCAATTAATACTCTCATGACTTCTAGTATTCCATTGGACCCAAGTGGTAAGTCTATTGATCAGAAGAAGTACAGAGGCATGATTGGATCCTTACTTTACCTAACTACTAGCCGACCTGATATTATGTTTAGTGTTTGCCTTTGTGCTAGGTTTCAAGCTAACCCCAAGGAATCCCACCTAACTGTAGTTAAGAGAATTTTTAGATACCTTTTGGGGACCCAAAGCTTAGGGATTTGGTATACGAGTCACAACACTTCTTTTGAGATTATTAAATTTTCTAACTCTGATTTTACAGGATGCAAGGTGGATAGAAAAAGCACTTCAGGAACTTGTCAATTCATAGGACAATCTTTGGTCTCATGGTCTAGTAGAAAGCAAAACTCTGTTACACTTTCCACTGTTGAAGCTGAGTACATTGCTCTTGAAAGTTGTGTGGCCCAAGTCCTTTGGTTGAAACAATAAGTATTGGATTTAAGATTACCTGTAGGCACCATCTCAATCTTTTGTGACAACACTAGTTCCATATGCATCTCTAAGAATCCTATCCAACATTCAAGGACTAAGCACATTGACATTAGACATCACTTTATTAGAGATCATGTGACTAAGGGAGACATTGATTTACACCATGTGACAACTAAAAATCAACTGGATGACATATTTACTAAACCACTGGCCTTTGACACTTTCAGCTCTTTAAGGACTGGATTGGGTGTGATTGACATAAATACATGAACTTGATCTTTTACTTGCTTTCTTTTGCTTTTGTTCTTTTTTATTTCTTTTATTTGCTTTTGTTTTTGCTCTTTGTTTTCTTTTCTTCTTTTTGCTTTTAGTTTTGTTTGGTTTATTTTACTTTATTTTGTTTATTTGGTTTTCAAAATTATCGCTGAAATGATATCGTATGCCTTGTCCTTGCTTTTGTAAATTTGTAGTCAATGTGTTATCTCTTAATCTATTAGATGGTAAAAATATACCGTTGATTATGTCTCTTTTTTAACCTATTTTAGTGGCACAATTTTCTTTTCTAATAAAAAATCTAGTTCAATAACGATTGTGTATGAAATTAAGATGTTTTCTAACCTTGCTAAAGCAAATCAATCTTGTATTTATAATGATTAAAGTCTTTTTGTTATATCAAGACTCCTCGTTACTCTTGCCATTGGTTATTGATTTTGTTTTTTGGATAGTTCTTCTCTATGTTAGAGAGAGAGCTCCTATTCTCTAATATCTAGAAGATATACTCACAACTAAGAATCCTTTTTAAGAGATTATAAAAGAGAATGGAGCTTGCAAAAATAAAAAAATTGGCTAATGATGCTAATAAAAGTTGCGCAATGAAGCCAAATTGAAAAAATATAAAATAAATATAAAAAAGATGCACAAAGCGCCAATCAATTGACAAGAGGCATAAAATAAGCCCACCAAAAGCAAGCTCTCTTCTCCTTTCAAATCTTTTAAAACTTAGAAGATTTCATTTATCAAAGGCTTGATTTCGAGTGTTTTGCTATTGGACAAATTTACTTTGGTACATTATTCTATAAGATATTTTTTCTAAAACCAAGTGATGAATGGATTTTTTTTTTCATATCCAATTGAATTTTTGAGTTAGATCATTGATTTCCAAAGATGATTCTACCCTAAAAGAAAGTCCGAGCTAAGGGTAACCATGATCGGATATTAAACTATTTTATGGATTTTTCTGATGTTGATTCATTAGCTTACAAATTTTTTTAAAATTAATCACATAAAATAATACATCTTGTTCATGCTTTGGTTAAAAAAAAATATTTTACTTTGTTTCTTAGTTTCCTCCTCCTTTTTGAGATGTCAAAAGGGGTAGAGGAGTCTTTTGTATGCTTACACTTTCGATTCCATGTTTTACACTACTGTTTTAAAAATAATTGTCAAAGTGTTTGCCATCATCAAAAAGGGGGAGATTGTTGCAAATTCGGTTTCATGGATTATGTTTTGATGATTAGAAAACACTCTTGCTTCTTTTCGACTGCCTTTTACTACTGACATTTTCAGGATTCAATGTTCGGACAGAAAACTGAATCAGCTCAAGATTGGGTAGATTAGGGTTGAGTCAGTCTGTAATTTTCCTTTTTCCTTTTCTTGAGTCAATTATAAATGTTTGAAGTGACTGATGTTAAGTAACCCTACACACACACTTAAGAGATTTAGAATTTCTGTTTTTACTCCCATCATCCCGAACGATATTTATATCGGCCTAGACGATCGAGTTTAAAATATAAGTTCTAATCAAGATTTCTTAGTTAAGGCAACCATAATTAACTGATCATCCTGGAGGATACATTTATCGGACAGGACGATATTCTCAAAATAGAAAGAAATAGCCGCCATGATCAATTTAAGTATTCTATATTTTTTGAAATCAGCCTAGACGATCGTGAGATCGTCCTGGACGATATTACACAATTATGCCTAAATTGATCCGGCAATCAAGGAAGCAATTAAGGATGAATTGATACATTCATATCATCCTAGATGATCGTGGGATCGGCCAAGATGATATATTCAAAAACCCTTAGGTGCTCTTGATGATAAATATCGGCCAGCACAAATTCAGGGCGATGTTCTGGCCGATCAGGATCAGCAGCTCAAATTCAGGGCAATTCTATGGACGATTTTCCTCTGATTTGAACTGATCGTCTGAGATGATAGTAAGATCGGCCGGGACGATCAAGCTAATTTTCAATCATCCAGTTCATTTTCAGAGCGGTGTTCTGGCCGATCATATGAGATTTGAACTGATCGTACAGGACAATATTATTATAATCGTGGACGATAAAGTTGGCAACTTACATTTAATGAGCTCCGTTGAAGCTTTTCTATTTAAGAGCTATTGTTTAACATTTTTGAACATCCTTGGCTGCTGTCTTGACCTGAGAAAACCTAAAGGAGAGAGAGAGAATCTTGTTAGGGGGAGCTTATGAGGGAGTTCATAAGGGTTGCTCCAAGCTTTGTTTCACTTCTTCTTCCCTAGAGTCTCTTGTCCTTGGAAGGGTTGGGATAGGTAAGCTTCAGCGATCGATCGAGGGTCTCTGCCTGCTTCAGGAGGAAGCAAAAGGAGTAGGGTTCTCTGCCTTGCCAGGGGTGGCAAAAAGGAGGTGTTTTGTAAGGGCTTCTCAGCCTAGCTGTGGGGGCTAAAGGATAGTCACGTTGGTAGTGCAATACCTGAATGGTGCCTCCAGGGAGTGGACGTAGGTCAAGTTGACCGAACCACTATAAACCCTTGTATTCTTTTTACTGCTTCCACACTTTAATTTTCTGCACTTGTTTTCTGTGGTGACTTTGGTTTATGATATTCATTGTTCTCTTTGATTAAAGATTTTTTAAAATACCCATTCACCCCCCTCTTGGTTAGCCTTGGGCAAGTTCATAAGGCTTAACATACCTAACAAACTTTCATTAATCATCCTGGATAATCCATAATATCGTCTTGGATGAACTGTACAATTTTGTAATAATCATCATGGACCATCCTAATATCGTCCGGGACTATCATGTCAAATTCTGCACATCGTACTGAACAATCCTACGATTGTCTAGGGCAATTCTGGGTGTCAAAATTGAGTTTTTAGGGTTTTCTGAAGCCCTCTTTTTAAGCGCTTCATACGGTACAATCTTGTGATCATCCTAGATGATATTTGGTGCTATAATTGAGTTTTTAGGGTTTTATGAAGCTCTCTTTTTTAGCATATTGTACTGGACAATTCGGCGATCATCCTGGATGATAATATTGGTTTGGTACATTTAAGAGCCTTTTTGGAGTTCTTCTGGTTAAACTTTGTTAAGGATATTGATATTTGTCTTTGGCTGCCATTGAAGCTTTGTTCTTCTGGAGGAAACTTGAAGAGAGAGCTTGAAAGGGAGAGAGGAAAGGGTGGAGTTTGAGAGGGGGAATAGAACCATAGAGGAGGTTTTAAGGGAGTGTGGAGGGGGTTTCACCCGGTTGCTTTGGCAAGCTTGCACCTTAGTACCATCAAATTCAAGGCTTGTCTTGAGGAAAGTTTTGGGAAGAAGAAGATCTCCTTAGTGTTAAAGGGCTCGGCTGCTCCGCCGCTCCGGGGAAGGTGGAAGTGATTTTGTAAGGGCTTCTCTACCTAGCTATGGGTGCTAAATGAGAGACACTAAGTTTAGTGCAATACTTGGAGGGTGCCTCCTATGAGTGGACCTAGGTCAAGGTTTGACTGAACCACTATAAATTTGGTGTGTTCTTTCCTTTATTATTTTTGCATTTAATTTATGTACTTTGATTTTTTTTATGGTGAATTTTGGTTTAATTTGAGTTTGTGTTTTGATCGAAAGATTTTAAAAAATACCAATTCACCCTCCTTCTTGTTTAGCCTTGGGACTAGTTCATAAGGGCTTAACATCCCTAATAATTTTTCTAGTGCCATCAGAGCACTTTCAATCATTCAGGATATCATCCTGGACAATGCAGCATAATTATTCTTAAATTAATCTAATAATTAAGAAAAGTAATTAAGGTTTGATTTCTTGATAATATCATCCTGGATAATTGTAGATCATCTGAGATGATGAGTTAATAAACCTTAGTTCCTCCTAGACTTTCAAAAATCATCCTGGTTCTATTCAGGGTGATGCTTTAGATGATGTGTACTGAATTAAACTAATCATCCGAGATGTTCGTTAGATTAGCCTGGATGGTCAAGTTATTTTTTGCTTCATCCAAACATCCATTCAAGGTGATCTTTTAGACGATATTTAGTTTTTTGTACTAATCGATCCAAACAATTAGGAGATGATCTTGGATGATTTAGTTATTTTTCCATCATCTAGACATCCATTCAGGGTGATGGTCTAGGTGATATTTGATGACTTGAACTAATCATATATGATAATATCATATCATCTTAGATGATCCAAACAAATTAACCTTCTAATCATCCAGACTCTTTCAAATCATCCTGGCTGATTTAGCTAAATTTGAACAGATCATACAGGACGATCGGTCAATCGTCCTGGATGATCTTTGATGATTAGTTGCTAATAAGGGCGAATTTGGAGCCCTTGTTTAAAAGCTCTTATTTTTCTCAAGAGAGATCTTTTGCTACTATCCTAACCCGAGAGACCTAAGAGGAGAGGGAGAGCAAGGGAGAGAGAGAGAGAGGATTTGTGAGGGGGAGTTTTGTGAGTGGATTCATAAAGGTTGATCCAAGCAAGGGTCTGAGTCATCTTCTCCAGTCATCATCCCTAGTTCCTTAGAGGTTTGAGAGAGGTCAAATTTATCAACTGATCAAGGTTCTCTACCTGCTTCTGGAGAAAGCAAAAGGAGTTGGGTTCTCTCCTACTTTTGGAGGAAGCAAAAGGAGTTGGATTCTCTGCCTGCTTTTAGAGGAAGCAAAAGGAATTAGGTTCTCTACCTCACCGGAGTTGGTGGAAAGGAGTTTTTGTACGGGCTCTACCTAGCTGTGGGGAAAAAAAGGTGAGACACTTAGTTTAGTGCAATACTCGGAGGTGAGGCTCCAGGGAGTGGACATAGGTCAAGTTGACCGAACCACTATAAAATCTGGTGTGTTCTTTTTTATTATTGCTTATGTATTTAATTTTTGTACTTAGTTTCTCTTGTGGTGAATCTTGGTTTGGTTGTGTTTTTGTTTGGAGAAATTTTAAAATACCAATTCACGCCCCCCCCCCCCCCCCCCCCCTCTTGGTTAGCCTCGGGGCTAGTTCATATGGGCTTAACATACCCTGACGTTCTTTTAGAATTTTTTTTTTGCTGGGCGATGACGACTCCATCATCATCGAACCCAATCTCTTCCTCTCTTTTTGAGGGGGAAGCATGATCTTTCTTAGATGTTCTCGTGGGCTCTTCCTTTTTGTCTCTAAAACTTAATTTTTTTCATTCATCTTTCAAGGGCTATTCGACACTTTTTTTTGAGGAATTGGTGTTTGAACAGCTAGTCGCTCTTTAAGTTTTAACTTTGGTTGGTAAATTTATGTCGAGAATGTTGCAAATCTATTTTCATAGCTTATGTTTTGATGATTGACAAATACTATTTCTCTTGGACTGCTTGTTGCTTCTAACGTTTCAGGAATCGAAGATTGGACGAACAAGACGAAGCCAATTCAGGATTTCGTAGGTTTAGGGTTGAGTTAGTCTGTACTTTTGTTTTTCACTTTTTGAGTCTACTTGTAATGGTCAAAGAGACTGATGCTAAGTAACCCTTCACACACACACTTGAGAGACTTAGAATTTCTATTTTTACTCATATCGGCCAGGATGATTTTTACATCGGCTGGACGATCAAGCTAAAATAGAAAGTCTAAATAAGGATTCTTAATTAAGGCAGCGGACATTAACATATCGGCCTGGACGATACGTGTATCGGCCAGGATGATAAGCTCAAAACAGAAAGAAGTTGCCGCCATAGACAATTAAGGTATACTGTATTTTTAAATTATCGGCAAGGACGATCCTTGATCGGACTGGATGATATTCACAAATTATGCCTTAATTGATCAGGAAATCAATGGAGTAATTAAGGATGATTGATACGTTCATACCGTTCAGGACGATGGCAGGATCGGCCAGGACGATCCAGTCAAAAACCTTAAGTTACTTCAGGACGATAAATATCGGCCAGCTCGTATCCAGGGCTATTCTCAGGATGATTTTCCTCTGATTTGAACTGATCGGCCAGGACGATCGCGAGATCGCCTGGACGATCAAGCCAAATTTCAATCGTCCAGTTTTGCATCCAGGGGGATACTCTGGCCGATCTTCTGAGTTTTATACTGATCAGCCAGGCTGATGTCCATATCGGCCTGGACGATAAAGTCGGCAACTTGCAATTAATGAGCTCCTTTGAAGCTCTTCTATTTAAGAGCTCTTGTTCAACATTTTTGATGACCTTTGGCTGCTTCCTTGACCTGAGAAGACCTTGAGGAGAGAAAGAGAGAGAGGGAAAGAGAGAGGATCTTGTGAGGGGGAGCTTGTGAGGGGATTCACAAGGGTTGCTTCAAGAATCGCTCTGCTTGTTCTTCGTCTAGAGTTTCTCGTCCGTGGAAGGGTCGGTAGAGGTAAGGAGTTAGCTTTTGGTTGTGGTTCTCTGCCAGCTTCAGGAGGAAGCAAAAGGAGGTAGGTTCTCTGCCTTGCCAGGGTGGCAAAAAGGAGGTTCTTGTGAGGGCTTCTCCGCCTAGCCGTGGGGGCTAAAGGAGAGTCACATTTTTTAGTGCAATACTTGGAGGGTGCCTCCAAGGAGTGGACGTAGGTCGAGTTGACCGAACCACTATAAATTTATGTGTTCTTATTTCTTGCTTCCACACTTTTAATTCCGCAATTATTTTTGTGGTGTGATTTTGGTTTATGTTTTTTTATTCTTTGTTAAAAGAAATTTTAAAATACAAATTCACCCCCCCACCTCTTGGTTAGCTTGGGCCAGTTCTATAGGGCTTAACATCCCTAACGAACTATCAGAGAAGGCCAAATCTTGATGTTATACGTAAGCTTTTTATTAACCTAAAGCTCTCTAGATCGTTTCACATTGGTTTATTTGATCAAAGACATGTTGCGATCCAACTTGCTAATGATCTTGACTATAGATTCATATTTACTAGAAGGTCGTATTATATTCAAGCGTGTCAAATGCGTTTACTAAAATGGACTCCAAATTTTTATGTTATGGAGGAATCTCCTATTGTTCTGGTTTGGATTTGATTTCCTAATTTGAGATTGCAATTTTTAAACATCAAATTCTTTTCGGGATGGGTTCTATCTTTGGGCATCCTCTACAAACTGGCCAAGCTATAGTTTTGGTGTCTAGGCCTTCTGTTATTAGGGGTGTTGGTTGAATTGGATGTTTCTAAGAAACATCCTAGTGAAATATGGATTGGGTTTGAAGTCAAGGGTTATTTTTAAAAAGTTGAGTTTGAGAATTTACCTATATTTTGTTCTTTCAGTAAAATGCACGGGCATGCTATGAATGATTATTTTTGGAAATACCCTCACCTTCATACTGCTAAGAATTCTTTGAAACAAATAAATGGGGTTGTAGACCAGGAAGTTACTAATCTTATGCCACTTCCTTTGGTGGATATTTCCTCAAATCCCTCTCAATAGAATGAGGAACCGTTGGTGGGTACTGAGATGGAACCACTTCCACTTGTTACCAATGTTATTTCCAATGCTATCATTTTGACTCATGAGCAGGGAGTTCCTTCTAACATTTTAAATATCCCTACTATTGATTGTGAGAAGAATGTAGCCCATACTTCGCTTACTTTTGAAAATCAAAAGGATGTTAATGATGGAACAACTCTCTCTTAAATTATTAATCACAATGTGTCTGATTCCAATGATATTATGATTTCTAATCCTTTAAATGTACAGGACTGTGTGAAGGGAGCTAATGATGACACTCATTTTGTTGTCATAGAAGGTGACAAGAATGATATGCCCTTAGAGGAAGGTGAGTTTGTTTCTATGGATCATTTTTCTCCATTTTCTAAATGCTTTAAAGGTCCTATTATGAGGGCTACTGATAATTTAGAGGATGATGGTATGTTTATGGAGGATGAATGTCCTACTACACTAAGGAATCAACATAATGATAGTAAGACTCCTTCAACTTCCAATTGTAATAGAGATGCTTTTATTGATACTGAGGATATGCATATTATTTCTAAATGTTTTGCCAGGGATGATAATGATACTAGTTTTATTTAAGTTCATTATAAAAAAGGGAGGAAGCCAAAGCATATTTCTTTGCAACCTCCTAGAAACACTTGCTCGAATACTTCTCATTAAGCTTTTCTTTTTGTTTAGTATAATTATTTGGAAAGTGAGGGGCATTGGTTGTCCATCTTCTAGAATTTGTTTTAAGAATTTATGTCATGTGCATAATATTTTTATTCTTGTCTTGCTTGAGCCTCTTATTTCTGCTTCTATGTTGTTAAGCATATCTTGATTTTTGAATTTTAACTATGCTATTTTGAATGTGTCTAACAAAATTTGGGTCTTTTGGAAAAATTCGATTAAAACTGATGTTATTGGTGATTTTACTCAAAGTTTGCATTGTACAGTTTAGGCTCTTTAATTTTCATTGTTGTGCCTCTTTTGTGTATGCTGCCTCTTCCCTCTACATTAGAAAGATGCTTTGGGGTCAGCTTATTAATTTTCATAGTATATGTAATTTGCCTTTGTTTGTTGGTGGTGACTTTAATGCCATCACTACTCCCTCTGAAAGGATTAAAGGTTCTTCCCCTTCTTATCGCTCTATGGAAGATTTTAATAATATGATTCTAGCTTGCAATATGATTGATATTGGTTTTGTTAGTAATAACATTACTTGGAGTAGGGGTCACTTATGGCAATGGCTTGACTGTGTGCTCTTTAATGATTCTTGGCTTAATTCTATTAACTCCACTAATGTACAACATCTTAAAAGAACTTTGTCTAATCACTCTCCTCTGCTTATTACCATTAATTATAGACACTTTAATGTTTCCTCTCAATTTAGATTCCAAAATATGTGGGTTCTTCATGTCTCCTTTTTTGATGTTGTTCAAAATAAGTAGCAAGCTCCTTTACACCCGGATAATTCTATTTTTGGTATGAACAGACTTCGGTTTAAGCTTAAAAGGTTGAAATAAGTTCTTAATTGGTAGAATCATCATGTTTTCATAATTTTTTTTTTAAAATATTTTACAAGATGAACAACTTGTGAATTCTACTAAGATTTTGTGTCAACATGACCCTACTGATGCTAATTTTACTCTTTTAATGAAGTCTAAATGGTATCTTTTTAATTTACAAGCTTAGGAAGAGGTCTTTTGGAAACAAAAAGCTGCTGCTAAGAACTTGGTTGACGGTGATAACAATACTAAGTACTACCATACTTTAACTAAGAGATAAAGGGTTAAAAATAGCATCAATAAAATTCAAAGGGAGGATGGTTCTTTTTCATCATTTTCATTCTCATTTCAATAAACCTTTCTATCCTTTTCAGGTTATGAATCAATCTTTTATCCCCAACCTTATATCCCTTAGATTTTTTACCCTCTGTGAGTACGGTGGAATATCATGATGAAGTGCAAAAATTACAACTGGAGGAAAAAAACTGTGATGAGGTGGATGTGAATACTGCTGGAACTGATGCTGAATTGATTATAGAAGGGGTGAATACTAATTATTCTGAAGGTATTTCAAGGAGATTATCATTGGAGAATGGTATGAATTATGAATTCCTCTTCTATTATCTCTAAAATTTCTACACAAGAGAATATGTTTAAGCTCTTGAGACGGATGCTGAGGAAAAAAATTTAAACAATGTATCTAAGGCCCGGGTGGAGTCTGAGCTGGAAGATGGAGAGTTCATTAAAAATGATGCAATGAGTAATGATTTAATATCTTCTACTAGTTGTACTGATAGTAAGATAAAAGTTTTTCAAAACCAATTGGAGTTGGTTAGCATGGGGAACAATAATATGGAGGTTATCAACTCTAATTCTTACAAACCAAAATTGTCCAAAGAAATTAAGTCTCTTGGGCCTTTGAGCAACTCATCCAGATCTAAAAAATATGAGGGAATGAAGAGAGGTAAGAGCAGGGGACCTACCCCCTCTATATCTAAATGACTTCCCTAGCATTTTGGAATTATAGAGGGGCAAATAAAAGGGGGGCCTCTCTTTATTTAAAAGAGTTTGTGAAGAAATAGGATGTGTTTTTTGTGGGAATTCTGGAAACAAAGATCTGTTCTTTTGATAAATATGAGATTAGTAAATTTATGGGAGAGGAATGGAATTTTTATTTACATCCTTCTGATGGTTCTTCTGGAGGGATCATAGTTTTATGGTAGGTGAATTTGGTTTCTTTTTTATTATTGGAAGCTTCTCCCAAATGTTTAATTGGGGATGTGAACATTATCAACAAAGGTGTTTGGAGGATGTCCACGATGTATGGCAACAAAAATTTGTACATAAGAAGGAAGTTGTGGTATTGTTTAGAGTCAAATGCTGACAGGAATACTCCTATGGTGGTGGGTGGAGATTTGAATTGCATTTTGTCACAAGATGAGAAGAGGGGAGGCAAGAAGTTCATCTTTTCTAAAGGGCCACAAGAATTGAAGGCTTTCATGTCCAAAAATGATTTTCATGATATTGGGTTGGTAGGACCTAAATTCACTTGGTGCAACAACAAAATTGGAAGTGCTCGCATTCTGGAAAGGCTAGATAGGAGTATTTTGAATAGCAAGGCTTTGAATGAGGTTCATAATGTTTTGTTCAGACATTTTCCTAGAATTGCAGTGGACCATTGTCCTATTCTTATTAAAATTTTCAAAGAATCTGTACATAAAAATAGAATGCTGAGATATGAGGATGTATAGGCTTCATATCTGGCTTCAAAGGCAATAGTGCTGAAAACATTGAGTAAATCAATGGAAGGAGATCCAATGGAAGACTTAAATGTTAAATTTAGAAGAGTATTGAGAGCATTACATTTCTGGATCAAAGAAAAATTAAAAAACTTTGTGAAGATGGAGTCCCTAGCAAATGACATTTCAAAGCTATAGCTTGAAGAGGTGGAAGGGCAAGGGTTATCGAGTGAAAAACTTATGTTATTGAGATCAAAAACTCATGATTTTAATGTCACACTAGCTCGGCTTAGCACTTGGTGGAGACAAAGAGCGAAGGTAAAATGGGTCCAGGAAAATGATATGAACTCGAAGTTCTTCCACGCTTTTGCTAATGGTAGAAGGATGTGCAACTTTGTTCATCAGCTAAAAAAAGAAGAGGGTTTTCTGGTTGAGGAGCAGAACGAAATTGATAAAACTTTCTATGATTTTTTCAGTAAGAAGTAGAGAAGTAGAAACTGCTGCTTGGAAAATTGGCCACCAATTTTGAAAACATTAACAGAGATGGATTTTAAACATTTGAATGCTCAGTTCTCCTTTGAAGAATTGGAGTTGGTGGTGAAAAATCTTAGCAACAACATCTCTCCTGGTGCAGATGTAATCACTTATTTGTTTATTAAAAATTATTGGAAAATAATTGGCAATGAGGCATGGCTTGCTATTCTCCAATTTCTGGAAATAGGGAACCTCTATCTGAAATGGAAGGAATCATTAGAAATATTAATTCCTAAAGTGATGAATTTGATCTCTCCTACAAACTTCTGCCCTATCAGCCTATGTGTTTCAGTATGTAAAATTATTGCAAAATTGTTACTTAATAGGCTTTTGAATGTCTTTCATGGATTGATCTCAGAAGAACACACAGCTTTCATTAACATTAGATTATTATCAAACCATGTTCTTCTAGATCATGAACTTTTCAATAAGTTGAGATTCTCAAAAGCAAAAAAAATTATTTACAATCAAACTGGATATGGAACAAGCATACGATAGTATGGCATGGGATATACTAAGGAAGGTCTTGGAATACTTTGGTTTTCCAACAAAGTTTTCAAATCTTCTTTTGTAATGTGTGGAAAATCCAAAATTTTTTATTAAGATCAATGGTAACATCTCAAATGGGATTAAAACAAAATGTGGATTTAGACAAGGTTGTCCATTATCTCCTTATTTATTCATCCTTTGTTCTCAACTCTTGTCTAACGCCTTAAGCCACAAAGGAAGGAATTTGGAAATCAAGATCGCTTCAAATGGTCCTAAAATTTTGCCTTTACATTATGCAGATGATATTCTCCTATTTTTAGAAGTAAAGAGTAGAAGTATGAAGAAGTTGAGAAGAATTATTCAGGATTATTGTAGCTAGACAAGGCAAAAGGTGAACAAACAAAAATCTACAATTATATTTGGGAAAGCATTTAACTAGAATAAGATGAAAGTGATTTCAAACTTATGGGGTTACAAAGTGAGCAATGAACTGAATTATCTTGGGATCAAATTGGTCTTGAGAAGGCTAGTAGCATCAGATTTTAATAGCCTAATGGAGAAAGCTACTAACAAACTCAATATTTGGGGGAACCAGTTTATCTCTTTACCGGGAAGAAGTTTATTGGTGAAAACTGTCATGCTATCTCTCCCAATATTTTTCTCAACTCACTCTTTATACCTCTCGATGTGTTAAAAGTGTTGGATAAGGCTTGTAGGAATTTTATATGGAGCAAAGAGGGTGGGAGACACGGGTTACATAATATTGCTTGGGAAAATCTTTGTAAATCATGGAAAAAAAGGAGGACAAGGTTTGGTGGTATCTATGGTTGGGCCATTGAGAGCAAAATTTTCTTGGAGTTATTTAAATAAAGAAGATTCATTGCTCAATAAATCTTCGATTGCAAAATATGGAGCTTATTTTGGAAATGTGGCATACAAAAGGAATAGATCTTTGACTTGGAAGATCTTATCAGATGGAGCTAATTCTCTTCATCATATCACTGGATGGAAAATTTCTTCAGGTATATCCATTAATACCTTGAAAGATGTATGGATTTTAGATAAAATTCTTCTTAAACGGCCTACTTTTATTGCAGTTGGGGATTACGAATTTCCATCAGTTAATTACTTCATAACTGATGGAAATTGGAATCAGGATTATCTAAAAGAGTACTTTGGTATTTCCTTAGTTGATGTTATCTTGCAAATACAAATTTATTGATCTTGAGTGTGATTGGTTGGAACTGTTAAAGAAGTTCTCTGGTAAAATTTTGGCTACTTTGGCATCTGATTCTCATGAGGATGATGGGTGGGTGATAGATTATTCAAATTGGATAAAAAAATTGAACCTTACTCTGAGAGTGGATTGCTTTTGGTGGCATCTATTTAATGAGGCTATTCCAACTATTGATTTTCTAATGTACAGAAGATTGTTGGGACATAAATTATGTCCTAGAGGATGTAATGAAGTTGAAAATATTGAGCATATAATGGCGAGCTCTGAAAAAATCAAACAAGTTATTAAACTATTGAATAACAGGGGATTTTTGGTGTAAGGTTTCTTGTCAACCAGTGATTGCAAAACAAAGTTGGAGCTGCTGTCTTCAGAGAATCCTTTTATGGCAAAAATATATTGTGCTATGGTGTATTTTTCATGGAAAAGCATGAATAAATGCAAGCATGGTGATAACAAATTTAGTGTAAGTTTTATTGCTTCTAATGCTATCAGTTATGCATCAAATTCTAAGACTAATCTATTCATGGACCACTGGGTGCTAACTAGCCTAATCAATTGTCTATTTATTGGCACCCTCCACCCCAAGGATGGATTAAGGTCAACATTAATGCATCTTTATCAAAAGCTAATAATGGTGAAATCGGTAGAGTATTCAGAGATTCAAAAGGTAGATTCTTACTTGCTTTTGGGTTTAATTGCAACCATTGGGATAGCCGAGTACTGGAATTGATGGATTTTCATTCATTGAAGAAAATTATCCTCAAGTGGATGTTGGATGCTAAAGGGATAATAATTGAAGGGGATAACTCAAATAGCACTAATCATTTGCTAAGTTCAGTTCATAAAGCTGGATGAAATGTTTATAATGAAGAATGGGAAGACTTGACATTCTTGGAGGTATTTAATTTAATTTTTTTTTCATTTCATTAATAGGAAATGTAATAAGTTAGCCGATTATTGTGCTAACCTTGCCTTATTAGGAGATTTCTTTTCGAATGATTTGACTTGTAATAATGTTCCTCCTTCTTTTACTTTCTTGTTAAAGGAGGATTATGATAGAATTACTATCACTTAGTAGGTTGTAATAAGTTCTTTTTCTTATTAATGCAATTTGCATTTTTCTTCAAAAATAAAAAATAAAAACCTTATATCCCTTGAGGATAAAGCCTCCCTATCTTGGCCTCCTTCTTTTGAAGAGGTTAAAGAGAATCTGTTGGATATGAATAGTGATTTTGTGGTAAGGCCTAATGGTTTAACCACTCTTTTCTTCCAAAAATATTGGCACATTATTCAAAATGATATTTTTGCTGCTATTTTGGATTTCTTTGTGGGTAACCCTATTCCTAAGTTTTTTTCTTCTACTTTGTTAGTGCTTATACCTAAGAATAATTCTGTTTAAACTTGGAATGACTTCATCCTATCATCCTTTGTACCTTCTTCAACAAATTGGTCTCTAAAATTATTATGAATCGTCTTACTTCTATTCTACCTAAAATTATCTCCCCTTCTCAGATGGGTTTTGTGAAAGGTAGGGCTATCATGGATAATATTCTTTTGGCTAAAAAATCTATCAAGATTTGGATGTTCGGATGAGAGGAGGAAATTTGATTTTGAAACTTGATATTGCCAAGACTTATGAAAAAATTAATTGGAAGTTTATTTACCTCATCCTTAAGCTTTATTATTTAGATTATGTTTTTATTAAACTTATTAAAAATTGTGTTGAAGATGTCTACTTCTCTATAATTTTCATTGGTTCTAATCATGGTTTTTTCAAGTCTTCTAATGGCTTAAGGCAAGGTGATCATATTTCTCCCGCCCATTTTATTATTGCTGTTGAATTTCTTTCTAGGGGTCTTTTAAATTTGTTTGAGAATAATATAGGTCTTTATTTTAGAACTTTGGGAGGTTTCCATATATCTCATTTATCCTTTGTGGATGACTTTATTGTTTTTACTAATGCGTCTATTAATAGAGTCCAAAAAATTATGGAGTTCTTTCATCATTTTGAGATGGTAAGTGGCCTATCTTTTAGTAAAAACAAAAGTTGTTTTATTTTTCTAAGAGGATTTCCAATTATTCTATTCTTGCTATTAAATATGTTACTGGTTTTACCCATTCAAACTTGCCTATCAAGTATCTTGGTGTTCCTCTTTTTAAGGGTAGAAGGAAGATTTTTTTTGTTTGATGATCTTATTGCTTCTGTTCAGAATAAGCTCTTATCTTGGGACACTAATTTTCTTATCTTTGGTGGTAGAGTTACTATGATCAAAAGTGTTATTTATGCTTTACTGGTTTATAGTTTTCAAACTATTTTTCTAACTCATGCTATTTACAATAGGGTCCACATGCTTATTAACAAATTCTTTTGGAAAGGAACTTCTTCCAGTTCTAAAATTACCTGGGTGGTTTGGGACAAATGCTATGGTGTTTTGGCTGAAGGTGGTCTTGGTTGCAAAAATTTACATGATCTTGCTAAGGCCTTTTCTTTTAAACTTTGGTGTACCTTATATACTAATGAGAATCTTTGGGCTAACTTTATGATTTCTAAGTATTGTGTTAGCAAACATCCGACTAATATTTCTCCTAAGCTTGGGGATTCTAAAGTTTGGAAAAGGCTATGCAAGGTTAAGTGGGAGGAAGAGCCCTTTATTTCTTGGGGGCTTGGTGAAGGTAATATCTTTTTTTTGGAAATATAAATGGTTTGGTAAATATTCTATTGACTCCATCATGAATTCTACCTCTACTGCTTTGGTCAAAGTTAATTCTTTCACTAATAATAATTATTAGGACTATGATGAGCTTTCTAATATGATTCCTTATTGCATCCTCCACCGTGTTTTAAATTTGCCTATTAATAGTGTCTCCAAATATATTATTTTATGTGTTTTATCCAAAGATGATGGCTTTCACTTAAAAAGTGCTTTGCATGCTTTTGGAGATAAAGGCAATATTGATAATATTTTTGTTTGGAGAGTCTTTCATAGATTTATCTCTACAGATGATAATCTCATCAAAAAAGGCTTTATCATGTCTTCCAAGTGCCAATGCTATTATCACATGGAAAATATGCATCATATTTTTTTACCTGGTCCTGTTGCTGTTAGAACTTGGGTTTATTTTGATGATTTGTTTTAGTTAAATTTCTTTAATTCCCATCTTTCCCTTAAATCTTTGCTTAAGTCTTAGTTTATAAACTCTAAAGGTCACATTCACAATGCTATTCCTTCCCTCATTCTTTGGTTTCTTTGATTGGAAAGGATTAACTCCCTTTTCAATGATGTGAGGATGAACAATTATAATGTTATTTAGAGGGTGAAGGATAAGGTTTTAGCTCTTGTGGTTGTTACTCTGCTTACTGTTAAGAATTTTAAAAACAATTTTTTTGTTGGTACTGCTTTAGGATTTAACTTGGAGGGTGTCCTTCTGCTCCTAATATTATCTATTGGAATAAGCCCCACACTAACTTCTTTAAATTGAATGTGGATGTTTCTAGTTTGATTTATTTGTTAGTTATGGTGGTATTATTAGGGATAGTAATGGCTATCATATTATTGCTTTTGCGGGCCCGATTTATAATGGTAACTCTTTTACTACTCTTCTATGGCTATCCTTTATGGCATTCAATTGAGCATCCCTCTTAATTTTGTTGCAAACCTTATTTCATGAATTGTGTTTTGATGATTGGCAAACCCTACTGATTATCTTGGACTGTCTATTTTTTCTAACATTTCAGGAATCGAAGATTGGACGAACAAACGATGCAAATACAGAAGTGGGTAGGATAGGGTTGAGTCAGTCTGTAATCTATTTTTTCTCTTCTTGAGTCAGTTTGTAATGTTCAAAAGACTGATACTAAGTAACCCTACACACACACACTTGAGAGATTTAGAATCTCTATTTTTGCTCACATCGGCCAGGCCGATCCATTGGATCGTCCTGGACGATCGAGTTCAAAATAGAGACTCTAATCAGGATTCTTAATTAAGGCAGGCGTCATTAACATATCGGCCTGGATGATACGTGTATCGGCCAGGACGATAAACTCAAAATAGAAAGAAGTTGCCGCCATAGACAATTAAGGTATACTATATTTTTATATTATCGGCCAGGACGATCCTTGATCAGCCTGGACGATATTCATAAATTATGTATTAATTGATCAAGAAATCAAGAGAGTAATTAAGGATGATTGATACAATAATATCATCCTGGACGATCGCAGGATCGGCCAGGACGATCCATTCAAAAAACCTTAAGTTACTTTAGGATGATAAATATTGGCCAGCTCATATCCAGGGCTATTGTCAGGATGATTTTCCCATGATTTGTACTGATTGGCCAGGACGATCATGAGATCGGCCGGGACGTTCAAGCCAAATTTCAATCGTCCAGGAGTCTATCCAAGGCGATACTTTGGCCGATCTTCTGAGTTTTGTATTGATCGGCCAGGCCGATGTCCATATCGACTTGGACGATAAAGTCGGCAACTTGCAATTAATGAGCTCCTTTGAAGCTCTTCTATTTAAGAGCTCTTGTTCTACGTTTTTGAACACCTTTGGCTGCTGCCTTGACCTGAGAAGGCCTTGAGGAGAGAAAGAGAGAGAGGATCTTGTGAGGGGGAGCTTGTGAGGGGATTCACAAGGGTTGCTTCAAGAATCGCTCTGCTTGTTCTTCGTCTAAAGTTTCTCATCCGTGGAAGGGTCGGTAGAGGTGAGGAGTTAGCTTTTGGTTGTTGTTCTCTGCCAGCTTCAGGAGGAAGGAAAAGGAGATAGGTTATCTGCCTTGCCGGGTGGCAAAAAGGAGGTTCTTGTGAGGGCTTCTCCGCCTAGCCGTGGTGGCTAAAGGAGAGTCACTTTTTGTGTAGTGCAATACTTGGAGGGTGCCTCCAAGGAGTGGACGTAGATCGAGTTGACCGAACCACTATAAATATCTGTGTTCTTATTTTTGCTTTTATATTTTTTCCGCATTTATTTTTCTGGTGTGATTTTGGTTTATGTGATTTTCATTCTTTGTGAAAAGAAATTTTAAAATACCAATACCCCCCCTCTTGGTTAGCTTGGGACTAAGTTCATAAGGGCTTAACATCCTTAACAAACTTTCAAGTGGTATCAGAGCGGGATTCAAAAATTTAAGTTTGAAAACTTTTTGAATTTGATCCATGGCTAACTTTGGGAATAGAAACACTACTGAAGGTTATTCGTGTAACATCAGTTTTTGCTCCAGGTTCGTCCGGACGAAGTTCGATCGTCCGGGACGATCGGTACAGGTTGTTCAAGGAAAACAGTTCTGGCTGCATGGATCGTCTGGACGAAATTTAGATCGTCTGGACAAAAATTTTCCTGAGGACCGGTCACTGGGGACGATAATTAAATCTCGTCTGGACGACACTTGTTCAGAGCCAGATCGTCCCGGGACGAAGTGCGATCGTCCTGGACGATCAGTCGGGATATATATAGAAATGAGATATTTTGAAGAGAGAGAAAAAGCCAGGAGAGAGAAAAACGAAGGAAAAAGTGGAAAAGTTGCTTTTCGGGCGACGCGGAGCTGTTTTCGTCCGAAGAGACTGTTCAGGAAATTGCTGTATGCAAGGTAAGGCACATTCCGCCTTTCTCAATTTTCAGAACCGTCGTGTTGATCAAGGACTATGATTTGACCATTCAGTATCAGCCTGGGAAGGCTAATGTGGTAGCCGATGCTTTGAGTAGGAAATCTTCTGGACTATCAGGTTTGCAGCTCACTTTTGATGATTTCCTAATTCGAGACATGGAGCGATTACAGTTGGAGGTGATTTCTTCCAGTGATTTGGATTTGGCTCAGATGAGTATTCAGTCTTCCTTGCTTCCAAGGATTCAAAAAGCCCAGAAGTCAGATTCTGATTATTCGAATTTGATTGCTCAGATTGGATCCGGTAAGACTCCTGAACTTCGAATTTCTGATTCTGGTGCTATTTTCTATAAGAACAGGTTGTGGATACCTGTGTTTGGAGATTTGAGGCAGGAGATTCTGTACGAATCTCATCATTCAGGCTACACTATTCATCTAGGCAGTCGTAAGATGTATGCTGACATGAAACTTTTGTTCTGGTGGCCTGGAATGAAGAAGGATGTGGCAGAGTTTGTATCGAGATGCGAGGCCTGTCAGTTGGTGAAGGCAGAGCATCAGCGACCAGGTGAACTGTTGCAGTCGTTGCCTATTCCTGAGTGGAAGTGGGAGGAGGTAATGATGGACTTTGCGATCGGTTTTCCTTGATCTAGACAAGGGCACGATGCTATTTGGGTAGTTGTAGATCGACTAACGAAGTCTGCCCATTTTCTTCCGATAAGACAGACCGATCCGGTGGATCATTTGGCACAGATATATGTGAAGGAGATAGTCAGATTGCACGGTGTGCCTCGAGTGATAGTTTCTGACCGAGACGGAAGATTTACTTCCAGACTTTGGAAGGACATTCAGCAAGGCTTGGGTACGAAACTGCATTTCAGTACAGCCTTTCATCCGCAGACTGACGGACAGTCTGAGAGGACTATTCAGGTATTGGAAGATCTGTTGAGGCTTTGCATTTTGGACTTTGGCGGAGGCTGGGAAGATCATATCCCTTTAATTGAGTTTGCTTATAACAACAGTTTTCAGTCTAGTATTGGTATGGCACCGTACGAGGCTCTGTATGGCAGGAAGTGCCGTACTCCTTTGACTCTGACTGAGGTCGGAGATAGACAGGAACTGGGTGCCACTTTCTTGGAAGAAAATGTTAAGAAGATCAGCTTGATAAAAGAAAGATTGAAAGCTGCTCAAGATCGACAGCAGAAGTAATATAATCAGAAGCACAGGTTTGTTGAGTTTCAAGTTGGTGACTTTGTGTATGTCAAAGTCAGCCCGATGAAGGGTGTGAGCAGATTCGGCCAGGTGAGCAAGCTTAGTCCAAGGTATGTTGGACCTTTTGAAATCTTGGAAAGGATTGGAAAATCTGCTTACCGACTGTTGCTTTCTGATTCGATGCCTGACGTGCATAACGTGTTTCACGTATCCACTTTGAGGAAGTGGGTATCAGATTTTGGGAAGAAGTTGTCTGCTGATGAGGTTGAGATTCAGGAGAATCTTGCGTACAAGGAAGAGCCAGAGTTGATTTTGGCGTACGACGTCCGAAAGCTACAAAGTAAACAGATTCTGATGGTTAAAGTCCAGTGGAAGCACCGTACGGAACGGGAAGCCACTTGGGAGAAGGAGTCGGACATGAGGCAGTCGTATCCATGTCTGTTTTGACTGAGTTTTGGATTGGCCATGTCGAGGACGACATTTTTTTTTGAAGTTGGGGAGATTGTAACATCAGTTTTTTCTCCAGGTTCGTCCGGACGAAGTTGGATCGTCCGGGACGATCGGTACAGGTTGTTCAAGGAAAATAGTTCTGGCTGCATTAATCGTCTGGACGAAAATTTTCCAGAGGACCGGTCACCGGGGACGATAATTAAATCTCGTCTGGACGACACTTGTCCAGAGCCAGATCGTCCCGGGATGAAGTGCGATCGTCCTGGATGATCAGTCGGGATATATATAGAAATAAGATATTTTGAAGAAAGAGAAAAAGCTAGGAGAGAGAAAAAGAAGGAAAAAGTGGAAAAGTTGCTTTTTGGGTGACGCGGAGCTGTTTTCGTCTGAAGAGACTGTTCAGGCAATTGCTGTACGCAAGGTAAGGCACATTCCGCCTTTCTCAATTTTCAGAACCGTCGTGTTTGGCGGTATTTTCTGTCCGGAATTGATTTTTATTCGTGATTTTCGTTCGTATTTTCGGATTGGTTCAGTTTTTACCGCGTAACTTTCTGTATGTTGTTGACGTGCTGAGTGTGCACATTTTGATTATTTTCTAGAGATTTTTGTCCGGGTAGTTTTGATTCGACGGTGTTTTTCGTCGACTGGATTTTCTGTGTAGTCTAAAATTTGCTGAGCAGTAGAATTAAAGTCTTGTAATGTTGTTATCTACATTCTGTGCAAATTTGGTATTCGGTGATTTTTTTCAGGAAAATTGTGTAAATTCCGTACACAGCCGTTGTGCTGCCCGATTTTCGTGTGACTTCTGATCTGTCCGGATTTCTTTTGCATTGATATGCTATCTGTATATGCTATAAAAAGGGAGAGATAAGGGGCCTGGATCCTAAGAGATTCAGTTAGTGTCTGGGAAATCTGAAATGAGCTCAATCTGAAATTCTGAAATCAGTTCTGTTCCGTATCCTATGAATTCTGTTCTGGTGCTATAAGCACATCTGTTCTGGTGCCGTGAGCACAAAGGGAGGCATAAGGGGCCAGAATCCGAGAGATTTTGTAAGTGTCTGGGAAGGGAGGCATAAGGGGCCAGAATCCGTAGAGATTCCGTCAGTGTTAGGGCATTTAGCTATGAATTAAATAATATATGATATCTGATTTGATATGATTCTGATTTCCGTATCTGTTCTGTAAGCAAATCTGATTCTGATTTCCGTACGATATGAATTGATTTGATCTGAATTTCTGATTTCTGTACGATTCTAATTCTGTTGATTTAACCTGTTTTGATTTGTATTCTAATTATATCTGATCCGTACGACTCTGATTCTGATTTGATATATTTTCGTATAAGTTCTGATTTGATTCTGTTCTGATTCGAAACACGATTCTGTTCCGATTTCTGAGTAGATTTTGGTTTGATGTGTTTGGTTTTGGATTCTAGAAGTTTTGATTGGAGGTTTGTTGCTTTGCTAAGCTGTTAAGCTCACTCTTGTTTTCTGGTGGTTTTCAGGTTCTGGGAAAGGGAAGGAGGTCCAGGAATATATTTCAGAGTCTGATCCGTAAGTATAGGTATTTTGTACTTTTGATTTTTGTACAATCATGGCTTTTCTATTCTGCATTTCTTTCTGTCTGAAAGCCATGGCCTGTAGTTGTAGATGATTGTTTTGGGAAAAAAAAAAGAAAAATATAGATGTTTTATTCCGCTGCATTTGATGTTTCATAGTAGCTATGTGTGTCTGTGTTTGAGTTGAATTATTTGGAAGAATCAGTTCTGAAGCAAATTCCAAAGCCAGATCCTGGTCAGTCTGTTTGTTCGTTCCAGTCGCGACCCGGTGCGAGCGGGATCCGTCCCGTTTCGGGTCAGGTCATAACAATTCGATTACACGACCTCCACTGTTTGATAACTTACCTTTTGATTTCTGGAAAACCCGCATGTCTACTTTTTTGCAATCAACTGACTATCGCATGTGGATGCTTATCAAAGAAGGTTATTCTCCACCTTCTCGTGAAATTAATGACATTAAAATTGAAGTTGCTTTTACTGAATGGACTTTCGATGAACGAGATTTAGCATAATTAAATGCAAAATATTTGAACTTTTTTTTTTGTGCTTTGAAATCTGAGGACTACATGCGTGTTTCTACTTGTTCAACAGGTAAGGAGATTTGGGATAGGTTATATATTACCTATGAAGGAACCAATGAAGTGAAACAATCTAGGTTAAATATTCTTTTGCATGACTACGAACTTTTTCGTATGAAACCATCTGAAACTATTTCTGACATATACACTAGGTTTACACAGATTGTTACTTCACTGCATGCTTTAGGAAAAGAGCTTTCGAACTATGAAAAAGTAAACAAAATTTTGAGATGTTTGCCTTCTTCATATGATGCTAAAATCACTACTATAACTAAATCAAAGGATTTAAACACCTACTCGATTGATAACTTACTTGGCTCACTCATTGCTTACGAGCAAGGGGTGAATCAAAGAAATCTTGATGCAGGTGAGAAGAAAAAGGAGAAAACAATTACACTAAATGCGCACAAATCGGATTCTGAATCTTCCGGGTCTGAAAGCGATGAAGTTGCCTTCATCACAAGGCAATTCAAAAGCTTTTTAAGGAAGAAACAAAAACATCATCAAAGTTGGAGAAAAGGTAAGGAACATAAACATTTTAAAGGATCTTCTAATGTTGTTTATTTTGAATGCAGGAAACCTGGACATGTGAGAGCTGATTGCCCGATACTTCAAGATAACACAAGCAAGGAAAAAATTGAAGAAAAATCTAAGTTTAAGAAGGACAAGAGGAAAATTCAAAGGGGTTTCTAGGCAGAATCTGGTACTGACTCCTCTGAGACTAAACCAGAGGAAGAAACTACAAACTTGTGTTTCATGGGAGAAGATCAAAGTGATGAGGAAGAGGTATGTAAACCAACCTATGATGAGTTATTTGAGATTTGTGAGAAAATACATGCATCATGCAAAAAACTCAAGAAAATTCATGCAAGTCTAAAATTAGAACATACAAATCTACAAAAAGACCATGAAGTTTTTCTCAAAGATCATGCAACGATTGATTCAAATCATATGGCTCTTCTTGATGAATTTGATGACTTAAACAAAAAGCATTTGGAATTAATTGATGAACATAATGCATTAAAAGCTTCACACATCTCACTTACGTTTGCTCTTAAGAAATCTAAAGAGATTGAGAAAAATTTGAGGATTGATAATGAAGCATTAAAAAGAACATATTTGAGGATTCAAAATGATTTTGATACATGCAAGAAAAATCGGACGACTTCCACTTTTGATCCTAAGCCAGAACCTAGGATGAGGCATTATAACTCAAACCATTTAAGAAACCCTTTTCCTGGAGTTAGATGTTTCTCATGTGGCATGCTAGGACACATCTCACACACTTGCACCATTCACCGTAGTACACATTGGGTGTGGAGACCTAAGATGCATGATTCAAAACATACCATACCTGCATTCCATTCTACTTTTCCTAAGAAGGATCCCAAACCTATTTGGGTTCCTAAATCTGACTGTTGTTGAGTTTTGCAGGAGTGCTCTCACCAAAGACCTCGTGGGAGCATAGGATAACTGGACATAAGGAGGCTGGCAGCTCAAATTTACTTAAACTCATTGCCTAATCACTTGCTTGAAATTTTTAGTTTTTATGACATTTTTATTTTATTTTATTTATTTTTGTGCTAGTTTTGTGCTTGATTTGTGTTGTTCTAGTTTGCTTTGCTTTCATTTTTGTTTGTTTTGTTCCTTTTTGTTTGGTCTCACATATGGTGAATCTTTTAAAAGCTTTTAGATTTTGGAGTTTTGAAGATAGTGTTTAGCTTTTCTAAATTGGTTAAAGGAAGAAATACTGTTGATGTTTTCCCTCCTTCTGACTTTGTTTAGTGGTATGGTTTTCTTCTCTAAATAAAAGTCTAAACTCAATTTAATCAATAGCTTTTTATTAAGATCCTTTTCTTATCTTGCTACATTAATTTATCTTATGCATAATATCCAAAGTTCTTATATATCTTTCAAGTTTTTTTTTAAATCTTGCTTTTGCATTTATCACATGATTTGGATTTTGTGTTATGGATTGTTCTTCCCTATGTTAGAAAGAGAGCTCCTATTCTCTAATATTTGGAGGATATACTCACAACTAAGTTTTTTTAAGGGTATATTAAAGAGTTTCTAGCTTGCAAAAGTTAAAAAGGAAAGAGGCCAATGAAGCCAAATTAAAAAGAAAGCTATATACACAAAAGTGTATCAAAGAATCAAAAGATGCTCAAAAGAGCCAATCGAAATGACAAGATGCATAAATTGAGCCCACTAGATGCAAGCTATTCTCTCTTTGCTAAAACTCTTAAAACTTAGAAAACTCATTGATTATGTAATGCTTTCAAAGACTTGATTTCAATTTCCATGATTGAGAAAAATTACTTTGGTTTATTAATTATGAGATATTTTCTTTGTAAACAAGTCTTGAATGGATTTTCTTATCCAATTTAGTTATTCTGAGTTAGATCTCTATTTTCCAAAAGAATTTTGTACCCTGAAGGATATTCGATCTAGGGTTAATAAAATCAGAAGTTCTACCTTCTTCTGATTAGGATTTGTTAAACTCCTTGATCTCTTGGAACTTTAAAAGTTTAACTTTTTGAAAAATTCTCATATGATGCCTCCATAAAACAACAAAAAAAATTATTAGAAAAATTAAAATCCAAAAATATTCATTTTTTTATTTTCCTTGTATTTTTGTTTTTCTTTTTGACTGTTTTTCTATTATTTTATTTTTGAGGGCCTTGATCATCACCATCTTTTCCTTGGTTTTAATTTCTAGTCATATCATCTTGGCCGATATTTTTATCGTCCTGGACGATAGGGCAAATTCTCTTCAAAATCCATCTGCTGACCTTTTTTGTGCTTGCTATTACTTATCATCCTGGCCGATACCCCATCGTCCTTGACGATCTAATCGAACTCTGTAGCAATCATGATGATAGTCCTGGCCAATATAATATTTTGTCTGGGCGATGCAATTTATGTGCATCGTCCTGGCCGATACACTGGATCGTTCTGGACGATCCACGTGTCAGCACGTTTAAATCTTTAAATTCAGCCCCGGATGATCCATTATTGGACAATCGGCCGGGCCGATCCACTGTTCGTCCTGGACGATACACGTGGAAAGAATTTAAAACATTTTAACTTCGGCTGGTACAATCAATTATTGTGCATCATCCTGGACGATACACCTAATCGGCCCGGATGATCTACTTTTTCAACGGTCGTCCGGATTGACTCCTCGGACCAATCATCTGTGTCTAATCGGCCTGGCTGATATCTGATCGGCCTAGACGATCGAACAGCCTTGTTGACCAATCGGCCTGTACGTAATTATTGAGCCATATTAGCCTGGACGATTATGCGATCGGCCAGGACGATATGGCCGTTTCTTTAAATTTTGGCCGATCTAGCCACGGCTTTGCACTTCATCCCCTCTCCTCTTGCATCTCCTTGCTAATCCCTTGCTATGGCTGGTGGGAACGTGTCCAACAAACTTCTGGGAGTTCCTCGAGGGCTAGGATTGACCGTCGTTTCAGGGAAGCAGAAGATGAAGCCGCCTACCATCGTTACAAAGAGTATGGGATTACCATCTCTAGAATCATCAATCCTGCCCACATCTCATACCCGGTAATGGATATTTTTGCTCACACCTCCCTTTGCTTCATTGTATCTCTTGCTTTCCCTTTCAATACCGAGTTTCTTCTAGAGTTTTTTGCAAACCTTCGCATTAACCCTACCTTCACAGCCCTGACCTCCTATGTGAATCGACGCCCTGTCGAAATCACATATCAGGATTGTGTTGATCTTTTACAGCTATCCACCATCGGGGATAAGCTGCACTTAATCGCCTCAGATCCTGATCTTGATTGGTCCACGGCAAACCACTTCCTACGCTAAACCAATGCACCTTACCATGTTGGAGAGACTAGCTCTTTAGTCAAAGATGCTAGGACAATCCAACATGTCCTTCGCACCTCCATAATTCCAAAAGCCGGGGACCAAATCCACATCACCCCTCTACTTTCCCTCACTACTTTCTACATCATGTCTCATAAAGAATTCAATACTGCAGATTTAATCTTTCGATACATTGATCACTTAACCACAATCCACGATCCGGGCCACAAGAGGAAACCCAATCTAGCCTTAGGACACATCATAGCCTATGTCCTTGAAACAAAATACCAACTTCAGTATCCTATTCCACCAAACCTCCCAACTCCCTTCTACTCAAACAGTTCCTTCAGTACCCTTCACAATACTCGTCTTCACCCTGAGGAACCTCGGGGGGCTAGAGAGGAGGAGGCTCCCGCTCACGCTCCCTTTCCTGACCCTGTTCCTCTCCACCAGCACTCACCGGTTGATCAGTTGATTGAGAGGTTTGATCGATGGGAGACCCACTTTGACGCCTACGTTGCTGCACAGGAGCAGCAACACTCTGAGAACATTGCTCGCTACGAGCAGCACCGCACTAAGGATTTAGCCAGATTTGATAACTACATGACTCAGCAGCAGCAGCAGCAGCATGACCAGGACATCGCTTGGTTCAATGCTCAGTTTACCACGCTTGCTAGCTACTTTCAGCAGCCACCTCCACCACCTCCATCTAATGATCAGGGTCCTTCGTTCTTTTAGTCTATGTTTTTCTGCTGTTTGTTTCCTGTTTTATGTAGTTTGCTTGTTAGTCTTTGTTTTTTATGATGTTTTCTTTTGTATTTGAACCCTCTTTTTGTGATGACAAAAGGGGGAGTAGGGTGTGGTAGGAAAAGTTGTTTTTGTTGGGTTTGTAACTTTGAAATTCTAATGGACTTTGTTGGATATTTTCCTACTTGTGTTTGCCATCATAAAAAAAGGGGAGATTGTTGCAAACCTTATTTCATGGCTTATGTTTTGATGATTGGAAAACCCTAATGATTATCTTGGACTGCCTATTTTTTCTAACATTTCAGGAATTGAAGATTGGACGAACAAACGATGCAAATACAGAAGTGGGTAGGATAGGGTTGAGTCAGTCTGTAATCTATTTTTTCTCTTCTTGAGTTAGTTTGTAATGTTCAAAAGACTGATACTAAGTAACCCTACACACGCACACTTGAGATATTTAGAATCTCTATTTTTCCTCACATCGGCCAGGCCGATCCATTGGATCGTACTGGACGATCGAGTTCAAAACAGAGACTCTAATCAGGATTCTTAATTAAGGCAGCTGTCATTAACATATCGGCTTGGACGATACGTGTATCGGCCAGGACGATAAGCTCAAAATAGAAAGAAGTTGCCGCCATAGACAATTAAGGTATACTTTATTTTTATATTATCGGCCAGGACGATCCTTGATCGGCCTAGACGATATTCACAAATTATGCCTTAATTGATCAGGAAATCAAAGGAGTAATTAAGGATGATTGATACGATCATATCGTCCTGAACGATCGCGGGATTGGCCAGGATGATCCAGTCAAAAAATCTTAAGTTACTTCAGGAAGATAAATATCGGCCAGCTCGTATCCAGAGCTATTGTCAGGATGATTTTCCCATGATTTGTACTGATAGGCCAGGACGATCGTGAGATCGGTCGGGATGATCAAGCTAAATTTCAATCATCCAGGAGTCTATCCAGGGAGATACTCTGGCCGATCTTCTGAGTTTTGTACTGATCGGCCAGGCCGATGTCCATATCGGCCTAGACGATAAAGTCGGCAACTTTCAATTAATGAGCTCCTTTGAAGCTCTTCTATTTAAGAGCTCTTGTTCTACATTTTTGAACACCTTTGGCTGTTGCCTTGACCTGAGAAGGCCTTGAGGAGAGAAAGAGAGAGAGGATCTTGTGAGGGGGAGCTTGTGAGGGGATTCACAAGGGTTGCTTCAAGGATCGCTCTGCTTGTTCTTCGTCTAAAGTTTCTCGTCCGTGGAAGGGTCAGTAGAGATAAGGAGTTAGCTTTTGGTTGTGGTTCTCTGCCAGCTTCAGGAGGAAGCAAAAGGAGATAGGTTCTCTGCCTTGCCGGGGTGGCAAAAAGGAGGTTCTTGTGAGGGCTTCTCCGCCTAGCCGTGGGGGCTAAAGGAGAGTCACTTTTTGTGTAGTGCAATACTTGGAGGGTGCCTCCAAGGAGTGGACGTAGGTCAAGTTGACCGAACCACTATAAATATGTGTGTTCTTATTTTTTCTTCCGTATTTTTTCCACATTTATTTTTTGGGTGTGATTTGGTTTATGTGATTTTCTTTCTTTGTGAAAAGAAATTTTAAAATAGCAATTCACCCCCCCTCTTGGTTAGCTTGGGACTAAGTTCATAAGGGCTTAACATCCCTAACAAACTTTTAAATTTAACTAACTTGTATATTGAAGTTAATTCTAGTTTTAATCTTCAACCTTTTCAAGCTGATGAGGATATGTGTTGCACCCAAAATCTCTTCTATCATGTTAGGGAAATTAAAAACTTGCTGCTATTTTTGAACTCCTTATTTCACCATGTTAGTAAGGAAGCTAATTCCTGTGCTTCTTGGCTTGTTATGTGGGGTTGTAGTCTTGCCTATTTCATTTATGTTATTTTTTCTACTATCCCTACTCCTTTTCATGGTTGCTTAACCTGGATATGTGTGGTATTCCTTATGTTAGTTCTTAAATGTCTATTCTCTTAGTTGACGATCTAATTAGCTTACTTTCTCTACCTGCTTATTAGTTTGGTCTTTTTTTTTGGGCTTCTACATTTCACCTGCTGGTCTACTGAGGTGTTCTATTTTTATCTTGTATTTATGGTGTAGAGGTTCTGCTCCATCTTGGTTTTGGTTTCGGGGTTCTCTTTTGTGGCTCTTGATGGAGGTATTTTATTGCTGGTGGGATGCTCAACTGGAATGGTTTTTTGTTGGATGATTTTTTTTTTAGTCTTTGGGGTTAATTGTGTTGTAACACTTTTGTTATTTGTATATGGTACTCCTTTTCTCATTTTTTGGTTATCTACTTTTGGCATAATTTTGTGACTTCTTATTTAGCTGTTGTCTTTGTGAACTTAGACTTGAGCAATGATTTCTATGGTTATTATGCTGATAGTCTGTCCCATTGTTGCTCTCCTACCTTCATTTTGTGGGGTGCTGGGGCTAATCATGGTGTTCTTGCTAGGCCTTTTCATTTGCTGGTGTAGTTATTATGTGGGTTATTGCCTGTAGGTGGTTGTTGTTTTCTAGTGAGATTATTTGTTCTGGGAATCTGGATAACCCGTGCTTTTTTCTAACCTATTGTTGCTCTCATGTATTCAATTTTTGGGATGCTAGGGGGAACCGTGCATTTTAGACTGGGCTCTCTTATTATGTTGGCAATGTTATTGGCTGGGTTGGTGACTACAAGTGGTTATTTAGCACTTGGGTGCTATTTTGCCTGCTGTGTCACTATTTTTCGAGGTCTAGTGTGGATATTTCTTTTGGGATTCTGGATAACCCATGTTATTATTTTGGGGAACATCTGTTGTGCTGGAAGGGTTTGTCCATGGTGGTTTTGGTTGACCCTGATGGTAGGATTGAGTGGCTTGTGGATTTTCCTAATGAGGCTTGCTATATTAATTGTATTCTGAGCTCTTTAAGTCTTATTTCTAGGGCTGGCTTTACTTGGAGCAAAATTTTCTATGTCTCCTTTTTTGCTAGATGTTATTTCTTTTATTGCTATTATTTAACCTTTATTTTGTTGTGGTGTAGCTTTTCCTTTTTCAACAATTTTTCTTTGCAAGTGGAGTTGTTTGTGGCCGACTTAAAGTTTTTTTTGCAGAAAGATTGAGCCTTACTGTAATCATATTATCTTTTCACTTTTTTTTATGCTTGTTTATAGCATCGTTAGCATGTTACAAGGTGCCTTGTATTTTTGATTAGTGTAGACAATTGGCTCGTAGGTTTTCTTTTGCTTTGTTTTGTAGCTCGGAAGAGCATTAGTGAGCTGATGGTCTCCTGTAAAGACTCTATAACTATTTTTTTATATTAAATCGTAGGCCCCTTTGTGGGTTTTAATTTAAATATAAATATATATATATATATATATATATATATATATATTAGATATTATTTATGTTTTGTGAACTAACAAATTGTAGGCACAATACTCAAGAAGACCAAAAGACTTAAGAGTGGGAAGGTTAGGATGTCAAGTCAAAAGATTCAGTATTTTTATTTACTTTAATTTTCTATTTTATCGATTCAAGCCGTATTAGAGTGTATGCAAGTGGGTGACCATGCACACACATACAAGGGGAGAGAGAAATTTTTTTCTAAAATTATTTTTTTAGAACTAATCATACTATACAAATTTATTTCATACTATACTATCAGTTGTTTCATAGAATGGTTTAACGACTACTTAAAATCTCATGTTCAATAAATCGATCTTATTGCACGATATATATATATATATATATATATATATATATATATATATATATATATATATATATATATATATATATATATATATATATATATATATATATATATATGATTTGTTTTTTCATTATCAAAGCCCTAGCCACCTGATTAATTTAAGTAAGATTATAAAATTGGGGAAAAAACTTATCATATTATACGATGAAAGTTGTACTATACAAAAATTTAAAATCTTGTTAAAATTAACCCTCGTGTTTAGTTAATCAAATTTTATTTAAATTAATAATACAAGATGATTGACATAGATGAATTCTAGTTTTCCTAGAGTTTGTACCAAACGAAACCAAGTTTTTTAAGTTGATTGTAATGTACGATAGTATTATTAGACTGGATGATTCACCTAAAAACCATAGAAGATTTTTTTATCATCTCAGGAATCATCCCTTATGATCAAAGAAAATTAAATTGATCATACTAGACAATCTATGGATTGTACTGTACTATATGTTCATAAAAGTTGAACCATTCTTTTAAATAATTTTTCACATCGTACTGTAATGACTAGTTTTGAATTGATCGTACTATATGAATTTGGATTGTATTATACAAACAGAAAATGACCAACTTGAAATTTTAGGGTTTCTTGAAGCCTATTATAAAATTAATTCTTTAACCGTATTTCAAGAGAGATATAGAGAGGAATATGGTTGAATAAGGAACTCTGAGAGGGAGCTTTTGGAGAAATTTAGGGTTTTGTGAGAGGAAGTAGAAGGTGAGCTTGAGCGTGAGAGAGAAGTAGTGTGAGGGGTATCACACAGTTTCTCTGGGCTAGCTGAGCGCTTGCTCCTCTTGTGGCCTTAGTGAATCTTGTGGAGCTCTCTAGGGAGAGAGGCTTCTTAGTCCATCCTTGAGGTTCTCTGTCTTCTCTAGGAGGCAAAAAAAGGAGTCATGGTTCTCTGTCTATGAAAGGAGTTTCGGTCCTCTACCGCACCGGGTTGGTGGAAGAGAGTCTGTGAGGGCTTCTCCTCCTTGCTGAGGGAGCAAAAGGAAAGCCACTTTGTGTTAGTGTAATACTCAGAGTGGAGGACTTTGGAGAGTGGACATAGGTTATGGTTTGACCAAACCATTATAAAATTAGGTGTGTTCTTTCTGATTTTATTTTTTACATTTTACTTTTTGCACTTCATCTTTATTATAACGGCTTAATGAATTTTTGAGATCTATGATCATTTGTATAATTTATAATTTCATCATCATTACTAAAACTATTATTAAAGTTCTATCTTTTGCATTGTGAAATTAATTTTCCTATTTTTTAATTTTGAAAAATCTACAAAAAATAGTACTCATATTTAGGATTATTTTTAGAAGTACCAATTGACCCCCCCCCCCCCCCCCCCCCCCCCCTCTTGGCACATCTCATACTTTCAAGTGGTATCAGAGTGGGGTCTCAAAAATTGAATTTTACAAAACCTTGAGATAAATGATCAATGACACATTTTGGTAATCGTAACACTATGGAGTGTTATTCAATTACATGTCCTCCTTTATTTGAAAATATCTCATTTGATTTTTAGAAAATTTGCATGTCTACATTTCTGTAATCCATTGACTATAAATTTGGCATATGATTCAAATTGGTTACTTTCCTCCATCAAAATAACTGGAGCAAAGGTAAAGGCCACAAATCTATTAAACTTTCATCTAATACAATTTACTTTGTGTAGAAAACTATGTCACCTTCGAGCTGACTACCCCAACCTGAAGACTTGCCCAAATAAAGAGAAGGATAAAGAAAATCCAAAGTATAAAAAGGGTAAGAAAAAGACATAAAAAGCTTTTTGGGCCAACCCTACCTCATAATCATTAAAATAAGAAACAAATGAGGAGGTAACAATTTTTTTTCTAATGGCTAATGATAATCTTGATCAATCTAGTCATGAAGTGGTATATTAACCCTCTTAAGACAATTTACTTATTATTTCTAAAAATATTCATGATTCGTATAAGAAGCTTAAGAAATTGCATGCTAATCTTAATACTGAAATTTTTACTTTACAAAAAGAGCATGCAAGTTTAATTATCAAGCACTCTATGTTAGATAGCAATCATATGACTTTATTAGATAAGTTTGATATACTAAATAAGAAGCATATTGATTTATCATATGCACACAATTCCTTGAAAACCTTATATATTGAGCTAGAAAAAGTATTTAAGGATTTAGAAGAACTTGCATGTCAATTAGATAGCAGTGAGCATGCATTAAAATGGGAAGTGGCCAGCTATGAAAGTGCAAAGAAATATTTGCAAGCAAAAATTACTGCCCTTGAAAATAATAAACCACCACTTTCAATAGCTCAGTGGTACAACCCCTTAATAAAACATGCATCACATAAACCTAAGAAGAGTCACCATCACACACATAGGCTAATGAACCCATTCCATAGTATTACGTGTTATTTTTATGGCATGTTAGCATATATAGCATGCACTTGCAGTATCCACCATAGGATAAATTTAGTGTGGAGGTCTAAATTGCATTTATCATAGTATAACATGCATACATCTTGTTCATTCAAGCATAAGGTGGAACCCAAAATCACTTAGGTTTCCAAATATAATCTTTGAATAACATTATAGGGGTGCTATCACAAAAGACCTAGTTAGACCTTTTAGTATCTGGATAGTGGCTACTCGAGGCATATGACTTGTGATATATAGTAGTTCATCACACTAGAGGCTAGGTTAGGAGGAAAAGTGACATTATGAGACAATACCAATATGAGAGTAGTTGGATCAGGTATAATTGGAAACACTAAACACTTTATGATTGAAAATGTTTTGTTAGTTGATGGTTTAAAGCATAACTTGTTAAGTATTAGTCAACTATGTGACAAAAGATTTGATGTGAAATTTCTTTCTAGCAAATGCATGTTTAACTTAGGTGATAAACTTGTGTTAGAAAGAAAATGGATGAAAAATGCTTATATGTTAGACTTCAATTGTATTGAACATTCAAATTTCTTTTGTTTAAAAATAATAATTGGTGAATCTTGGCTATGGCATAGGAGACTATGCCATGCTAGCATGAAAACACTTAGGCATATCACTAAAAAAAACTTAGTTAGAGACATACATAAGTTAGACTTCACTAATGACCACCTATGTGATGCTTGCCAACTAGAAAAATAATTAAAATAATCATTTCATTCAATTAAGGATATCAACACCTTTAGGACAATAAAAATCTTACAAATGGACCGATTAGTAGAACCAGCCTATGAGGAAAGACTTATGGATTTGTGATTGTATATGACTACTCTATACTCACTTGGGTAAGATTTCTAGCATATAAGAGTGAGTTATTTAAGGAATTTAGGACCATATCCACTTGGATTCAAAGGAAATTAGGATGTAAAATTTCAATAATTCATAGTGATTATGGTAGAGAGTTTAAAAATGATAGGTTTGAATCTTTTCTTTTAAGAGATAGGAATATAATATAATTTCTCTACCCTATTGACTCCCACATAACATAAAAGTTGAAATGAAAAATAGAACCTTGGTGGAAGCTACTAGGGCAATGCTAGCTGAATATTCACTCCCTAGGTATTTTTGGGCAAAAGTAGTGAATATTACTTGCTATGTTTTAATAGGGTGAATATTAGATCCAAGTTGAATAAAACACCATATGAACTACTAAAGGGTAGGACACCCAATCTATCTTACCCACATATTTTTGGATGTAAATGTTTTATCCTAATCAATAGAAAGTCACCCTTGGTAAAATTTGATCCTAAATCTGATGAATGAGTCTTCTTAGGTTATTCATCGATAGGTAAAGCCTATAGAATCTTTAATAAAATGACCCTAGTAGTAGAAGAGTCTACCCTTGTGGTATTTTATGAATTAGATAAGACCTCTAAATCTAAACATGAAGAAGAAGAAGAAGAAGAAGAAGAAGAAGAAGTGGAGGTCATTTATGTGGTAGAAACCATTACAAGAGGAGATACAATAGAACCTCAGGAGAAACTGCCTAGAGATTTGAGATATTCTTCTAGTCATCCTAAAGAGGTTATCTTAGGAGCCCATCTGAAGTTGTAAGGATTAGGCATAGACTTAGGAAGGAGGTTAGTCCTTTTGTATTTATTTCCATGATAGAACCCACCAATATTGATCAACCCTTACGAGATGAATTTTAAATCTTAGCAATGCAAGAAGAGATCAACCAATTTATAAGGAATGATGAGTGGGATCTTAGCAATCCTTAGTTTCTTGGTCCAATAGAAAATAAAATTTAGTAGCCCTCTCCATAGTTGAGGCAGAATATATAGTAGTAGGGAGTTGTGTTGCTCAAGTCTTATGGCTAAAGCAACAACTATTAGACCTTAGACTACCTGTAAGGACAATTCCAAGTATGTGTGACAATACTAGTGTAATTTACATATCCAAAAATCTAATTCAATGCTCTTGAAAAAAACATATAGATTTTATGCATCATTTCATAAGAGATCATTTAGCCAAGAGAGATAAAAAATTGCACTACATATATATAGAAGATCAATGGGCAGACATATTCACAAAACCCCTAGGCTAACACCTTTAGTACCTTGAGAACAAAATTAGGTGTCATAAACATTCATGCTTAATCCAAAAGAAATCAAGAAAAAAAAAATGCCATTTGAAAGCATTTGTGATATGTGTTTAAATTGTGTGAGTATTTATTTCTGTTCTGTTTGTTGTTGTTTGTTTAAAAAAGAATTGTTGGTCCTATATATTTCTTGATCATCTCATACGCACTTCATTGCACCACAGCAATAATTAAAAAATTTTTAATCATTCTATAATATTTACATTCGTACTGTATGATATGCACATAAGCACAAATCAAAACCATTCATAGAATTATCGGCCCCAATTTAGTTAGTGGTACACTTATCTTACTGTATAATAGCTCTTTTCATAATATAAAATCCACGTGTCATTAACTATTCAGGAATTCAATCTGTTTGGTATGAAATTATAGCCAGTTGTATTGTATGATACCTCCCTTCATACTGTACAATACACATGTCTAAATAGATAGGGATGAATTTAATTTGGCTGGTATGATAATAATTGAAGTTCATACTATACAAATACATGTTCATATTGTATGATACTTTTTATCAATGTTGTACAGATGAACCCTCGGGATGAACAAAATTTTCTTATGATCATCCAATATGATAATGATCATATTGTATGATTTGACTACTTTTCTTGATAGACCGTCAGACAAAATAACTCTTTGATCGTACTGTATGATACCCAGATCATACTATACAATTTCTCAAAAATTCTATAAAATTGGAGTTTAAACTAGTTTAATTCATCCAACCCTTCTGCAAACTTCTACTTTCTAAGTTGTCCTACTCAATGGCTGGTGGAAGTAAGCAATGTTGCCTTACCTCGAGAAGTTTTTCCTCTCATTGCTTAGGGGATGATTGATTTTTAACTACTGCAATGAAGAAGCATATCACTAATACAAAGAAGCCCAAATCACACCATCATGCTTACTAAATCAAAACATCCTACACCTTCAAGTGAAGAGTCTTTTAGACACCACTACATTCCAATTCCTCCTAACTCTAGCCTTTCCCTTCCACTCTAAAATTCATTATAAATTATTAGCAAAACTTATGATCAATGGTGACGTCTCTTTAATGAGATCCTATGTCTTCCATCGCAATGTTGAATTCACAAAAGGAGATTTAGGAGAACTCCTCTACCTTAAAATTGAGGGAGTTTGACCCCATTCTATGGCTTCCATTTTGATTGGAGTAGCATCAATCTAACCATTAGTAATTCAACATTAAATCAACACCAACCTTAGTCCAATCATTAAATCACAATACAAGGATTATCTAGTATGTCCTTCATACTTCGATTATTCCTTAGTTAACTATTTTATCAGGATCCACACTCATTTTGATGAATCTCAATTGCTGATTGATTACATTCCAAATTTAACTTCCATAAGACTCCCTTCTATAAAAATAAATCAAAATATGGGTGTAGGACCCATCATTGCCTATATCTTAAAAAAAATATATGAAATCACTTATCATATACCTCCAAAAAATATTCCAATATTCTATATGGATGCTTCCTTTTGTATTATTTTTCATTGGGGTTAGGACCTAGATGAGCCAGACTTTAATGAGATAGGAGGAGATGCCCCATCACCAGCACTAGGTCCAATGGCTCCAAAACTAGCACCAGCCCCTCACCGTTACCCATATGAGGAACTGATATAGTGTTTTGACCATCTTGAGTCCCTCCTAGACCAATAATAAATTCAATATGATGAAAAAATAGAATGACTTAAGGAACAGGTTGACTCAATTCAGACTCAATTTTCCTCCATTAATAACTACTTCCAACAATACCAACCACCACCTGATCGAGGACCATCTTACATTTAGTTTTGTGCTGCATTTATATTTTTTGTACTACTTCCTTTTTTCATTTTTTTTGTATCTCCTCTTTTTGGTGATGTCAAAAGGGGGAGAACATGTTTGGTTATTTAACTTTGGTTGTATGTTTGTATGTTTTTTGTTTAAAAGAAATTCTTGCTTTATTTATTTATTTTGTATTATTCCTATATATATATATATATATATATATATATATATATATATATATATATATATATATATATATATATATATGAAATAAAAGCAAAAATAGTGGCATGAAATACCTATTTTTATGACATATTTAACTCAGTAAGGGGAAGCTTAGGATGAAAAATATTTCAAGCTATAATTCAACCAAATTTGTTTGGCATCATAAAAAATGGGGAGATTTTCACAAATCTAGGATCCCTAATCTATGATTTTGATGATGATAAACCATATTGATTGAATTATACATTCTTAAAAAATATATTGGATATTATTTATGTTTTGTGCACTAATGAGTTATAGGTATAATACTCAAGATTGCCAAATGACTCAAGAGTGGGTAGGTTAGGATGTCAAGTCAAAAGAGTATGTATTTTCATTTTTTTTTTAATTTTCAATTTTCTTATGATTGGACACAATAGAGTGTATACAAGTGGGTAACCACACACACACACAAGGGGAGAGAGAAATTTTTTCTAAAATTAAAATTTTTAGAACTAATCTTATTGTACGAATTTAATTCATATTGTACTATCAATTGTTTCAGAGAATAGTTTAATGGCTGCTTGAAATTTCATTTTCTGTAAACTAATCATATTGTATGATTTGTTTCATTATAAAAACCATAGGCACCATATTTATTTAATTAAGATTGTAAAATTGAATTTTTGAATTCATCATATTGTACGATGAAAATCATACTGTACAAAAATTTGAAATCTTGCTAAAATAACCCCCATGATTAGTCACTCAAATCATGGTTTAATTAATGATACTATATTATATTTTATGTTGTCCATCATACTAGATGATTGATAGAGATGAATTTTCATCATCCCAGAGTTCATACCAAATGAAACCATGATTTTCAACCTAATCATACTCAACAATAGTTTTATTGTACTAGATATTCACTTAAAAACTAGATACAAATTTTTTACATCGAGGGAATTGTCCTATATGAGCAGAACAAATTAAACACATTGTGCTAGATGATCTATGGATCGTACTATACGATATGTTCATAAAAATTGAACAGTTCATTTAAATGACTTTTCACATCATATTAGACGGGGCTAGTTTTGAATTAATTATACTATACAAATTTGGATCATACTGTACAAAAAAAATATGGCCAAGTTGAAATTTTAGGGTTTCATGGAGCCTATTATAAAAGTAATTATTTAACCATTATATAAGAGAGGTGGAGAGAGGAATGTGGCTGAAGAAAGAACTCTAAGAGGGAGCTTTTGGAGAAAATTAGGGTTTATGAGAGGGAGTAGAAGCTGAGCTTTATTATGAGGGAGAAGTAGTGTGGGGGGTATCACATGGTGTTATGGTCTAGCTGCAAGCTTGCTCCTCCTATGGCCTTGATGAGTCTTCTGAGAGCTCTCTAAGAAGAGAGGCTTCTTAGTCCATCCTAGAGGTTCTCTACCTTCTCTAAGAGGGAGAAAAAGGAGTCAAGATTCTCTATCTGTCAAAGGAGTTTCAGTCCTCTCCCTCATCGGGTTGGTGAAAGAGAACTTGTGGAGGCTTATCCACCTTGCCGAGGGAGCAAAAGGAGAGTTACTTTGTGTTAATGCAATACTCGGACTGGAGGACTCCTGGGAGTGGACATAGGTTATAGTTTAAGCAAACCACTATAAAATCTAGTGTGTTCTTTCTAATTTTATTTTTTACTTTTTACTTTTTGCACTTCATCTTAATTATAATTGCTTGATGAATTTTTGAGATCTATGCTCTATTGTGTAATTTAGAATTTCATAAATATTAATGAAAATATTGTTAACATTGTAGCTTCTATATTGTGAAATTAATTTTCTTATTTCTAAATTTTGAAAAATCTAAAAAAAATAGTACTCCATTGTAAAATTATTTTTAAAAGCACCAATTCACCCCCCCCCCCCCTCTTTACGCATCTCATACTTTAATATCAATCACTTGAAAACATCCAAAGCGTTTGAACCCATGGATTGGTTACAATCTTAATCCCTTAATAAAAACCCATGTCCTTTCAAACTCTCCATAGCTTTCCCTTGGCTCCCATTAGTAAGTCTCTAACTGAAATGGCTACTAGCTTAGGCTTAGGTGACAAGATTCTCTCACCTATAAATACCAAGGATTGAAAGTCTAGGATGTCATGATGCTCTATTTTAAATTTTATTAAATTTGGATGATTGTATTGATAGATAAAAGCATATCAAATCTTAGTTCATATTGAACTAAGATTTTGGGCATGATCTAGACCATTTAATAATGCATATATTTTGATCGTACTGTGCAGATCACATTAGATAAATCCCTATATATGGAGGGTTTCAAACCCTTGACCTCTATCTAACTTGTATATGTAACTTGGCACAATCAGGCCTGTTGATCCCTCTTGTAGTTGTCCCAGCAACTCAATAAAGCCTCTAACATGGTTAAGCCAAGCGAATGTAGCATGCCATGTGTCATACCAATGATTGTTGCAAATTTGTTTACATAGATTATGATTTTGATTATAGCAACCAATCTTGTTTTTTTATGACTACCTTGCCTACTGACATTTTAGGACCATAAGATTAGACGGCAATCGGAACCTACTCAAGATTAGGTAGACTAGATCTGAGTCAGTTTGTAATGTACTTTTTCACTTTCTTGAGTCAATTGTAACCTTTGAAGTGTTTGATGCTAAGTAACCCTACACATACACACACTTGAGTGATTTTGCTGTCTGAATTAGAGTTTTCTATTTTTTTACTCACATCATCCTGAATGAAACTTATATCGGCCTGGACGATCAGGTCAAAAATAAAAACCTTAATTAGGGAATCCTGGTTAAGCAGTCTTCATTAAGCAAATCATCCTGCACGATCCTTGTATCGGCTAGGACGATAGGCTCAAATTAGAAAGAATCAACCACCATGATCAATTTAGGTATTCTTTATTTTAAATTATCAGCCAGGATGATCTCCAAATTGGCTTGGACGATGAATCACAATTATTCCTAAATTAATATGGCAATTATGGAAAGCAATTAAGGCTGATTAATATGATCACATCGGCCGGGCCGATCGTAGAATCGACCGGGACGATGTCCTGGATGATTGACATTGGCCAGCATCTATTCTGGGCGATGTTCAAGATGATTGTACTCAAATTTGAACTAATCAGCCAGGAAAATATTGAGATTGGCCTGGACGATGTAACCAATTTTCTTCTAATTGTGCCGACTAATTGAGCTTATTTTGTACTGATCGGCAAGGATGATATTTCTATCATCCTGGACGATAATGTTGGTTCTTGAAATTCTATTTAAAGGACCCAAATTTTCTCATGCATTATGATCTTTTGCTGCTGTCTTGACCTGGGAGAGCCTAGAAGAGAGAGAGAGAGAGAGAGAGAGAGAGAGAGAGAGAGAGAGAGAGAGAGAGAGAGAGAGAGAGAGAGAGAGAGAGAGAGAGGGAGGGAAGATTTTGTGAGGGGGAGCTTGTGAGGGGGATTCACAAGGGTTGCTCCAAGCATTGTTCCACTTCTTCTTCCATTAGATTCTCTTATCCTTGGAAGGATTGGGAGAGGTAAGCTTCAACAATCAATCAAGGTTCTCTTCCTGCTTTAGGAGGAAGCAAAAGGAGTCAAGGTTCTCTGCTTGCTTCAGGAGGAAGCAAAAAGAGTTGGGTTCTCTGCCTTGCCAGGGGTGGAAAAAAGGAGGTTTTGTAAACGCTTCTTCTCCTTGCTGTGGGAGAAAAAGGAGAGTCACTTTTGTAGTGCAATACTCGAAGGGCGCCTCCGGGGAGTGTGAAAGTTTGTTAGGGATTTTAAGCCCTTATGAACTAGCTCAAGGCTAACAAAGAAGGGGGGGGGGTGAATTAGTATTTAAAAAATCTTTTAACCAAAACACAACAAAGCTCAAACCAAAATCACCACGGAAAATAAGTGCAAAAAAATTAAATGCATAAGCAGTAAAAAGAACACAAAGGTTTAGAATGGTTTGGTCAACTCAACCTATGTCCACTCCCCGGAGGCACCCTCCGAGTATTGCACTACCAATGTGACTCTCCTTTTGCCCCACAGCAAGGTGGAGAAGCCCTTACAAAAAACCTCCTTTTTTCCACCCCGGCAAGGCAGAGAACCCAACTTCTTTTGCTTCCTTCTGAAGCAGGCAGAGAACCTTGATCGATCGCTAAAGCTTACCTCTCCCAACCCTTCCAAGGATAAGAGACTCTAGTGGAAGAAGAACTAGAACAATGCTTGGAGCAACCCTTGTGAATCTCCCTCACAAGCTCCCCCTCATAAGATCCTATCTCTCTCTCTCTCTCCCTCTCTCTCTCTCTCCTCTAGGCTTTCTCTGGTCAAGACAGCAACAAAAGATTGTTCAAAATGTTGAACAATAGCTCTTAAATAGAAGAGCTTCAAAATAGCTCATTAATTACAAGCTGCCGACATTATCATCCAGGATGATAGGTATATTGTCCTGTACGATCAGTGCAATTTAAGCCTAATCAGTCGGGACGATCTGAGATGAATAGAAGAAAGGTGTTCTTTTCATCTAGGACGATAATAAATCATCTTGTATGATTAGTTCAAATAATAGACTATCGGCCAGACAATCGCTCTAAAAAGAGTTCTAGATAACTCCAAAATAGCTTGATCGTCCGAGCTGATCTCACGATCGATCTGGACGATTAGTTCAAATCAGAGAAAAATCGTCTAGAGTATCGCCAAGAATTTGAGCTGGCCAACCCTGATCGTCCAGACCATCACCCAGAATTTGAGCTGTTCGTTAACGATCGTCCAGGAGTAACTAAGGTTTTTTGAACTGATCATCCCGACCGATCTTGCGATCGTCCAGGATGATGTGATCGTATCAATCATCCTTAATTGCTTTCCTTAAATGCCAGATTAATTTATTCATGATTGTATAATATCGTCCAAGCCGAAACAAGATCGTCCTGGCCGATTTCCATAAATAAAGAATTCCTAAATAGATCATGGCGGCTGATTCTTTTTATTTTGAGGCTATCATCCTGGCCGATACAAGTATCATCCAGGACGATCGGCTAATGATGGCTTCCTTAACAAAATGTCCTGATTAGGGTTTTTATTTTGAACCCGATCGTCCAGGACGATAATAATATCGTCTGGGAAGATGTGAGTTAAAATAGAAATTCTAAGTCAGACAGAAAAATCACTCAAATGTGTGTATAGGGTTACTTAGCATTAGAACACTTCAAGGATTAAAATTGACTCTAGAAAGGGAAGAGGAAAATTACAAACTGACTCAGACCTAATCTACCAAATCTTGAGCTAGTTCCGATTGCCATCCGATCTTGTGGTCCTGAAATGTTAGTAGCCTAGGCAGTCATAGAGAAACAAGAGTGTTTGCTAACATCAAAATCATAATTCATGAAAACAAATTTACAACAACCTCCACCTTTTTGATGATGGCAAATACTTCGATGATCCAAAACAGTAGTTCAAATTTTTGGAATAAAATAGTGCAAACACAAACATACAGTGCGAACACAAACATACTACTCCCCCTTTTGACATCTCAAAAAGGAGGAGGAAACTAAAAAATAAAGTAAACAAACCTTAAAAATTTCTTTTTAAAATTTTTATTTTAATTTTTTTTTTAACCAAGGCTTGAATATGATGTAGTCTTCCATGTGATTGATTTTAAAAAATTATAAGTTAATGATTTAACAACATAAAAAATCTAAAAAATGGTACAATATCCGATCATGTTAACCCTAAGCTCAAACTTTTTTAGGGTAAAATTGTGTATTGAAATTAATGACTTAACTCAAAAAAAATTAATTGGATATGAAAAAAGGATCAGTTCACCACTTGGTTTCAGAAAAATATCTTATAGAATAATGTATCAAAGTAATTATGTCACAATTGCAAAAATTCAAAATCCATCATTTGATTTTATCAAGGGATACATGAAATCTTCTAAGTTTTAAAAGTTTTGAAAAGAGAGGAGAGCTTACTTCTGGTGGGCTCATTTTATGCCTCTTATCAATTTGAATGGCACTTTGCGCTTCTTTTGATTTTTGATACACTTTGTGAATTTTTTTTCAATTTGGCATCATTGCTCATCTTTATTTTTTGGCATCATTGGCCAAATTTTCTTATTTTTGCAAGCTACATTCTCTTTCAAAAACTCTTTAAATAATCTTAGTTGTGAGTATATCTTCTAGATATTAGAAAAGAAAAACTCACTCTCTAATATAGAGAAGAACAATCCACAAATCAGAATCAATAATCGTATGAATAAATGCAATGACAAGGGTAACGAGGAATTCTTGATGTGACAAAAAGACTTGATCATTATAAATACAAGATAGATTTGCTATAGCAAGGTTAGAAAAGGTCTTAATTGCATACTCTATTTGTTAATTTGAGATAGACTATTGATTAGAAAAGAAAACTGTGCCACTAAAATATGTTAGAGAAAGAGACACAATCAACGGTATATTCTTATCTTTTAATAGATTAAGAGATATAAAACATTGACTACAAATTTTTAAAAGAATGAATAAGGCATACGATATCATTTCAGTGATGATTTAAAAAAAATAAATTTAAGGAAAAAAAATAAAGCATAAAAAACAAAACAACAAACAAAAAAACTAACAAAAATATAAAGTAATAAAAAAAGAAAAGAAGAAGAAAGAAAAAGAAAAGCAAATAAAAATCAAGTTCATGCATTTACGTCAATCACACCCAATCTGGTCCTTAAAGAGTTGAAAGTGTCGAAGGTTAGTGGTTTAGTAAAGATGTCAGCCAGTTAATTTTCAGTTGTCACAAGGTGTAACTTAATGTCCCCCTTCGTCACATGGTCTCTAATAAAGTGATGTCTAATGTCAATGTGCTTAGTCCTTGAATATTGGATATGATTCTTAGAGATGCAGATGGCACTAGTGTTGTCATAAAAATTGAGATGGTGCAGACAAGTAATCCTAAATCAAATACCTATTGTTTTAACCAAAGGACTAGGCCACACAATTTCCTAAAGCAATGTACTCAGCTTCAGTAGTGAAAAGTGGAACAGAGTTTTGCTTTTTACTAGACCATGAGACCAAAGACTGTCCTATGAATTGGCAAGTTCCATAAGTGTTTTTTCTATCCACCTTACATCCTGCAAAATCAGAATCAGAAAATTCAATTATCTCAAAAGAAGTGTTGTGCATATGGTACCAAATTCCTAAGCTTTGGGTCCCTAAAAGGTAACTAAGAATTCTCTTAACTGCAGTAAGGTGGGATTCCTTAGGGTCAGCTTGAAATCTAGCACAAAGACAAACACTAAACATTATATCAGGTCGGCTAGCAGTCAAGTAAAGTAAAGATCCAATCATGCCTCTATACTTCTTCTTATCAACAGACTTACCACTTGGGTCCTTATCCAACGGAACACTAGAAGTCATGGGAGTATTAATTGGCTTGGCTTTATCCATCTCATACTTCATCAAAATGTCATTTATATATTTTGATTGATGTAGAAAGGTTCCATCATCTAATTGTTTTATGTTAAACCCCTAAAAGTAGGACAACTCTCCCATCATACTCATCTCAAACTCTCTACTCATTAGTTTAGAAAATTCATCACAAAGTTTCTTATCAGAAGATCCAAAAAGTATGTCATCCACAAAAATCTGAATAATGAGCAAATCATCTCCAACTATCCTTAGAAAAAGAATTGTGTCTACACTCCCCTTAATAAACTCCCTTTCTAGTAAGAATGTACTAAGCCTCTCATACCAAGCTCTGGGTGCCTACTTTAAACCATATTGTTGACCTCATTTTTGTATGAGGTCACTAAGGCCCTTCCAAACTTCAGATCAATTCTAGACCTTAGGGCCTACTCTAGACCTTAAGATCCTTTCCTAGAGCTAGATCTTATGATCCACTCCAGACCTTAAGATCCTTTCCTAGAGCCAGACCTTAGTATCCATTCTAGAGCCCAAGATTTCCTTAGATCCTAGATCTTATGACCAATCTAGACTCAAATCAATCCCCACCCTTGATCAACTTCGACCTCAAATCAATTCCTACCTTTGATCAACACCAACTTCAATTTAATTCCTACCCTTGATCAATTTAAATCTCAAGCTTCATTCAACTCAAATCCCAATTAATTCAAATTTCAAACATATCCAAACTTTGATTCAATCCACTTGAGAACCCAAATTTTAATCTAGATTTTGATTCCACCTTTGAACTAGCTTTGACCCTATCCATTCATTAACAGTCACCACATGATTGTAAATGATTTGGATACTCCAACATTAATCATTCAAACTTAAAATCCAATCCAAACCCAGAAATCCAGACTCAAATCCAAAGTCTTAAGGCCTTGTCCTAAAGACCTTTTTCAAAGATTTTTTCAAACATTTCAAAACCCAGTCAAATGGCCTCTGATTCAGGGTCTATCACTTACAAAGTGATAAGACATGTCTCTAGAGGCTACCCTCCAACTTTGAGCCCATTCTGAGGTCTCTAACCCCAGAATCTGAATTAAAATTCAAAGGCTATAAAACCTTCAAATATTTACAGCCTATGCCATTGGACTTAACACCTTGGAGATTTTGACCTTGGAGTCCTTATCAAAGCCTCCAATCACTTCCAAACCCTTGATTGTAACCCATTGAGCAGTAAACTGCATTTTTCAGACCCATTTTTTATCGTAGTTGACCAATGAGTCAAGATTGACCAAAATACCCCTATGGGATTTCAAATGCCCATTTCAACTCAAATCAATTCCAAACTCTTTGAAACCACTTTCAATGAGTTTCAAATATCAAACCCAACTTGTTGAGCTCAAACCCAGACCTTGGGTCAACTTGGTTGACCAAGTCAACCAAGTTTGACCCATTAACCCATACACCCCTTCCCTTTCAAAATTTTGAACCAAGTCCATTCCAAGTCCTTTGAATGCATGGGATGACCCCTTGGGTACCCAAGAGACCCCTCTTGGAGACCCAAGCCTTGGGCTTACTTGGATTAGCCATATGGCTTGACCCAAGTGACCAAAGAGAGGCCTCCCTTGAGCCATCTTTTGTCCTTAATCAAATTGAATTCAAATCAAGGTGCCGTTGAGTTCCCATTGACCCAATACACCTTCCTTGACGAGCCCAACCCTTGGGTTCACTTGGGTCAAGAGTTAGGCTAACCCAAAGTGCCCAAAATCACTTGGGATTGAGCCAACTCTCAACCTCAGCCCAATTGAACTTGATTAACACCTCTCATAGGTGGCCCTAGGTCCAACACACTTCCTCCAGCCAGCCCATGCCTTGGGCTAACTTGAGTCAAGAGTTAGGCTAACCCAAATTAGCTAAAAACACTTGGATTCGAGCCATCTTCTAGCTCAAGTCAAATTGGACCCAATTGCCACTTGCATTGGGTGCACCAGACCCAGACCCACTTCCCACCTCAAGCTCAGGGTCTGGCCTGACTTGGGTTGAGCCCAAATCGACCCGAACCGAGCAGATTTGGATCAACCCAAGCCAACTTTTGACCCAGACCAAATTGGATCCAATTGTCACCTGCATTGGGTGCACCAGATCCAGACCTATCTCCCATACCAAACCCAAGGTCTGACCTGACCTGGATCAAGCTCAATTCAACTCGAACCGAGCAGGTTTGGGTCCAATCCAGCCACCAGTCTGATCTAGACCACCCCAAGCCAAATTGACTCCACCCTTGGCTCCAGCATGTCCCCATCGGCCTCCCCCAGTCAACCCGACCCAGACCCTGGCCGGCGGCGGTCGGAGCCAATGGAATTTGAGCTCCGGTGGTCCCCCCTTAGACAATTCCTGGCTCAAGGCTACTGTCCACCGATTTGAACCCCACGATCTCCCCTGGACGTCGCCATCATCCACCTGGCAGCGATCCGAGCACTCTCCAGCTCAATCCCGGCTGTCCAAGCTCCCGAAAGGTGGCCGAATACCATTGAGCTCGCCAGACCTCCAGAGGCATCGACATTCACTCTTGATCGAGTCCCAGAACTCTTTCGAACTCCCAGACGCTTCCTCCGAGCTCCCAGATCGATCCCTCCTTCCGTTCGAGCAAGCACCCATGAAAGCCTTCGGCGTCCCGCTCAAAGTCGCACCTCCGGCCGTCCTCCGGTCCCGACGTCTGAAGGAGAACTGTTCGACACCGTCCCCTGAAGCTTCCTGATAGAGAAGCTCATTCGTTGAGACCTTCTCTACGGTAATCTCTCCATCCTGAGCTCCCTAGCTAGGTAGTCTGGTCAAGTGTGAAGGAAACCTTCACCCCAATGGATTTCCACCGTTGGATTGAAGGTTCTCACCATCCTGATGCTCCCTGTGAAATTTAATCGGAGTTCGCCGGCGGGATCGCCTGGATCAAGCTGGAGAAGCCCTGCTGTCTCGGATACGAGTGGGAGGTTGAAGACGAAATCCCAGCCGTTGATCTCGATCAACAGCTCGGATTAAATCCCGCTGTATCGGAGCGCTGTTAATCCCAGCCGTTCGATCCGCCATCCAACGGCTGTGGTTAACCCGACCGTTAACTGTTAGCACCAATCATTGCCTGGCAAATCGACGCGCGGCGCGTGTCAACGGCTGCTGACTGTGTAATTGCCGGATTAATAAATCCAGAAATTCAAAGGAACTTCAAAAATTAATAACTCCCTGCACACTTGTCCAAATTAGGTGTTCTTAGGCTCATTGGAAAGGTCTCAGGGAGCTCTATAAAAGACCTATGGTTCCAGACCCTAGATAGATCAATCTTAGGCTTAATTTCAAATTGAGTATTTTATGTATTTCTTTAATTACTTTTTAAATACATGTCCATCAGGTCTGGAATTTTGGGAGATTAAAATTGAAAATGTTCCTGACATGTCCAAATTTTATCTCCCCTTTTTAAGTTGTTAAAGAGCATTTTCCCTAATTTTTAAGTTTAAGGGTCATGGTTTGACCCTTAAATTCAAAAGGGGATATAGACCTATCCAATGGGATCTAGGGTGTGATTTTTGGTGTGATGATGATGTGTATGATGAGGAGTGTAGATCCACTGATTTTTCCCCAATCCAAGCCTAGGATAGACCCCCATAGTGATTTGAAAGTGACTTAGAGCTCACCTTGGGTGATTTTGTTAACCACCTTAGAGTACTCATTTTGAGCTCAAATTTGGTGGGTTTAGTCCTTAGGGTCAGGTGATCCTATGGTCCAAATTTTATCAAATTTGGAGTTCATTTGGTTCCCCAAGTAGGAGCCTCAAAAATCCTTCTTAGAAATAGCCTTAACCCTGATTAATTGATAATGAGCCATCCTTAGCTTGTAAAATCCATTAAAATGTCCTTAATTGTATTTAATTAATCCCTTAACCAATAAGAATTGAAACCCTCTCAAATTGGTCCCTAGATTTGTCCTAGCTTGATCCTTAGGTAATTAGGGTTTAACCAATTTTGATTAATCTTAAAAATCCTAAAAAACTCAATAGGGCTCTAAACACTTGTTGATCTGTCCTTGGGTCATTTATGACCTTTGGAATTGATCCCAAGGAGTTTAGGGCTCATTTGGGTTCAAACCCTTAAGCAGACCCTTTAGTCGTAGTAATTTAATAATCCCTACGAATGTGTAAAATTTCTAAAATTTATTGTTAATTATAGAAAAAATTTTGATTAATCAACTTAGTGGTTAATGACTTCAATTAGAATATATCATTCCCTAAAACTTTAAACCTCCATAATTTAGTTAAAACCAAGGACTCAACCTCTTAGGTGACCTTAGGTCAAAACGGGCCAGAACTTCTAAAAATCATAACTTTTCGTAGAAAACTCCAAATTGAGTGTACTACCTGTCTAACCACTCATAATTAGGTCTAGTATTTGTTAAAAATTTGAAACCCTTAAGACTAACTTTAATTTTAAAAGCCAAGTTTTTACCCCCTAGTTAATGTATCCGAATAATCCTTTAAAACCCATTAATTTCTCTAACCTCTAAAATCCTTTTAATAGGTCATTAAAATTCTACACCAACCCATTAAAATCAGTAATTAATTCCCCTAATATTAATTTACTCCATTAATTCCAACCTATTTAAAATAACTTAATTAACCCCGATTGCTACTGGGTAACCCAGGCCTACGAGGCTATTAGCTTAGCCCTGAGGAAGGTGAAATAAACTTCACAGTCTCGGTGTGAAACAAAGGTAGCAATCAATTAAATCTTAAAATACATTTAACTAAAATTCCTAATTTATTAATATTTAAAGTTTAACTTAAATCTCCCTTTTAGGCCTTAACAAATCCAAAATTTTAGATAATTTTAATTAACCACCCACTTTAGGAATTACCCCAGCCACACTACCCTTTACACACACTTTAGATGATGTGCTAGGACAACCAACTCTAGATTTAGGTTAGGCCGGTGTTTACTTTACTACATGTTGTGGATGAAATTGCTTTGCTGTGTCTGCTTACTTTTCTGCACTCTGTCGATAGATTGATGTGTTTTGCGACTAGATTACCCTTAGGTTAGGTACGATCTGGATGTTCACATAGTTTTCTACAGGTGGCCATGCTCATGAAGGGGAGTAAAAAGGGGGGGGGGGGGCTAAGTTAATAATAAATATCAATTGTTACAACAGCTTGCACAGGTGCTTCAGCTGCTAAAGCCCCCAAATAAAAAGAGCGTGGCCAGTGCGTTTTACTTCCTTTTTGCACATATATAGCTTCTTGGGAATAATTGCTTCTTATTTATTAACTGCTTAGGATAACCCTGTAGGTGAGTCTAGATTTTATTTTTGATGTAAATGTAATTTGTATAATTGTCAAGTGTTGTGAAAGTCAATTTTGAGTTGGGATACATAGATCCAAAGCTTGGATTACAAAGAGGAAAGGATGCCCTTTTAGGAAATATTCCTTTTTCCATTTGGAAATCCAAATTTGGATCACAATTCTCTTATACCCAAAGAGGAAAGAGTGGCCTTCCCCTTAAAAGGGAAGTGCCCTCTTATCCATTTGGGTAGTTCTCCATGAAGAACCCAAGAAGTTTGAAGAAAAGGAGTCCAGAGGAGAACAAGATTGAAGACTTGAAGATTGAGAGTATCCCACTCAAAAATTACTTGCGTCATTACTAGGCTTAGAATCCGGGTTGTTTTCAGTGGTGCCCGGCCACTTTACTTTCTGCAAAACTCTGGTTTGTAATAAGCAAGGCAACTCTGCCTATGGACATTTATTAATTGGTTAATATTTGATGTGATGAATTGATTGCCTTTAGGATTGCTTGCTTTTCCAAGTTTTTTGGTGATTGTGTGCCGCTTTTGTTTTCACCTGGATACGTGAGACTCGTGAGGGTGTGAAAGTTTTCTACTCATAACTTTAAAAGTTTAAAATTTTAGTGACTCTAAATAACATAGAAAGATAACGAATCTAGGGAATTAGCCGGGGAACGACCCCGGGGTCGCATGCATATTTCTGCACTTCTTCTTTCCTTGTTTTAGACCCTTCCCCGCCTGCGGGTAGAGTCCAGATAGTCTGACCTATGAGGACGAGGTGCCGGACCTGGGGAAGCCCAGACTTCTAAAAAAATATTTTGTAAGCATGTTTTTAAAATTTCAAGCATATTCGATTTAAGGTTGTTAACTAGCATGCATTGCATTAGAAACAAATTAAAAGAGTCAAAATCTTAATTTCATAGTCCTTAGCTCTTTGCACCCAACATAAGTCAAAGGGGCCAATTAGGAAAATTTCTAGATGTCGGCCCCAATTCTCCAAAACTTTAAGTAAAATGTCCCTACCACTATTTCATAAAAGATCGGACTCATCTCTTTTAAATTGACTAGGTGGTTAGCTGGCTCCCCAATCCAGGCCGGGGTAAGTCCAGGTTTTGCACTGCATTAGTTAGGTTCGGATGACTGTGGTCCAGCGTCCAAATTAGATTTAGGATCCGAGGCAGATCTTTGATTATAAGACCCCAAATCTCGGGAATATAATCCCAAATTTCTAATAAAATGTTCAAATCAAGTTAAATTTTCTTTCAATCCTAAAATGTAAAGCCCAACACTTAGATTAAGTTGGGACACCTCCGGATGGTTCTGGAATCTCAAAGTGTCCCCTACCTCTCTTCCTTTGACTCTGTTAATAACTGTTCAATTTTGATCCACTCCCCTTTGATTTTTCAAAAGATTCTATTCTAACAAAATTTCATTCTTATTTTAATCGAGAGTTTTCGTAGGGGACTCTGTCTCCCTATGATATAATTAACTACGAGGGCTTGCGCTCGTAGGAGATTTGGAACCCCACACACCTTATTTCAAAATTAATCTTTTTAAAACCCTTTTAGATTTCTTTGGGAAAAGTAAAAAATGATTGTCGTTATCATATTAGAAGAATCATCATTGAAAGGTTTTACCTCCCTTTGGGGAGATACATCCTTCTATGATAAGGCTTTGGATATGAATTAGGCAATCATACTCCTTGAATATCATAACTAGATTATTTAGTTGAACTCTACCTCATCCCCTCGGGGCCGTGTCGAGTTCTCTTTAGAATCTAGCCGTGATATTCAAGATGAATTACATAATTCTAAGCCTGAACACTATTGTGGAATTTTATTTTCGCCTTTCGGGGTGATATACTTTTTCGAGCGAGTTGATTCGACTTTTAGAATTAGAATTAAATCTCAATTTCAAAATTCCCAAAGAAAATTAATTTTTTCAAAACCTGTTTTCAAAATTCCACCAACAAGAAAATGGCTCGCCCGGTGGGACAAATCTCTCTTTCCATCTTTAATAAGAACAAAATTTTATTTCATCGGTAGTCTTAACTACCTTCCTTCTGTTGGTCCCTCAACCCATTTCTTCCTTGGGGGAGTGTGGCCAACATCTAAAAAAACAATTTTAAAACATTAAAAGAGAGGTTCTACCTCCCAAAATTTTGTCATTTGCTAATTTAATCGTCCTAATTTTGACCTTCTGCCCTGGGATTTTCTATGAGGCGACAGTGTCAAATCAGGTCTTCAAATATTTTTTAAAATTTTGATTAACAAATATCACATTTAATATACCATTGCTTTCCAAGTCGAAAGGATTCTGAATTTTTTTTTTTTTTGACTTTAAGAAAGTTCGAAGTATTTTAGTCTTAATCCCTTTACTCCCCTTTAACTTTCAGGAGTAAGGAGGGTTAGACTATCTACTTTACTTAGGCTTTTTCTTACAATTCCATAAGCCTTCAGGCAAGGGGAAACTCTGTCCGTTGTGTTTTGGATTTCATAGAAAAAACCCCATCTTAAATCATTTAAATTTTAAATTCCCTTCAAAATGTGGAAAGAAAGATAGTAACAATTTCTTCCAAGTTCCAAACCTTCATATGTTACCCCATACAACCATCTTATGGGCTAACATATGTAGACTTTTTGAGAAGACCTTCCTTTCGGCATGTATTTAGTCTCTTTATCTTCCTAACGTGTGTTGGGTGTTTTTTTTTACCACTCAACATGTGTTGGAAGGTTGAGACTATTCTACAAGCCTTAAGTTTCAAAATAACAAATTATTTCTCGCTTTTTTTAAAAGAAATCTAATTTAAATCCTCTCTTTAACTTTCAGAAAATTTAAATGGCTGGCCAATTGATCTTCTCTTTCGACCGAGTGTTGTCCTCAACTATTAATGACCAAGGAAGCACTATCATCTTTGGAATGGGATTCAGTACCCTTGAACTGTCTATGGATGGACCCCAGATTGTTAGTTTAGATGCCACTAAGGAAGTCCCTCCAGTGGTTGAGTTGATTGTAGGATCTGCACCTACCTTGCTAGTGATTAGTGATGATCAGAAACAATCTGAGCCAGTTGTTGAGCGTCCCACTGAAGTCAAATCTATTTTTGAGGAAGGATCTAGTTATGGACTTAATTTTTCTACTAAGAATCAAAAGAAGAACTATTTCAAGAGACTTAGAAAGAAGATCTCTAAGGCAAAGAGAGTTGTGCCTTTTAAGACTTTAGCTCAAGTAGAGCCTGAGACTGATGAGGAGCTACCTATTCCTGCTTCCTCTCCCCTTCTTAAAGGGAGCCACTTCTACCCCTTAGCTTCTGCTCAAGGGGAGGAGAGGATAGTTAGGATAGCCCGTTCCCCACCATGCCCGGTCGACTACTCGACTAAAAAGACTCCAAAAGAAAAGCATCTGCAGAAAACAAGGGCTTTGAGAAATATAATCCACACCTGTGCTGCACAATTTGGGAAAACAAAAGAGCAGTACATGAAACAGTTAAAGGGAGTGATCTCTCATCGCTTCCAAAAAGAAGTGTTAAAAGAAGAGGCGTCTGAGGCAAAGAATTTGACTCTACAACCCGTTAGGAGAAATAAGAAGTATGTCAGACAGCCCGCCACCTCAGTACTAGTTTATGGATACCACTGGGCGCTATGCCCTCCTTCTTCCAAGATGGAGGGTATTTTGTTGACTGGGTCCGAGAGAGGCCACCATTCCGTTGGTAGACCCCTGGTACCCCCTTCCAAAGCTGTGAGGTTGGCCTCAGTAGTTGTCAAGCCTAAGGGGAATGAAACTCTAAAGCATTTGGACATCAAGGGCAAGAGGCCCAAATCCCCTGAGAAGAAGTTTGTCCCGAAAAGAACTAAGTTGGAGAATTTACCACCATCTCCAAGGACCCCAAAGTTCATTCTCCAACTACAACGAGTCCCAGTTGAATCTCCTCCAATTTTGATTGAGTTGATGGATATTCAACCTAGTGCTCCAGTTGATGCAGTAGATAGTTCTCTTCCAGTCAGTCCAGTTCATGATTCAGTGATGATTTTAGTTGATGATCCAGTGGTTGACAGCCTAGATTTATGTGTCATTCCTAAGCTTCCTACACAAGAGTCTGAGGACCTTACCCTACCTGATGTAGGAGCTATTTCTCTACAAGCTCCTGCTTCACCACCTAAGATATAGGTCCCTCTCCCTATAGAGAATGCCACTTCCCCGACTACCGATCTTGGGACAGTCGAGAAGGAAGGAATTGACCTAGATCTTGAGATAGAAGAAGAGCCAGTTACAGAGTCTCAGTCAGATCCTAATCCAAAACTTACAGAAATCATTGCTCTCCTGGATTCTGAAGAGTTGTTTGATATGGCTGAATACAAGGGATACTTACCCCTCGATCCTAAGTCAATTGGGGATAGACCGGTCAAAGAGGTAGTACAATAGATAAGAAACATTCTGTTAAACAGAGAGGGAATGTCTTCTTTTGATCCAGACCTGGATGATCTCCTAGGAGAGGAAGATGATTATGCTGGTAGCGTCTCCATGGTCGAAACTAGAGGTTCCAACAAGGATGCCGAACCTGGTAGACGCCGACTTGCTAGAGATGATGACCCACAGGTTGCTGGGTCCGATTCAGATGAGTTTGGAAGGGCTAGGGGTGAGGAGCATATTAAAGATTTGGAGAATCAGTTGACAACTATGATGTCACAAGTCAAAAAAATGCAGGAAAGATTTGATAAGTCAGAGCAGGATTCACTTAAAATTCAACAAACGGCTCGAGAGATTGTGGAAAGGGTTAAGAAAACAGAATCTAGTCCTAAGCCTCCCGAGTCAACACCAGTGATTCCTTCTTGTCTACCAGAGGCATCTCCAGCAGCACCTATAGTTTCCCCTGTTCCTTCAACTCTGCCCCAGAAAGACATTAAGAAACTGATTGAGGACCAGGTAAGGGAGGCCTTATCCTTTTCCTAAGGAACCGCATCTATTCCAAAGGGTAGACCTTACCCCGAAGAATATTATTCAGTTCCTTACCCAAAAGACTTTGTGCCACCAACTTTTAAAATTTTCACTGGAATAGAAAACTCGAAGAAAAACCCCCAGCCAAAAAAAAAAACCCCCCCCCCTTTTTTAGCCCAACGTCAGAGCAAGTTGGTTGCAATGCGGAGGTCACATCTCCTAAACTTTTGCCCAATTCTAATATTCTTTCCGGCATAGCATTTGAATGTACGCCGATCTACCCAATGGTTCATTTAAAAACTTTTATGCGATTATAGAAAACTTTTTTCCTTAAAACATATTTTGCTGCGGAGCGCAGCAAGAAATCCACATAGTGGGCGATCTTGTTATTTGAGTCAAAATAAAAGCCGGGAGAGTCCCTCTGGTTTAGTAATCTTGAGTTGGGCGAAACCTCTCGATGAAGCTGTGAACCCCCATTGCAAGAACAATGCGGTGGAGAATCCTCCGTAAAGAATATCCACGCCCTGTTTGGCATTCTCCTGAAGGGTTTCACACCATTAAAAACTTTTGAAAAACTGTTCTAATAAGGCTACAATATTTGCAGGAAGGAGGGCTCAATAAAGATGCATTCTTACGAGAGCAGTCTGAAGGCAAAGAAGGGAACTAAGGACCACTTATGTGATGCATGTCAATTAGGAAAACAAGTGAAGTCCTCTTTTAAGTCCAATAAAGATCTTAGGACCAGTAAACCTTTAGAAATTCTTCACATGGATCTTTTTGGACCTGTAAGCACGGTTAGTCTAGGAGGAAAGGTATATGGATTTGTAATAGTAGATGATTTTTCAAGATTCACCTGGGTTAAATTTCTTTTTCATAAGAGTGAATCATTTGAGGAATTCAGAAATTTTTCAACTTGGATACAAAGAAAACTAGGATGTGAAATAATTTCTATACAAAGTGATCATGGAGGAGAATTTGAAAATGAAAGATTTGAAGATTTCTGTAAAGAAAAGGGGATTGATCACAATTTTTCTGCACCTAGAACTCCTCAACAAAATGGAGTAGTTGAAAGAAAGAACAGAACATTAATAGAAGCCGCCCGAGCAATGTTAGCAGAATACTCTCTTCCTAGATATTTTTGGGCTGAGGCAGTTAGCACTGCATGCTATGTTCTGAATAGGGTAAATGTGAGATCAAATTTGAATAAAACACCCTATGAATTGGTAAAAGGTAGAACACCAAATTTATCTCATTTACATGTATTTGGTTGCAAGGTGTTCATACATAATAATGGAAAATCTGCCTTAGGAAAATTTGATCCAAAATCAGATGAAGGAATTTTCGTTGGATATTCAAGTGTTGGAAAATCTTATAGAGTATTCAACAAAAGAACTTTAGTCATTGAAGAAACCACACATGTTGTTTTTGATGAAAATGAAAATATGGAAGAGCCAAAAGTTGTTGAAGAAGAAATTGAAGAAAACTCCCAAAAGATTGATAGATTAAATTTGGGAAGAAAATGTGGAAGAAAATATAGAAAGAGAAGACCCTTTGCCTAGAGATTTGAGATTTTCTAAAAATCACCCAAAGGAATTAATTATAGGTGAACCAAGTGAGGGTGTTAGAACTAGGCGTGGATTAAACAAGGAAGTCAATCATTCAGCCTTTATTTCAACCATTGAACCCACTAACATTGATCAAGCACTTTCAGATGAATTTTGGATATTGGCCATGCAAGAAGAGTTAAATCAATTTGTAAGAAATAAAGTTTGGGAACTAACTACAAGGCCAAAAGATCAAAGTGTTGTAGGAACCAAGTGGGTGTTCAAAAATAAAATGAATGACTCAGGAGTAGTCATTAGAAATAAGGCTAGATTAGTAGCTAAGGGGTATAATCAAATTGAAGGAATTGATTTTGAGGAAACTTTTGCTCCTGTAGCTAGACTTGAAGCAATTAGGGTTTTACTAGCCTTTGCCTGTTTTAAAGGTTTTAAATTGTTTCAAATGGATGTTAAAAGTGCCTTTTTAAATGGAGTAATTGAAGAAGATGTTTTTGTAGAACAACCTCCAGGTTTTGAAAATTCTAAATTTCCAAATCATGTTTTCAAATTAAAAAAGGCATTATATGGATTGAAACAGGCACCTAGAGCTTGGTATGAGAGGTTAAGCACCTTCCTACTTGAAAGATCTTTTGAAAAAGGAAGTGTGGATACAACTCTCTTTTTAAGAAAAATTGGAAAGGATATACTTATTGTTCAAATTTATGTGGATGACATCATCTTTGGATCTTCAAATAAACATCTTTGTGATGATTTTTCTAAAACAATGAGTAATGAATTCGAAATGAGTCTAATGGGAGATTTAAATTACTTTCTAGGATTTAGCATTAAGCAACTTGAGGAAGGTACTTTTCTTAGTCAAAACAAATATATTAAGGACATCCTCAAAAAATATGAAATGGACAATGCTAAACCTGTTAGTACACCAATGAGTTCTTCAGTTCAGTTGGATAAAGACCTTAAGGGAAAATCTGTTGATCAAAAGAAATTTAGAGGGATAATTGGATCTTTACTTTACTTGACAGCTAGCCGACCAGATATTATGTTTAGTGTTTGCCTATGTGCTAGATTTCAATCAGATCCAAAAGAATCACATTTGACAGCAGTAAAAAGGATTTTAAGATATCTACTAGGAACTCAAAACTTAGGAATTTGGTATCCAAAGTTTAGCTCTTCATTTGAAATTATTGGTTACTCAGATTCTGACTTTGCAGGCTGTAGAGTGGATAGGAAAAGCACTTCTGGAACATGTCAATTCATTGGAAATTCATTAGTTTCATGGTCTAGTAGAAAACAAAATTCAGTGGCACTATCTACTGCAGAAGCAGAATACATTGCATTAGGAAGTTGTGTGGCACAAGTACTTTTTGTTTAAAACAACAGTTGATTGACTTAGGATTAACTATAGGCACTATTCCAATTTATTGTGACAATACTAGTGCTATTTGTATTTCAAAAAATCCTATTCAACATTCTAGAACCAAACACATTGATATAAGGCATCATTTCATAAGGGATCATGTATCCAAAGGAGAAATTGAACTCATACATGTTTCAACTGAAAATCAACTTGCAGACATTTTTACAAAACCTTTAGCCTTTGATACCTTCAGTACTTTAAGAACAAGGCTTGGTGTTATTGATTTGAATGCTTAACCAAAATGTCTTTGCAACATTGATACTTGTTGTGTTTTGTTTTTGTGATTTTGTGAATTTTTTGTGTGTTTTTGAATGAATTGTTTTTGGATTTATGATTTTGTCTTATGTTTTCTGTGTTTTTTGATTTTTTTTTTTTTTGTTGATTTTTGTTAAATTAAAAAAATTTAAAAATCAAAATTTTTTTTTTGAGGAAATCGTCCAGGACGAAATATTTTCGTACGGGACGATGTGTAAAGGAACAGTTTGCGAAAAATTAAACCGTTTTAGAGCAGTTTTTATTGGATCGTCTGTACGATCTGTGATCGTCCAGGACGAATTTTTTTTTCTCTCAAACGTCGGGACGATTGAATGCAGCGGTTGAGTGGATAAAACAGTTTTTAATACGAACTTCGTCTGTACGAAATTTTTGTTCGTCCAGACGAACATGTGTCGATTCATTGTAGGGGACGGTTTTCAAGAGTCATTAAAACGAAATACTTTTTTCGATCGTCTGTACGAATTTTTTCGTCTGTACGATCGGTCAAGTCAAAAAGCCTGTACGAAGGGACGCATCGTAAGTTGTGTTGAATACGAAAAGCCGTTACATTTTGGACGAATTGGATCGTCTGTACGAACCTACTTCGTCCAGACGAACTATTATGTTTCGTCCAGGACGAATATTTTCGTCCAGGACGAAAGTATCGTTTTCCTTTAAATATGAAGGCTTTTCAAACTTGAAAATCACACTTTCAAATCTCTTTCTCAATCCCTTTCAACATCAAATCAACAATGGCCTCCTCTAGCAAGAGACAAAAGGTTTTGGTGAAGAAACCCAATAGGAATGCCCCAGACAACTTTCTTTCTAAGGAAAATGAGGAATCTTTTCCTCGTTTTGCCTCTGCAAAAATCACTCCGTCTCGCATTCTTATCCCAGCAGAGTTGAAATATCGGGTAATGCACCTTTTCGCCTCAACCCAATTTCAGTTCATTCTTTCTCTCGTCCACTTCTACAACAAACAAACCTACCATTACTTCCTTGCCAACATGAGTTTCAATTCTGACCACTCTATCATTAGTTCTTTTGTTTTTAAGAAGAAGGTTGAGATCACCAAGCACGATCTTGGTGCATTTTTAAACTTAAGAACTGAGGGATATAGAGCCCACACCCTAATGTCAGAAAACTCTTTCAAATGGTTTCAAATCAATAACATAATTAGAGGAAATGCAATTGACAATCATGTTGCTAGAGTCTCAGGTATGACTCAAGATGCCCGAATCATCCAGCATATCCTTAGATCCTCAATTATTCCTAAAGCTGGTGATAGGATTAACATCACTCCTCTCCTTTCTTGTCTAACCTTTTTAATCATGTCAAGACATCCTATTGATGAAGCCCAACTCATCATAGATCATATCTATGGGCTTTCAGAAATAGGACATGCTGATCAGAAGAAGAAGAAGAACATTTCATTAGGGCACTTGATTACTTACATTTTTGGAGAAGAAATACAATATAGTGCATCCTGATGAGGAATATGAAGAGCCAGTTTACTATAACAATGCATCATTTAGACTGCTCTTCAAGGAAGGAAAAGATAAAGGGAGAGCACATGACAGTGCTTCAGAAGAAGAAGAAGAAGAAGAAGAAGGAGAGCATACCTCTGCACCTCAGTCAGATTATCAGAATCTGATTGAGAGATTTGATCGATTAGAGACTCATATTGATCAAAGATTTGATCAATTTGATGCTCAACTTGTGCAGCAACAACATGACATTGGTGTTATTAGAAATGAAGTACATGATATCAATACCAATGTAATGTTGATGGCCTCCTACTTTAACCTTTTCGGTGGCATTCCTCCTCCTCCTCCTCCAGAACAGTAGAGATGATTTTATGTGTTTTTGTTGTTCTTGTGTTGTATTTTTTTTTGTGTTGTTGTGTTTGTTTCTCATTTTTTTTTTATGTCTTGTTTTGTTAATGTTTTTGTTAGTGTTTTTTTTTTTAAAACACTAACAAATGTCTTGTACTTTATGTTGTGTTTAATTTTTTGTGAAATGTAATCCTTTCATATAAATCAATGCATTTCGCACTTGTTTCAGTATTGATTTGTTATTGAAATGTGGTTAATTTTTATGAATTTCATTAGTATTATTTAATCTTCATCGTGCTTAAATTAGATCGTAATTTGAGATTATCTACATTAGAAAATCTAGTCTTTCTAAGTTTAAAAGTTGTTTATAACTTGTTGTAATTAGAATTTTTAAATTCATGTCTATTCATTTAGACTACATCAAAGTTAAAATTATTATTGCAAATTAGATGTTTACTTATTTTGTATTTCCTTGTTCAAATAATATTTATGTACTTAGAAATATTTGAAATTTTAGATTATTGATTTTGGAAAGAATTGGTCTAAATTACTCTTGAAAATTGTACAAAAAGTACAAAAATCAAAAGAAATGCGCAATGGTTCGCAAATATGAAAAAGAGGCACAAAAACAACTCAATATCAATAGATGCACAAAAATGTGCTCAAAAGTTTGAAAAAGATGCGCAAAGCGCCACATGTGGTAATTCTCTTCTTTCCAAATTCTTTCAATCTCTTAATTCAAATTGATCTTATGTTCATTTATATTCTTTTGAATTTTGAAATATAGAATTTTTTTTTTTCTTCATCTCTCTTGTAATGATTTTCTATATTGAAATGTCTAAATTGAATCATGTCTTTGCTAAATTCTTCTTACTTACAATGTTATATCAGTTTTTAAATCTCCTAAATTTCTATGATTGACCTAATGTTTTTAGTTGAAAAATTGCATACCTTATATCAATCACCATTTAGATTAAATATTCAAATGAATTTTCATACAATTACTTACATTTCTTGTCTATTTCTTCTTCACTTTTTGTTGCTGTCAAAAAGGGGGAGAAATTATTAGTTTGTGTATGTTTGTGTTTGTGGTATGTTTTGTTTGCAAGTTTTTGTGTTGCAAGTTTGTGTTAAAATTTTTGAAAAAATAAAAATTTTGTTCGTTAAATATTGTTCTTTAATGCCTCCTTATTTTAATGTACTCATAAATTCAGGGGGAGTTTAGGAGATAAATGATGTGTTTTAACTTGAAACCATACTAATAATAATTGTTTTGCCATCATCAAAAAGGGGGAGATTGTTTGAATAGTTGCTATTTGAATGAGTTATATTTATGCAACTTATGTAGTTTTGATGATTCCAAACATTATTGTTCAAATGTATAGTTATCTCCTAACAATTTCAGAAGATTTGCACTTGCTCTTGTGTGTACTAACATTTCAGGAAAATCAGACTCCAGACTACGAAAACTTCAATTCAAATTCAACATGAGATATTTTGTTTAATTGATGTTTTTTTTTTTGAATTAATTTTGAAAGGGAGTGATTGTAATTGAGTGAATAAAATCTCACACACACACACACAAATAAGGAGATCTTGAAATTCTATACTGATCGTACAGGACGATATTTATCGTACTGGACGATCTGTCAGTTATCTCCTATAGAACACTTGGAACGAATAGGAACTTGCTTTGAAAAAAATTTTCTAAGTCCTATTCGTCCAGGACGAAATTTATCATCGTCCCAGGCGATGGGTTCTCTGGATAATTTTCGTCCAGACGAATTTTGACCATCGTACGAGGCGATGGGTTCACTGGAAAAATTTCGTACAGACGAAAATAAATATCGTACAGGACGATCAGCTCTCTGGAAATTTTTTCGTCCGAACGAAAACAAATCATCGTCCCAGGCGATGGGTTCACTGGAAAAAGTTCGTCCAGACGAAATAAATATTCGTCCAGGACGATCAGCTCTCTGGAAAATTTTCGTCCAGACGATCACATTTTCGTTCAAACGATAAACCGACTTAGAACAGTTTTCAGCAGTTTCTAGAACCGACCTTGCAATAACCGTTCGTACTGGACGAACCAAGTTCGTACAGGACGATCAGCTGTACGAAGTCAGTTCGTACACATATACAAATTGGGTCGTTTCAGATCGTTTAAGTAAAATCGTCCAGGACGATCCAGAATCGTACCGGACGATCCACTGCGTACAGAATTGAATATTTGCAGTTTTTGGGCGGTTTCACTTGTCTTTTATATAAATAGTCCAAATTAGACTGCCACCCAATCTTTTTGTCATTTGATCTTCGTGCCCTTTGGGAGAATAGCTAAGGAGAGAGAGTGGAAGAGAGCATTCAAAGGAGGATTCCTACCACTGGAGCGAGAAGGCTTCACTTGGATTGCTAAGGTAAGAGTCTCTACTTGTGAAATTGGATTTCTTCACTCTTTTTCTTTCTTCCTTCTAGATTCTTGTGAGAAGATCATTCAAGAAGATCCGGTTCTCTGCCGACACTTGGAGAGTGTGAACAGCCGAAGGGTTCTCTGCCGACACTTGGTGAGTGTGAACAGGACGAAGGGTTCTCTGCCCACACTAGGAGAGTGTGAAAGGACGAAGGGTTCTCTGCCCACACTAGGAGAGTGTGAAAGGACGAAGGTTCTCTGCCTACACTTGGAGGGTGTGAAAGGACGACGGTTCTCTGCCAACACTGGGTTTTGTGTAAAAGGACTGACGGTTCTCTGCCGCACCGGGGAGTGGTGAAAAGAGTGTGTTGTAAGGGCTTCTCCGCCTTGCTGTGGGTGCAAAAGGAGAGTCACTGTTGGTATTAGTGCAATACTCAGAGGGTGCCTCTGAGGAGTGGATGTAGGTCTGGTTATAGACCGAACCACTATAAATTTGGTGTCATTTACTTTTTAGCTTTTACGTTTCCGCACTTTAAATTTCAGTTTAAACAACTCTGTGGTTGAAAAACATTTTTCTACTAACTTTAAAAGAAAATTTCATTTCGGTTCAACTTTATTATTAAGAGGGTTTAAAATTTTAAAAACTACCAATTCACCCCCCTCTTGGTAGCCTTGGGACATTTACTTAGGCTTAACAACCTAATTACTGGACTCAACATGAATCTCAAAGCTAATCCTAGCAAGGAGAAAGTTGAGGACAAAATCAATGTTAGGAAGGGCAAGAAAAGACTATAGAGAGCTTTTTAGGCTGACTCAGCTTTAGACTCCTCAAAAATAGAAGAAAAAGAGGAAGTCACAAACTTGTGCTTAATGGCAAATAAACTTGATCAGTCGGATCAAGAGGAGGTATGTGATTTATCCTATGACAAATTATTTGAAGTTTCTGAGAAAATACATATTATATATAAGAAACTCAAAAAATTCTATTTTAAATTGAACATATAATATTTAAATTTATAAAAAGAGCATGAAATCCCTAGGAACGATCATGCATCCATAGATAGCAACCATATGATATTGTTGGATGAATTTGATGATTTGAATAAGAAACATGATTTATTGAAAAACATCCTATACTAATCTTAAGAATGAATGTAAGGTGTTTATAGATGAAACGAATCAAATTTAACATGAGTTAAAAGTTGATAATGTTATTCTATAAAGTAAAAACTCATATGTTAAAGAAAAATTGAAAGCTTTTAAGGAAAATAAGACACCCTCTACACTTGAATAATTTTATAATCCTGACTAGAAGTGTATAATTTCAAAACCTAGGAAAAGATATTATAATTTACATAAATTCATAAATCCTTTTCCTAGTATTAAATAGTTTTCATCTGGTATGATAGGGCATATCTCTCACACTTGTACAATTTATAATAGAACACATCTAATGTGGAGACCAAAAATGCATAAAATATAGCATATGAAATATGCATCTAGATTATCATTGCCAATAGAGGTGAACTCAAATTTATTTTGGTTCCAAAGGCTAATGTTTGATAACTTTGTAGAAATGCTCTCATACAATTAAACCTCGTGAGAGCATTTGGTACATGAACAACGGATGTTTCGAAGCATATGACTGGAGATATAACTCAATTCATATCGCTGGAAGCAATGAATGGAAACAAACTTACATTGGGAGATAATCCCACTGAGAAAGTTGAAGGTACATGTATGATTGGCAATAAGAACAATTTTTTTATTGACAATGTATTATTGGTCGAAAGCTTAAAACATAACATATTGAGTATTAGTCATCTTTGTGATAAAGGTTATAGTGTTAATTTTTTTCCTACAAGTTGTATAATAAGCCAAAATGTAATTGATGTGTTGCATACAAATAGGGTAAATAATATATACATGCTTGATTTAAACTTTGTTAAGTCCTTTCATTCGAAGTCATACCATAGATCTCTTTGGACAAGTTGGCATTGTAAGTTTAGGAGGGAAGATTTTTGGGCATATAATTGTTGATGATTTTTCAAGATTCACTTGGGTCAAATTCATATCACATAAGAGTAAATCATTTGATGAATTTAGAATTTTTTTTTACTTGATGAATTTAGAAATTTTTCCTCAGCTAGGGAGTGAATTTTTAACAATTCAAAATGATCGAGAGTTTGTAAATGAAAATTTTGAAGATTTCTATAAATAACAAGGAATTGATCGCAACTTTTCAGCACCTAGGACCCCTCAACATAATGGGGTTGTTGAAAGAAATAATAAAACTTTGATAGAAGCCACTAGAGCCATGTTGGTTGAATATTCACATCTAAGATATTTTTAGATTGAAGCAGTTAGTACAGCTTATTATATTCTAAATAGGATAAACATTAGATTCAAGTTGAATAAGACACCCTATGAACTTCTTAAGAGGAGAACACATAATCTTTCATATTTACATATCTTTAGATATAAGGTGTTCATTCATAATAGTGGTAAAACTCCTTTAGAAATATTTGATCATAAATCTAAGAAGGAATTTTTCTAGGATATTCTATTGTTAGCAAATCCTGTAGGGTTTTTAATAAGAGCACTTTAGTAGTTGAGAATACCACATATATAGTATTTGATGAATCTAGTATTTCTAAAGAGCCAAGGTTGGAGGAAAAATATATTGAAGAGTTCTCCTAAGCAATTGAAAAGACAAATTTTAAAGAGAATGTTGGAACAAAAAATACATGACCTAAAGAATGGAAATTTTTTAAAAGACACCCTAAAGTATTGATTTTAGGTAAACCAAATGAAGGTGTTCGAATTAGGAATAGGCTTAGCAAAGAAGATAACCACTCATCTTTTATATCAATGATTGAGCTGCCTAATATAAATTAAGAACTTTTGATGAATTTTTTATTTTGGCCATATAGGAAGAATTGAATCAATTTGTTAGAAATAATACTTGGGAATTGATTGAAAGGCCTAAAGATCTATGTGCTGTTGGAACTAAATGGGTATTCAAAAATAAAATGAATGATTCAGGTGTAATGGTTAGAAATAAGACAAGATTGGTGCTAAGGGTTATAATCAAATAAAAGGAATTGATTTTGAAAAAAAAAATTTCCCCTCTAGTTAAACTTAAAGCGATAAGGGTGTTACTAGTTTTTTCTTATTTTAAAGGTTTTAAATTCTTTCAAATGGATATTAAGAGTATCTTTCTTAATGGGGTGATACAAAAGGATATTTATGTTGAGCAACCTTTAGGTTTTGAAAATTTAAAATTCTCTAATAATGTGTTTAAATTGAAAAATGCACTATATGGACTAAAACAATAACCTATGTCTAGGTATGAGAGGCTAAACACTTTAAAAAATAATGAGTAGTGAATTTGAAATGAGTTTGATGAGAGACTTAAGTTACTTTCTTGGTTTTAGCATAAAGCAAAAAAAGGATGGAACATTTCTTAGTCAGACAAAGTATATTAAAGTCATCCTCAAGAAATATAAAATAGATAATGCTAAACCAATGAGTTCCTCAGTTCATTTAGGAATAATTGGATATCTAAGGGAAAATTTATTGATAAAGAGAAATTTAGTGGAATAATTAGATCATTACTTAACTGATAGCAGACTAGATATCATGTTTAGTGTTTGTTTGAGTGCTAGATTTCAAGCTAATCAAAAGGAATCATATTTGACTGATATTAAAAGAATTTTGATATATCTTTTAGGACCTCAAAACTTAGGGATTTGGTATCCTAAGCACAGTTCTTCTTTTGAAATCATTAGATATTCTGATTCAGATTTTGTATGATGTAGGATTGATCGGAAAAGTACTTTTGGAACTTGTTAATTTATAGAAAACTCTTTAGTTTTTTGGTCTAGCAGAAAATAGAATTTAGTAGAACATTCTACTGTTGAAGCATAATATATTACCTTAGGTAGTTGTGTGGTATAGGTTCTTTGGTTAAACCAATGACTTATTAATTGAGGTTTTTCTATTGGCACTATTCTAATTTTCTATGATAATACAAGTGTTATATGTATTTTAAAGAATCCTATTCAACATTCTAAAATTAAGCATATAGATATAAGGAACACTTCATTAGAGATTATGTGGCTAAACGAGAAATTGAATTACATCATATTGCTAATGAGAATCCAATTGTAGATATTTTCACAAAACCATTAGCTTATAAAATATTTAGCACCTTAAGAACTAGATTAGGTGTGATTGATATTCATACTTAAAATTATAATTCTGCAAATTGGATTTGTAATGTATTTCATGTATGTTGATGTGTTTATTTGATTTCTTTATTTGTTTATTTTTTGTTAATTTTCCCTCTATTTTTTATTTATTTGTCAATTTGTGTTATTTTTGTTTTCATTGTTGCATGTCACAGATCTTGGGTGATTTGTTTTTTGAAAAGAGTTTTGTTATCATATCTTGAGTTGATTTTTCATTCGTACTGTACTAACCACTTTTGTTTTGTATAAACTCTATAAAATGTAAATGATATTTAGCCTAAGTTAAATAGATGAACATGAGAATTTTATAAGTCTATCATAATGTACGATGCATCTTCGCATTGTACAATATATTTAATTTTCATATGTACGATTGGGAATAGTTTTCCAATGTCATTTATTTTTCACATATCGTACGTACGAAATCCCATTTCATTTATATGATCCTGTTGTCAGTTAGCATATAGATGAACATAACTTCCATATATGATCTTTATTATTTTGATCATCCCAGACTAACAGGTATTAGTTTGTACGATCATACTAGTAAAAAAATTGTATGAAATGCCTCCTCGGGAATGGCAGTTTATGAAAAAGTCATTTAATTTTTGGCATTTTTTTTTTGTATGTATGAAACTATCTTCATCCTATATGATTTAACCTTAGGAGCCATCTTTTCCATCCATCCTAAAGTTGGGGGCTATAAATAGGGGCCTAGGACCTCATTAGAAAGGAGCTTACATATTACTCTTGCCCAAAAGCTCTCCAAGTAGCTACTCTATTTGTTTAAGCTCCCCTTGTCTCCCTCCACCTCTCCCAAGTCAAATCCACCGGTCAAAGTTTGTCGGTGATGACATTCTAAGTAACCATGGCCTTAATCTATCCAAGGGCTATATCTTTCAATCTAGAGCTTTTTAGACCGTGATTTCTTCTATAAATAGGAGCGTGGACAATCTATAAGTACAATAAGCCCAAAATCTCCTAAATACATTATTCATTTGGGTAAAATCTCTAACCAAAATTTAGGACACATTGGGTAAAATAACTTTATGTAAAGTACATTTTAGACCATGAAATTGGTCCCCCATGAATGCTTTTCATGTAAGAATCTTAAGTTTAAAATCATTTGATTTGATCGATCAAATCAATCAAATGAGTCAAAAAATGAGTTCTAGTGTGTTTTGGTAGCCTATTTTCATGTGAGTGAGGTCCCACTGTTGATCTTATGATCAACAGCTAAGATCTCATCGTTCCACGACCTTTTCCAAATCGTAGATTCAATATTTCAGTGTATTCCCTTATTTAACTCCATGTTTGTTTGTTCAGTACCATGAGTGATCCAACAGCGAGTGGCAGCGGTTGACATGTACAAGTAAAAATGAGCCTGCCACCCCCCGTAATTTGGCATTAATGGCCAATGATTATGGCAGCGTAATCATTGGCCATTAATTCTTCTCTTGGCCAATGATTGTCACAATTTTATTTGTCAAATCTCAGTCTACCATGTAGCATTCCACCACGCCACCATTATTTTATTATTATTATTATTATTATTTAATTATTTTAAACACATTTTAAAACCAAAAAATGTCTAAAATTTTTTTTTAAAATTATTTTAAAATCATAAAAATACATATTATATATCAAATTTTAAAAAACAAATTAAATACATTATTTTAAAATTATTATTGAATTGAAATATTAAAAATATTTTAAATTATTATAAATATTAAATATTAAATACTTTAAATTAAAATTTAATTAAAATAATTAAAATATTTTCTAAAATTTTAAATTTTATTTGAAAATACTTTAATCAAATCATAAAATATATTTAAAATTAAAAAAAAAATCAATTCAATTCAAAAACATTTATATAATTCATATTATTAAAATTATTTAAATAACCAATTAAAATTTAATTGATTAAATATTTTACACTTTCAAAATTTAAAATTTTTATATTAAAACATTTTAAATTATTCAAGAATTATCTTAAAAAAAATATTTTAATCTAAAATTAAAATTAAATTGAGATATATTCTATATTTTAAATGATTTTAAAGTGATTAAATATTTGAATATTTATTTAAAATTTAAATCCAAATAATTTTAAAATATTAAAGAAAAATATGTTAATAATTTTAAAATTTTAGAAATGTATGTTTAAGATTTAATTTAATTTAATTTAAAAAAAATTATTAATTAATTTAAATTATTTTAAAAACATTTAATTACCTTAAACTTTAAAATTAAACTTAAATTCAATTTAATTCATAAAAATTAATGACCTTAAAATTTTCAAAAAATTATGTATTTTAATTTAAAATTGTTTTTAAAAATTAAAAAACTTAATTAATCTTTATTATTTAATTTCTTTAATATTTAATTAAATATTATATTAAATATTTTCAAAATAAATAAATTATTTTTAATTAATCAGAAGATCTCTCAAAAATATTTTAGAATTATTTTAAGATATGTTTTAGTATATATATATATATATATATATATATATATATATATATATATATATATATATATATATATATCTTTAAATATTGAGAGATCTCTTTCAAATTTTAAACATAGCTTAAATACATGAAAATAATTCATGGGGAAGGATTAGTGAATAATTGTACTCCAATTATTTACAAATCAAATCCTTAATCATGTTAATTATTATTTAATCTATATATAGGATGTACGGGCACTTAGCCTAGGTTTCTCCTAGTTCTAAGGACATTTCTTGTAATTTTGTGCTGCATTTACCTATGTTACCCTATGGGTTAATACCTAATTTAAACTCATTCAACCTAATGACATCTTAAGGATAATAATTAAGGATCCATCTAAAGAAGTTAAAGAAATTTTAGAGATTAGAATATATCTTCAAATGATATGAAACTTGAACCATTTAAACATAGTGACACTTCCAACCCCCAAGAATTTTTTAGGGCACTTTAAGTAGCTTAATTAATTAACAATTAAGCTCCAAAAACTTTAGAAAATTTTAATAAATCCAAATTAACAATTGAATTCTTAATCCAATCAAATTAAAAGCCCCTTAATTTTTTTGTTTTCTTGGAAAATGCAAATCTGCATAAGAATAAAAGAAGAAACCGAGATACAAGCAAATGAGAGGAACCGATTTATCACATTCTTCCTTTACTAAATGAACAAAGGAAGAAGGAAGGTTGCTCTCACAAAGCAAGTCCCAAAGAAAATCAAAAGATAAAGCTAAGTTAGCACAGTAATCCGCTAACTTTTTACAATTGCAATTAACACAATGAAAGATAACATTATTGTAATTTCTAAAAAATGATAACTCTTCACTTTCCATGTCCCACCCTTTCTTCTTCGGTTTGTTGTACATGTTTTGAAGAAGATTGAGAACATTCTTATTGTCACCTTCCACAATAATGCCTTTTACATCTTGAAGCCTCCCTTGCAACACCTCTTTGAGAGCTGAAAATGCTAAAAGCTCCAATTGAGAAATGTCCCAATGCACTTTCCCCAAACCAAATGCTAAAACAAACCTTCCTTTGCTATCCCTCACAATGCCTCAAATTCCTCCTTCATAGTTATCTTTAAGTGAAGCATCAAGGTTTATCTTAACCCACTAGGGTGGAGGAGGTTTCCATTTGTCAAAGAATAGTCCAACAGACCTATTAGCAACCCAGTGATCCAACCGGATTAAAGACTGTTTACCTGAGCTAATAAAATCGAGCACAGAAACTACAATCATCACATTGCTTTCCTCAGATTTTACATGCTTCACCCTATTTCTATTATTCCAAATGAACCATAATAATGTAAAATAAATCCTAACCACCATCAAATTAGAATCCATTAGCCTCATCATCCTGATCAAACAATCCTTCCAATATTTAAATTCTGGTAAATGGAACCCCCATCTTCTAATTACCTCCATCACCTTCAATAGCTTAAAACATTTTGTGGTTACATGGTTAACATCTTCTACTTCACCACATCCAAATGGACATAAAAGAGAATCAGTTAATCTTTTGTACAAAAATGCTTCTATTGGAATAGCATCCATATACATTCGCTAGATAAAAACTTCCACCCGTGCATTCAAATTTAGCATATATATCCATGAAAATTGAACTCCATCCTTCATATCTTTGAAACCATCCTCCTCTAATAAAGCTGAGATAGATTTCCCGGACATCTTGAATTTTAACTCCATGCAGTCTTCATGTAATCCTTGAAAAATCCGTACATTACAAATTAGTTTCAGCATCTCCTTACCAAAGTACAAGCTCAGTTTTGCACAGTCCCAACTTCCCTCTTGAATGAAGAAGTCAAGAGTTGTGTTACATCATCAGAAGATCCTATAAAAGTTGGCCATTTGAGTAAATTCTTATCCAAAATCCAGATATCCTTCAAAACCTTGATCTTGGATCCATTCCCAACCTTCCACCATACTTAATTTTTAATAGCATTCCACCTATTAGAAATGATCTTCCAAGAGGAAGAACCACTTCTAGACATACCACTATCCCACCATTTGACTCCATATTTAGCCAAAAGATTCCTGTTCAGTAATGAATTTGGTTTCTCTAAAAGTTTCCAAGCAAACTTTGCTCTTAGTGTGTCTCTCCTGGCCACTGCTGACTGAACTTCCTAGCCTCCATATTTTTTTGGTTTGCACAGTAACTCCCATGCCACATAATGAATCCCACATTTGCCATCACTTTTGTTCCATATAAAATCTCTACAAAGCTTCTCAAACTCCTTCAAAGACCTTATAGGAATGAGAGAGTGTGACATGATAAAAATAGGAAGAGAAAGATATATGATTTTTACCAAAACCAGTTTACCTGCAAGGGAGATATACCTATTCCCCCAAGCATTCAGCTTTTTACTAGATTTATCCAATAACTTTTGGAAATCTAACTTTTTTAATCTCCTCAAGACCATCTTAATTCCCAAGTACTCAAATTCTTCCACTAGTTTCACTCCCAGAAATCTAGAAATCTGAATTTTCCTCCTTACCACCGAATTACCACATATCAAGGAAGATTTTTTATAATTGATTTTATGGCCGGTCCACTTACAATAACCCTCCACAATGTCTCTAACCTTCTTAATATTTCTCACTTTAGCTTCCACAAAAAGCAAGACATCGTCTGCAAATAGAAGATGTGAAACCTTCTGGGATTTTGAAGAAATACTAACACCCACATCTGATCCTCTGCTATGGAAAGTGTTGGATAACCGTTGTGAACATAATATAAATAGGAATGGAGATAGTGGGCATCCTTGATGAAATCCACTCTTCCCATCAATCCAATTAGAATTAGAGTCATTAATCAAGATAGAATATCTAGGATGATAACTTGAATCGAAATCCCAAGTCTACCATCATCTTCTTAAGAGTTACCCAACACATACTATCGTATGCTTGCTCCATGTCCATCTTGATGGCTAAAAAACCATTATTTGCTTTAGAATGCCTTAATTTGTAAAATACTTCCTGAGCCAATAGAAGATGGTCCGAGATCGATCTCCCCTTCACAAAAAAGCCACATGTTCTTCAGATATAATTTTAGGAATGATCCCCATCATTCTATTCAACAAAACTTTAGCCACAATTTTATAGATTGAATTGCAAAGACTGATTGGACGGTAAGCAGTTGGAAAAACTAGGTTTGAAGTCTTGGGAATCAACACTACCATTATATCTAAAAGCCCCTTAATTGGACCTTAATTTGAACACTAATTTAATTTCAATTAAAAATCATCCTTTAATTAAATTAATTAATTAAAAATTCCAAAAAAATTTCAAACATTTGGAAGCACATTCTTAGGTCATTCTTGGCCTTTAGAGTGATCTCAAGAGGTTTGGACTTCAGTTAAATGAAAATCCCTAAAATACCCATAATTATGTAATTTTAATAATTCATTAAATACCTAAACTTTGAAAAATCATAACTAATTCCAAAAAATCTAAATTAAGCAAACTAAAAGGAATTCAACTCCAATAAAAATCTAGTATTTATTAAAAATATGAATAATCTAGAAATCAACCTAAATTTAAAAGTCAACTCTTCGGTCAATCGTAGTTCAATAACTAGGCCTAAACTTCTAAAAATTATAAGTTTGCATAGAAAACTCCAAATGTTGCAGTCTATAACCCCTAGTCTGAGATTTTGATAATGAAAAATAATGTTTATTGAATTATCTTATAATTTATTGAATATTTTGGATGTTATTCTTGTCTGTGAGTACTTGCTTTGAAAAAAATTTTCTAAGTCCTATTCGTCCAGGACGAAATTTATTATCATCCCAGGCGATGGGTTCTCTGGATAATTTTTGTCCAGATGAATTTTGACCATCGTACGAGGCGATGGGTTCACTGGAAAAATTTCGTACAGACGAAAATAAATATCGTACAGGACGATCAGCTCTCTGGAAATTTTTTCGTCCGAACGAAAACAAATCATCGTCCCAGGCGATGGGTTCACTGGAAAAAGTTCGTCCAGACGAAATAAATATTCATCCAGGACGATCAGCTCTCTGGAAAATTTTCGTCCAGACGATCACATTTTCGTTCAAACGATAAACCGACTTAGAACAGTTTTCAGCAGTTTCTAGAACCGACCTTGCAATAACCGTTCGTACTGGACGAACCAAGTTCGTACAGGACGATCAGCTGTACGAAGTCAGTTCGTACACATATACAAATTGGGTCGTTTCAGATCGTTTAAGTAAAATCGTCCAGGACGATCCAGAATCGTACCGGACGATCCACTGCGTACAGAATTGAATATTTGCAGTTTTTGGGCGGTTTCACTTGTCTTTTATATAAATAGTCCAAATTAGACTGCCACCCAATCTTTTTGTCATTTGATCTTCGTGCCTATTGAGAGAATAGCCAAGGAGAGAGTGGAAGAGAGCATTCAAAGGAGGATTCCTACCACTGGAGCGAGAAGGCTTCACTTGGATTGCTAAGGTAAGAGTCTCTACTTGTGAAATTGGATTTCTTCACTCTTTTTCTTTCTTCCTTCTAGATTCTTGTGAGAAGATCATTCAAGAAGATCCGGTTCTCTGCCGACACTTGGAGAGTGTGAACAGCCGAAGGGTTCTCTGCCGACACTTGGTGAGTGTGAACAGACGAAGGGTTCTCTGCCCACACTAGGAGAGTGTGAAAGGACGAAGGGTTCTCTGCCCACACTAGGAGAGTGTGAAAGGACGAAGGTTCTCTGCCTACACTTGGAGGGTGTGAAAGGACGACGGTTCTCTGCCAACACTGGGGTTTTGTGTAAAAGGACGGACGGTTCTCTGCCGCACCGGGGAGTGGTGAAAAGAGTGTGTTGTAAGGGCTTCTCCGCCTTGCTGTGGGTGCAAAAGGAGAGTCACTATTGGTATTAGTGCAATACTCAGAGGGCGCCTCTGAGGAGTGGATGTAGGTCTGGTTATAGACCGAACCACTATAAATCTGGTGTCATTTACTTTACAGCTTTTACGTTTCCGCACTTTAAATTTCAGTTTTAACAACTCTGTGGTTGAAAAACATTTTTTTCTACTAACCTTAAAAGAAAATTTTATTTCGGTTCAACTTTAACATTAAGAGGGTTTAAAAATTTTTAAAACTACCAATTCACCCCCCTCTTGGTAGCCTTGGGACATTTACTTAGGCTTAACAACCTAATTACTGGACTCAACAAGTGGTATCAGAGCAGAGTTTCAAAATCATAAGTTTGAACTACTTTTTGATTAACGTAGATGGCTACATTTGGAAACCGAAACACACCTGAGGGTTACTCTATCACTAGACCTCCACTGTTTGACAATATTCCTTTTGATTTTTGGAAAACACGCATGTCTACTTTCTTACAGTCACTTGATTATCGCATGTGGATGCTAGTCCAGGAAGGTTACACAAAACCAACTAGATTAGTTGATGGAATTAGGGTAGATACACCCTTTGCAGATTGGACTATAGAAGAACGTGACTTAGCACAATTAAATGCGAAATGTTTAAATAGTTTCTTTTGTGCTTTAAAATCTGAAGACTACATGCGAGTTTCCACTTGTAAAAGCGGAAAAGACATATGGGATAGACTTTGTATTACTTATGAAGGGACAAATGAGGTTAAGCAATCAAGACTCAATATCTTGTTACATGACTACGAATTATTTCGCATGAAACCTAATGAATCTATATCTGACATGTACACAAGATTCACTCAAATTGTCACCTCTTTGCATGCACTTGGTAGGGAATTAACTAATGCTGAAATGGTTAATAAGATTCTTCGTTGTTTACCTACTGCATACGATGCTAAAATTACTGCAATTACAGAGTCAAAAGATCTGAACATTTATTCTATTGACAATCTTCTTGGTTCACTCATTGCTTACGAGCAAGGAGTAAGTCAAAGAAAGATTGATGCAGGTGAACCAAGAAAGGAAAAGAATCTTGCATTAAATGTGGAAGAGTCAGAAAGTGAACACTCACAACCTGAGGATGAAGACGATATAGCACTGATGACTAGACAATTCAGAAGCTTTTTAAAGAGGAAGCAGAAGAGACGCCAGCAATGGAATAGAGGTAAGTATAACAAAAATGGCAGGGTTTCTAATGAAGTGATTTGTTATGAATGCAGGAAACCAGGTCATATAAAAACTGATTGTCCAAAACTTAAAGCCACTCCTAGCAAGGAGAAGGTAGAGGAGAAACCAATGGTAAAGAAGGGCAAGAAGAAGTTTCAAAAGGCTTTTTGGGCGGACTCAGCTTCAGACTCATCTGAGACTGAAAACGAAGAAGAAGTCACCAACCTTTGCTTGATGGCAGATAAAGCTGAACAATCAGATCAAGAAGAGGTATGTGATTTAACCTATGATGAACTGTTTGAAGTTTCTGAACACATGCATGATGCATATAGGAAAACTAAAAAGATGCATTCTAGTTTAGTTTTAGAATTGGAAGAGCTTAATAAGGAACACGAAATCCTTAGGAAAGATCATGCTTTTAATTGATAGCAACCACATGAAACTACTTGATGAATATGATGACTTGAATAAAAATTTTGAAAATTTAAAATCATCCTATGCTGAACTTGAAAAAGAATTTGAGAAATTTAAGGATGAATCTGAGCACAAGACATATAGAATCAATTATACAAATCGAATCTTGAAGGATATGAATTCATTTTACAAACTTACTATAAGAGCTCTCGAGGATAATAGGATCCCCCCTAAACTTGAAGATTTTACAAATCCTAAATATTATCATAAATTCATGAAATCCCTTAGAAGACAATCATATGAAAGAAAACATAGGAATATTTTTCCTAATGTTAAATGTAACAATTGTGGATTTTTGGGACATATATCTCACACCTGCACTTTAAAGATGAAACCTAATTTGGTGTGGAGAACTAAGATGCATAAACCTAGACATATCACACATGCATCTGATTATAAATTTCATAAAGGTGAACCCAAACTAGTTTGGGTTCCCAGGTCTAACATTTGAGAATTTTGCAGGAATACTCTCACACAAGACCTCGTGAGAGTATATGGTACCTGGACAGCGGATGTTCTAAGCACATGACTGGAGATACTGCTCAATTCATAACGCTGGAAACCAGGAATGGAGGCAAGGTTACACTTGGAGATAATACCACAAAGAAGGTGGTTGGATCAGGTATGATTGGAAATTTGAAAAACTTTTTCATAGATAATGTTTTATTAGTTGAAGGCTTAAAACATAATTTGCTTAGCATAAGTCAGCTATGTGATAAGGGCTATAATGTAAAATTTTTACCTACTAGCTGCATAATTAGCCTAAATGGGAAAATTGTTTTAAATGGAAAAAGGGTGAATAATGTCTACATGCTAGATTTAAATTGTATTCAATCTCCTACTGCTTTTTGTTTGAAAATTGTTTCTGATGAATCATGGCTTTGGCATAGGAGACTTTGTCATTCTAGTATGAAAAATCTTAGAAAAATTACCCAAAAGAATTTGGTTAGAGGAATACCTAAACTAGACTTTACTAAGGACCACTTATGTGATGCATGTCAATTAGGAAAACAAGTGAAGTCCTCTTTTAAGTCCAATAAAGATCTTAGGACCAGTAAACCTTTAGAAATTCTTCACATGGATCTTTTTGGACCTGTAAGCACGGTTAGTCTAGGAGGAAAGGTATATGGATTTGTAATAGTAGATGATTTTTCAAGATTCACCTGGGTTAAATTTCTTTTTCATAAGAGTGAATCATTTGAGGAATTCAGAAATTTTTCAACTTGGATACAAAGAAAACTAGGATGTGAAATAATTTCTATACAAAGTGATCATGGAGGAGAATTTGAAAATGAAAGATTTGAAGATTTCTGTAAAGAAAAGGGGATTGATCACAATTTTTCTGCACCTAGAACTCCTCAACAAAATGGAGTAGTTGAAAGAAAGAACAGAACATTAATAGAAGCCGCCCGAGCAATGTTAGCAGAATACTCTCTTCCTAGATATTTTTGGGCTGAGGCAGTTAGCACTGCATGCTATGTTCTGAATAGGGTAAATGTGAGATCAAATTTGAATAAAACACCCTATGAATTGGTAAAAGGTAGAACACCAAATTTATCTCATTTACATGTATTTGGTTGCAAGGTGTTCATACATAATAATGGAAAATCTGCCTTAGGAAAATTTGATCCAAAATCAGATGAAGGAATTTTCGTTGGATATTCAAGTGTTGGAAAATCTTATAGAGTATTCAACAAAAGAACTTTAGTCATTGAAGAAACCACACATGTTTGTTTTTGATGAAAATGAAAATATGGAAGAGCCAAAAGTTGTTGAAGAAGAAATTGAAGAAAACTCCCAAAAGATTGATAGATTAAATTTGGAAGAAAATGTGGAAGAAAATATAGAAAGAGAAGACCCTTTGCCTAGAGATTTGAGATTTTCTAAAAATCACCCAAAGGAATTAATTATAGGTGAACCAAGTGAGGGTGTTAGAACTAGGCGTGGATTAAACAAGGAAGTCAATCATTCAGCCTTTATTTCAACCATTGAACCCACTAACATTGATCAAGCACTTTCAGATGAATTTTGGATATTGGCCATGCAAGAAGAGTTAAATCAATTTGTAAGAAATAAAGTTTGGGAACTAACTACAAGGCCAAAAGATCAAAGTGTTGTAGGAACCAAGTGGGTGTTCAAAAATAAAATGAATGACTCAGGAGTAGTCATTAGAAATAAGGCTAGATTAGTAGCTAAGGGGTATAATCAAATTGAAGGAATTGATTTTGAGGAAACTTTTGCTCCTGTAGCTAGACTTGAAGCAATTAGGGTTTTACTAGCCTTTGCCTGTTTTAAAGGTTTTAAATTGTTTCAAATGGATGTTAAAAGTGCCTTTTTAAATGGAGTAATTGAAGAAGATGTTTTTGTAGAACAACCTCCAGGTTTTGAAAATTCTAAATTTCCAAATCATGTTTTCAAATTAAAAAAGGCATTATATGGATTGAAACAGGCACCTAGAGCTTGGTATGAGAGGTTAAGCACCTTCCTACTTGAAAGATCTTTTGAAAAAGGAAGTGTGGATACAACTCTCTTTTTAAGAAAAATTGGAAAGGATATACTTATTGTTCAAAATTTATGTGGATGACATCATCTTTGGATCTTCAAATAAACATCTTTGTGATGATTTTTCTAAAACAATGAGTAATGAATTCGAAATGAGTCTAATGGGAGATTTAAATTACTTTCTAGGATTTAGCATTAAGCAACTTGAGGAAGGTACTTTTCTTAGTCAAAACAAATACATTAAAGACATCCTCAAAAAATATGAAATGGACAATGCTAAACCTGTTAGTACACCAATGAGTTCTTCAGTTCAGTTGGATAAGGACCTTAAGGGAAAATCTGTTGATCAAAAGAAATTTAGAGGGATAATTGGATCTTTACTTTACTTTGACAGCTAGCCGACCAGATATTATGTTTAGTGTTTGCCTATGTGCTAGATTTCAATCAGATCCAAAAGAATCACATTTGACAGCAGTAAAAAGGATTTTAAGATATCTACTAGGAACTCAAAACTTAGGAATTTGGTATCCTAAGTTTAGCTCTTCATTTGAAATTATTGGTTACTCAGATTCTGACTTTGCAGGCTGTAGAGTGGATAGGAAAAGCACTTCTGGAACATGTCAATTCATTGGAAATTCATTAGTTTCATGGGTCTAGTAGAAAACAAAATTCAGTGGCACTATCTACTGCAGAAGCAGAATACATTGCATTAGGAAGTTGTGTGGCACAAGTACTTTGGTTAAAACAACAGTTGATTGACTTAGGATTAACTATAGGCACTATTCCAATTTATTGTGACAATACTAGTGCTATTTGTATTTCAAAAAATCCTATTCAACATTCTAGAACCAAACACATTGATATAAGGCATCATTTCATAAGGGATCATGTATCCAAAGGAGAAATTGAACTCATACATGTTTCAACTGAAAATCAACTTTGCAGACATTTTTACAAAACCTTTAGCCTTTGATACCTTCAGTACTTTAAGAACAAGGCTTGGTGTTATTGATTTGAATGCTTAACCAAAATGTCTTTGCAACATTGATACTTGTTGTGTTTTTGTTTTTTGTGATTTTGTGAATTTTGTGTGTTTTTGAATGAATTGTTTTTGGATTTATGATTTTGTCTTATGTTTTCTGTGTTTTTTTGATTATTTTTTTTTTTTTTTTTTGTTTTTTTGTTAAAATTAAAATTTTAAAAATCAAAATTTTTTTTGAGGAAATCGTCCAGGACGAAATATTTTCGTACGGGACGATGTGTAAAGGAACAGTTTGCGAAAATTTAAAACCGTTTTTAGAGCAGTTTTTTTATTGGATCGTCTGTACGATCTGTGATCGTCCAGGACGAATTTTTTTTTTTGCTCTCAAACGTCGGGACGATTGAATGCAGCGGTTGAGTGGATAAAACAGTTTTTAATACGAACTTCGTCTGTACGAAATTTTTGTTCGTCCAGACGAACATGTGTCGTTTCATTGTAGGGGACGGTTTTCAAGAGTCATTAAAACGAAATACTTTTCGATCGTCTGTACGAATTTTTTTTTCGTCTGTACGATCGGTCAAGTCAAAAAGCCTGTACGAAGGGACGCATCGTAAGTTGTGTTGAATACGAAAAGCCGTTACATTTTTGGACGAATTGGATCGTCTGTACGAACCTACTTCGTCCAGACGAACTATTATGTTTCGTCCAGGACGAATATTTTCGTCCAGGACGAAAGTATCGTTTTCCTTTAAATATGAAGGCTTTTCAAACTTGAAAATCACACTTTCAAATCTCTTTCTCAATCCCTTTCAACATCAAATCAACAATGGCCTCCTCTAGCAAGAGACAAAAGGTTTTGGTGAAGAAACCCAATAGGAATGCCCCAGACAACTTTCTTTCTAAGGAAAATGAGGAATCTTTTCCTCGTTTTGCCTCTGCAAAAATCACTCCGTCTCGCATTCTTATCCCAGCAGAGTTGAAATATCGGGTAATGCACCTTTTCGCCTCAACCCAATTTCAGTTCATTCTTTTTCTCTCTCGTCCACTTCTACAACAAACAAACCTACCATTACTTCCTTGCCAACATGAGTTTCAATTCTGACCACTCTATCATTAGTTCTTTTGTTTTTAAGAAGAAGGTTGAGATCACCAAGCACGATCTTGGTGCATTTTTTAAACTTAAGAACTGAGGGATATAGAGCCCACACCCTAATGTCAGAAAACTCTTTCAAATGGTTTCAAATCAATAACATAATTAGAGGAAATGCAATTGACAATCATGTTGCTAGAGTCTCAGGTATGACTCAAGATGCCCGAATCATCCAGCATATCCTTAGATCCTCAATTATTCCTAAAGCTGGTGATAGGATTAACATCACTCCTCTCCTTTCTTGTCTAACCTTTTTTTTAATCATGTCAAGACATCCTATTGATGAAGCCCAACTCATCATAGATCATATCTATGGGCTTTCAGAAATAGGACATGCTGATCAGAAGAAAGAAGAAGAACATTTCATTAGGGCACTTGATTACTTACATTTTGGAGAAGAAATACAATATAGTGCATCCTGATGAGGAATATGAAGAGCCAGTTTACTATAACAATGCATCATTTAGACTGCTCTTCAAGGAAAGGAAAAGATAAAGGGAGAGCACATGACAGTGCTTCAGAAGAAGAAGAAGAAGAAGAAGAAGGAGAGCATACCTCTGCACCTCAGTCAGATTATCAGAATCTGATTGAGAGATTTGATCGATTAGAGACTCATATTGATCAAAGATTTGATCAATTTGATGCTCAACTTGTGCAGCAACAACATGACATTGGGTGTTATTAGAAATGAAGTACATGATATCAATACCAATGTAATGTTGATGGCCTCCTACTTTAACCTTTTCGGTGGCATTCCTCCTCCTCCTCCTCCTCCAGAACAGTAGAGATGATTTTATGTGTTTTTTTTGTTGTTCTTGTGTGTGTTGTATTTTTGTTGTGTTGTTGTGTTTGTTTCACATTTTTTTTTTGTCTTGTTTTGTTAATGTTTTTGTTAGTGTTTTTTTTGTTTAATGTTGTGTCTTGTACTTTATGTTGTGTTTAATTTTTGTGAAATGTAATCCTTTCATATAAATCAATGCATTTCGCACTTGTTTCAGTATTGATTTGTTATTGAAATGTGGTTAATTTTTATGAATTTCATTAGTATTATTTAATCTTCATCGTGCTTAAATTAGATCGTAATTTGAGATTATCTACATTAGAAAATCTAGTCTTTCTAAGTTTAAAAGTTGTTTATAACTTGTTGTAATTAGAATTTTTAAATTCATGTCTATTCATTTAGACTACATAAAAGTTAAAATTATTATTGCAATTTAGATGTTTACTTATTTTGTATTTCCTTGTTCAAATAATATTTATGTACTTAGAAATATTTGAAATTTTAGATTATTGATTTTGGAAAGAATGGTCTAAATTACTCTTGAAAATTGTACAAAAAGTACAAAAATCAAAAGAAATGCGCAAATGGTTCGCAAATATGAAAAAGAGGCACAAAAAACATCTCAATATCAATAGATGCACAAAAATGTGCTCAAAAGTTTGAAAAAGATGCGCAAAGCGCCACATGTGGTAATTCTCTTCTTTCCAAATTCTTTCAATCTCTTAATTCAAATTGATCTTATGTTCATTTATATTCTTTTGAATTTTGAAATATAGAATTTTTTCTTCATCTCTCTTGTAATGATTTTCTATATTGAAATGTCTAAATTGAATCATGTCTTTGCTAAATTCTTCTTACTTACAATGTTATATCAGTTTTTTAAATCTCCTGAATTTCTATGATTGACCTAAATTTTTTTAGTTGAAAATTGCATACCTTATATCAATCACCATTTAGATTAAATATTCAAATGAATTTTCATACAATTACTTACATTTCTTGTCTATTTCTTCTTCACTTTTTGTTGCTGTCAAAAAGGGGGGAGAAATTATTAGTTTGTGTATGTTTGTGTTTTGTGGTATGTTTTGTTTGCAAGTTTGTGTTGCAAGTTTGTGTTAAAATTTTTGAAAAAATAAAAATTTTGTTCGTTAAATATTGTTCTTTAATGCCTCCTTATGTTAATGTACTCATAAATTCAGGGGGAGTTTAGGAGATAAAAGATGTGTTTTAACTTGAAACCATACTAATAATAATTGTTTTGCCATCATCAAAAAGGGGGAGATTGTTTGAATAGTTGCTATTTGAATGAGTTATATTTATGCAACTTATGTAGTTTTGATGATTCCAAACATTATTGTTCAAATGTATAGTTATCTCCTAACAATTTCAGAAGATTTGCACTTGCTCTTGTGTGTACTAACATTTCAGGAAAATCAGACTCCAGACTACGAAAACTTCAATTCAAATTCAACATGAGATATTTTGTTTAATTTTTTTTTTTTTTTTTTTTTAATTTTGAAAGGGAGTGATTGTAATTGAGTGAATAAAATCTCACACACACACACACAAATAAGGAGATCTTGAAATTCTATACTGATCGTACAGGACGATATTTATCGTACTGGACGATCTGTCAGTTATCTCCTATAGAGCACTTGGAACGAATAGGAACTTGCTTTGAAAAAATTTTCTAAGTCCTATTCGTCCAGGACGAAATTTATCATCGTCCCAGGCGATGGGTTCTCTGGATAATTTTCGTCCAGACGAATTTTGACCATCGTACGAGGCGATGGGTTCACTGGAAAAATTTCGTACAGACGAAAATAAATATCGTACAGGACGATCAGCTCTCTGGAAATTTTTTTTCGTCCGAACGAAAACAAATCATCGTCCCAGGCGATGGGTTCACTGGAAAAAGTTCGTCCAGACGAAATAAATATTCGTCCAGGACGATCAGCTCTCTGGAAAATTTTCGTCCAGACGATCACATTTTCGTTCAAACGATAAACCGACTTAGAACAGTTTTTCAGCAGTTTCTAGAACCGACCTTGCAATAACCGTTCGTACTGGACGAACCAAGTTCGTACAGGACGATCAGCTGTACGAAGTCAGTTCGTACACATATACAAATTGGGTCGTTTCAGATCGTTTAAGTAAAATCGTCCAGGACGATCCAGAATCGTACCGGACGATCCACTGCGTACAGAATTGAATATTTGCAGTTTTTGGGCGGTTTCACTTGTCTTTTATATAAATAGTCCAAATTAGACTGCCACCCAATCTTTTTGTCATTTGATCTTCGTGCCTATTGAGAGAATAGCCAAGGAGAGAGTGGAAGAGAGCATTCAAAGGAGGATTCCTACCACTGGAGCGAGAAGGCTTCACTTGGATTGCTAAGGTAAGAGTCTCTACTTGTGAAATTGGATTTCTTCACTCTTTTTCTTTCTTCCTTCTAGATTCTTGTGAGAAGATCATTCAAGAAGATCCGGTTCTCTGCCGACACTTGGAGAGTGTGAACAGCCGAAGGGTTCTCTGCCGACACTTGGTGAGTGTGAACAGACGAAGGGTTCTCTGCCCACACTAGGAGAGTGTGAAAGGACGAAGGGTTCTCTGCCCACACTAGGAGAGTGTGAAAGGACGAAGGTTCTCTGCCTACACTTGGAGGGTGTGAAAGGACGACGGTTCTCTGCCAACACTGGGTTTTGTGTAAAAGGACGGACGGTTCTCTGCCGCACCGGGGAGTGGTGAAAAGAGTGTGTTGTAAGGGCTTCTCCGCCTTGCTGTGGGTGCAAAAGGAGAGTCACTATTGGTATTAGTGCAATACTCAGAGGGCGCCTCTGAGGAGTGGATGTAGGTCTGGTTATAGACCGAACCACTATAAATCTGGTGTCATTTACTTTACAGCTTTTACGTTTCCGCACTTTAAATTTCAGTTTTAACAACTCTGTGGTTGAAAAACATTTTTCTACTAACCTTAAAAGAAAATTTTATTTCGGTTCAACTTTAACATTAAGAGGGTTTAAAATTTTTAAAACTACCAATTCACCCCCCTCTTGGTAGCCTTGGGACATTTACTTAGGCTTAACAACCTAATTACTGGACTCAACAAACAGAAGACTCGAAACTAGGTAGAATAGGATGCGAAGGAGTCTGTAACTTTGTATTTTTTTATTTTCACTTTATCTATTGATTTTGGCTTCAAAAAATATATACAAGCTGAGTAACCATGCATACACATAGGGGGAGAGTTTTTTAAATGAAAAAATATATTTTTTTTAAGATCATATTGTACAAAACATTATAGCTCAAACGGATATATTATGTGAACTAATCATACCGTACGATCATGATCATACTGTACAATTCTTTTTCAATCTGAAACCCTAATTGCTAGATTAATTTAAGCAAGTTTTTAAATCATTAAATTTTTAACTGATCGTACTGTACGATCACATCATACTGTATGAATATTTGAATACTTGCTAAAATTAACCCCCATGATTAATCAATTAAATCAAAGCTTAATTATTGATTGGTGATCATATTGTACCATTTCGTTCATACCATATGATGAACTAATGTTATTTTTTATCATCCTGAAGATCAAATCTGACGATCCTTTGATTTTTAAACTAATCATATTAGACAATGTATTCATCATACCAGATGATCTGAAGATTTTAACTATTCATAATGTATGAGTTGGATCGTGCCAAATAAATAACAGAGATGAATTTTTGTCATCCCAGCGTTCATCATGTACTAACAGAAGAAGTTTACAACATCAAAGTGGATGATATTTTTATCATATTGTACGATGTAGTTCAAAATAGTTACATCTTTGTACTCCTTCATATCAGGATGAAAGCTATTTAGAATTGATCATACTATACAATCTATAATCTACTGTACAAACATAAATGGTTAATTAGAAATCTTAAGATTTCTTGGAGCCTTATATTTAAGTAATGCTTTTATATTTTGAATTAAGAGAGAGGAAGATGATAAATAAGTGAACTCTTGAGAGGGAGCTTCTTGAAGGGATTTAAGGCTTGTGAGAGGAAGGAGAAGGTGAGTTTATGAGGGAGAAGGAGTGTTAGGGGATCATACAGTTGCTCCAAGCTTGTTGCACGCTTGCTTCTTCTATGGCCCAGGCAAATCTTGTGGGAGCTCTCTGGGGGGAGAGCCTTCTAGGTCGACATCCTCAAAGGGTCCTCTGCCTTCTCCTGGAGGGAGAAAAATGAGAAGGCCTATAGCCATCACCAAGAGGGTGACAAAGTGTTTGGTACTCTGCCAGACCAGGGAGGGTGAAAGTAAGGTAGTGTAAAGGCTTCTCCACCTTACTATGGGGGCAGAAGGAGAATTACTTTTGAGTAATAAAATTCTTGGAGCGGAGGACTCCGGGAAGTGGACATAGGTCAAGTAACGGAACTACTATAAATCTTCTAGTATGCTTTTCCCATTTACCATACTTTATTTTTGTTTTGCATCTTACAATTGCTATAACTACTTGGTGAGAATTCTACTTTAGAACTTTATTATGTGATTTAAAATTCCATCATTGCTATTGCAATCTTGTTTTAATCACTAACTTCTTCTTTAAGTTAAATTTTTTTAAAAAAAATATATAACTCTTGTTTAGGATTTGTTATTTATTTCAAAAAATACCAATTCAGCGCCCCCCCCCCCCCCCCCCCCCCATCTCTTGGTGCATCTCGTACTTTCACCAAATCCGGCAAATTCAAAGTCTAATTACTCCCCAAAGGGTCTAATATTTAATAAAAATATTAGGACTCTATAACTTATTTTGTTTCTAAAAATTAACTTTGGACCCCTTTGATCTAGAAGATAGGATTAACCTCGAACATTATAAAATTCAATAATTCAACTTAAACTTCAGAGAATATTATCCTAAGCATTAAAATTGATCAACAAATAAAATTAATTAAAGTTGACCTCAATCTAGTAATATTTAATTAAAACTCTTCTTTAACATTTAACAAATCAAATTACAAATAACATTAACTAATTATTCAATATAGGAAATACCCGAGACCGCATAGCCTACTATACATAGATAGAACTATTTGTTAGGACATGAATTTTAGCTTTAGGTCAGGCAGTTGTTTCTTTCTTCCCGTTTCTGTGATGTAGAAACTTGCATGTGGCACGTGTACTTATTGTTTTAGCTTTCTATGATAATTACTATGATGATGATTTTAATTATTGTATTATCATTATAATATGATGGGCAATAGATTACCCATAGGTTAGGAGCAATTTTGATACTTAAGATATTTTTTACATGTGGTCATGTTTATATAATGATGAGAAGGAGAGGCTAAAAATAAATAAATTATATATAACTGCTACAGGTGCTTCAGCTGCTTAGCCCATAAATAAATAAGAGTTTGGCTAAGTATGATTGGCTTGAGTACTTTTATTTTTATATATAATTAATTGGGATATTTTATTATAATTGTTTAGGATAACCTTGTAGGAGAGTCTAGATTTTTTCTTTTATATTTATGATATACTTTTATTCAAAGTATAGAGTTATGAAAATCTAAAAATAAGTCATTTTAAATATAAAGGATCCAAAGACAAAAAAAACTCTTATAGGGAATTTCTTTTCGTTTGGATATCCTACTAGGGGATATACTACAAGGAGGTTGAAGAAAGAAGACCAATAGAGGAGCCAGAAGATAAAGATCAAGATAAGCATGCCTTTTTAAGATTTGTGTCATTCTTTAGGACTAGAATCTAGGTTTTCGTCGGTGGAGCCTGGCCACTATTATTTTTCTACAGACCTTGGGTGGTATATTATATGGCATTTGCCATGAACTTTTGGATACTTTTTGCTCGGGTTGATATTTTATTGATGTGTTTACTTTCTTGCATAATAGAAATGGTATATTTTTATAGGTGTTTTTCTTGTATGTATATGTGCCTGATTCCGCTAGGCTCTTGAGGCATAAAACTTTTCTACTCATAATTAAAAATTAAAATTTTAAGAATTAAATAACATAAAAATATAATGATCTAAGAAATAAGTCATAGGTCATCTAGGGTCGAATGCATCTTAATGCATTATTCTCTTTCTTTGTTTAGACACTTCCTCACTAGCAGGTAGAGTTCAGATAATCTAATCTATGAGGATGAGGTGCTAAACCTGGGGAAATATAGTCTTCTAAAAAATAATTTTGTAAGCCTTTTTAAAATTTCATGCATTTCTGATTTAGAGATTTTTATTAGCATGTATTGCATTGGAAACTAACTAAAATCAAAGTTTTAATTGCATTAATCTTAAAATTATACTATCATTCATAAGTATAAGGCCATTAGGAACCTCTCTAGATGTCGTCCTTAATTTTCAAAGATATAGCCACACTCCCATCCTTCATAAAGACCAAAAAACATACTTTATATAATTAGGTGGTTAGTTATCTTTCCTTTTCATGCAGGATATAAGTTCAGAATGTATTAGCTAGGACATGGGTGTTAGTATTGTGTGTAGAATACTAAACCCACCATAAATTTAGTGTTCAAGGCTACTACCTATCCGTATCTCATAGTGTGCCTCATCAGCGGGTAAGTCCTTTATTCTTTAGAGGCTATAAACCATGCATATCTATGTCACATGGATGATGCCACCTCCATCTTTCTCTCTTGTATGCATAGAGAGCAATGTTGCCTTTCTCCAGTTTCTTTTCCCCACTTTAGTCCTTTTGAATGATGATATGAGCCATGCATGTTGACCAACCCAAGTTGAGCCTTTTTCTTCCCTCTAAATAGGAAGCTCCTAAACTCCTCCCTATATATCAATCCCATCTGAGAGAATAATATATAGTCTTTAATCAAGCGTCTTCTTAGGCCTTAGCTTAAGATATAATTAACCATGGGGATTTACACTTGTGGGAAGTGGAATCCGACATCAAATAAACCCCACTCGAGCTAATGTATCATATGGGGAAAATCTTGTTACTTGTTATACATATCATTATCCATTGATATGCGCAAGTGAAAGCTACTATCCTCAATTGTTAATTATATGTATGATCTCATATGCTCTCCAATTGGTCTGCTTGTGAAGAGTGCAGAGGTCTATGACCATTTTGTCCTACGGGATAGTGCGATTGTACCCTTTATATTCTATCTCCACCGAGTGATTTCCTTATGGAGGTCCACAACTAGTATTAATGTCCTTAATTAAGTGGAAGGAGTATTTAACTTGCTTTCCTAACTGATATTCATCACACATCTGATCCTTAATGAACTATAATTTGGGCATGTCTCTCACTAAGTTTTTTTATTTGACCTTTCTAAAGTTTTTTATGCTTGCATGACAGGATCTCCTATGTCATAATCAGGATTCATCAACAATAATTTTTAGGTAAAAAGAAGAAATAAGTTCAATAGAGTTTAAATCAAGAATGTAAACATTATTAATTCTATTTTCTTGTAGTATAGTATTTCCATTTAAGCTAATCATGCAGCTGGTAGATAAAAATTTAATGCTAAATCATTTATCACAAAGCTATCTTATGCTATGCAGGTTATGTTTTAAGCCATATACTAATGAAACATTTTCAATAATGAAATTTTTTAAGTTTCCAATTATACTTGATCCCACTACTCTCCTGATGGTGTTATCTTTAAGTTTCACCTTTCCTCCTGCCCTAGCCTCTGGTGAAATGAATTAATTTTTTTTTAAAGAAATGCTAAATTGCAATAAAACCAAACAAGAAACAAAAGCAACAACTCAAGTCACACCTAAAGCATCACATTCCTCCTTTAAGCAATACAAGAAAGAAGGAGGAATCAAAACATCATGAAGATCTTCCCACAAAAAAGATCTATCTAAAGCCAAATTAGCACAAATATCTGCTAATTTGTTACCACATCTATTTGAAAAAGAAAATACAATTTGATTAAACTTTAGCAAGAATGCCAAATGATCATCAATCAATCTACTAACCTTCCAGGTTTTGACCGAATTTTGAAGCATCTTCATGATATTGAAGTTGTCCCCTTCGATGATAACTCCTTGCGCTTCGAACATCCAATCCTGAACCACATTTTTCAGATATAAAACCGCTAATAACTCCAGCTGAGTAATGTTCCAATGCAAGCACTGAACTCCAAAAGCAACCAAGAATCTTCCTTTCTCGTCTCCAGCAACGCCTCTAATTCCAGCCAAATTATTCTTCTTAAGAGCTTCATCCACATTTATTTTTATCCACCCGGGAGGAGAGAGGATGCCAAGGAGAAAACAACAAATGTTGATTAGTACCACAGTTATCTGGTTGGATATTTAAAAAATTACTTCTTACAGCAAAGGAAATAGCATTTGCTGCAATGGTATTATCTGAATCATCCTTTTCACCATGAACCAACTTGCATCTACTCTTCCATACAAGATAAGCAGCTGTACAAAAAAGGTTTGCTATAAGAGAATTCTTTCCCACAAACCTTTGAAGACTTTCCAGGCAATCCAAAAAATTGTCAAAAACTGGAACAAGAAATCTCCAACTATTCAGTAAAGAGACTACTTTCTGAATCTTGGAACAACTTCCTACTAAATGGCTGTTATCCCATCTTCTCCACAACCCCTTGGGAATCCAGGAAAATTGCTTAACCTCCTTTTCACAATGAATGTATTAGATGGAATGGCATTTTTACAAAGTCTCCACAAAAAAAGTTCAATTTTTGGTTTTAACTTAAGTCTTTTCATCCAATTCCAACGAGCAATCTCCTCCTCATGAACCATAACTACTTCAAAGGACATGGCAGTAATGGATTTCCCAGAAAATTTACCTTTCAATTCTATGAGATCTGAATTCCTGTCGTCACTAATAGGAATTGTTAAAATTATCTTCAAAAGCTGTTCCCCAAATATAATTTTTAGCTTATCCAAATTCCAATTGCCATTAGAAATGAATGAGCTAAGATTAAAATCTGAATTGTCCTGAATATTAACAAATGTAGGCCAATTAGCAATGCATTTATCTAAAATCCAAGAATCTTGTAGCCAATTGATAGATTTCCCATTGGAAACATTCCATCTAACAATGTTTTTAAGAAATTTAGCTCCCATAGTAATTATCTTCCAAGTAGGTGAACATCCTCTCTTCACTATGCCCGACCACACCTCTTCTCCATACTTAGCTCTCAAGATTTGATTCAATAAGGAATGCAGCTTCATGCAAAAATTCCAAGCAAATTTGGCCCGAAGAGGACCAATCTTAGAAACTGCTGAAAACAAGCCTCTACCACCTTCATTTTTCGTCTTACAAAGTAATTCCCAAGATGCATAATGGAGCCCAGCATTACCATTATTTTTACTCCATAAGAACCCTCTACACATCTTATCAAACTCCTTAAGAATGCTCAAAGGAACCAACGAAAGAGTAGATAAAAATAGAGGTAATGAAAGGAATGCTGATTTAACTAAAACCAACTTACCTTCCAATGAAATACATTTCTTTCCCCAAGTATTCAGTTTATTAGCAGCAGCCTCCAATAAAATCTAGAAATTCGATGCCACCATTCTTCTTAAAGTCATCATCACACCAAGATAACTAATCTCCTTCACTATCTTGAAGTTGAGCTATTTAACAATCTTCTTCTTGATTCTCCTTTTGGTATACTTCCCAAAAAGAATCATGGATTTTGAAGTGTTAACCTTCTGCCCCGTCCAATCACAATAATTGGAAATTATCTTCTTCAATTCCTTAACTTCCTTAATCTTTGCCTTCGAAAAGATTAAGATATCATCCGCATAGAGTAAGTGAGATACTCTCGGTGCTAACGGAGAAATAGAAATACCCATACCACTTCTTCTTGAAAATAAGGCATCAGATAAAATTTGAGAACATAAAATGAATAAAAATGGGGATAAAGGACAACCTTGCCTAAATCCACATTTCCCTTCAATCCAGTCAGTTTTCTTCCCATTAATCAAAATGCAAAACTTGGGATTAAGAACACATTGCATTAAGATCTCCATAAATTTAATAGGAAAATTAAGCTGAACGAGAACTTGCCTTAACGTTTGCCATCCCATACTATCGTAAGCTTGCTCCATGTCAAGCTTAATAGCTAGCATGCCATTTCTAGCCTTGGACCATCTGAATTTGTTAAACACCTCCTGAGCCAAAAGCACATGATCAAACAGAGAATGGCCTCTAATAAAATCCGCTTGGTCCACCATAATGATCTTATGAATAACTTTTTCCAATCTATTTAGGAGCATCTTAGCAATGATTTTGTAAATAGTCAAACACAAACTAATAGATCTGAAGTGTACAGGCTCTTGAGGACATTTGATTTTTGGGATCAAGACAATCAAAGTCTCTTTCCATGACCGATCCATAACACCTGAAGACAAAAATTGATTAACCGCAAGCCAAACATCTTCTTTAATCAGCTTCCAAAAATCTTTTATGAAAGAGAAGGTAATCCCGTCTAAGCCTTGAGAGATGTTTCTCTAAAAATTCTCCATGACCACCTGTAATTCCTCCCTTGTGAACTCAGCATCAAGCATAATTTGGTCAACATTACTAATGACAGCAGATGGATTAGGCCATCCATCCAATGAGCATTTTCTATGTTGCCATTTCAACTTGAAAAAATCTGAGAAAGTTCTCTATATCACAGCTTCTTCCTCCGATAAAATACCATCCATAGTCTTGATATGACTAATCCAGTTAGTACTTCTACTGGCATTCGCAAAAGCATGAAAAATGACGAATTACAATCACCTTCATCCATCCATCTTGCTTTGGCTCTTTGCTTCCACCAAGTATTGAGCCGTGCCAAAGTTACATTGAGTTCATTGATTTTACATCTCAAAAGCTGTAATCTAAAAAAAGAGATACAACCTTCATACTCCTCTAATTGGATTTCCAAAATATCATTTTTAAGCATGTCCCTTAACAAGTTCAAATTTCTGTATTTCTCCTTACTCCAATAAAAAAGTGCTTTTAAAGTTCTCTTAAACTTCAAATTAAGAGCAGAAGCCGGGTCACCCAAGCAGTTTTTCAACCATATTTTCTTCACTAAGGCAGTTGCACCATAATAAGAAGCCCAAACTTCTTCATACCGGATATCTCTATTAAAACATTCTATAGGTTTGAAGATATTCAATAGAATCGGACAATGATCCGAAGCTATACGAGTCAAGTGCTTAACTAAAGCAAGATGAATGATATTTAAGGCTGAGGAATTAATAAGACATATGTCTAACTTCTCCAATATATGAGCACTTCCAGATTTATTATTACACCAAGTAAACCTTGGTCCCATCGATTTTACCTCATGAAGATCATTATTAATCATGAAGCTATTAAAATCCTTGGATCCTTGAGTCAAGGTAAACTTCTTTCCTCCTCTTTTCTCAGCTTGGGAAAGCACACAATTGAAATCACCTCCCACCATCATAGGTAGATCACCTGAACAGTGCCTTTCAAGATCATCCCAAAGTCTCTTCCTTTCCTGAGCATCTGTTCTGGCGTAAACAGAAGCAACAATCCAGCTACCTTTTTCCAATAACATTCCAGTTTACCCAAAATCATTTGAGAAGAAGCCTCAATAATAAAGATAGTTTCTAAATCCTTCCTCCATAAAACCATCAGGCCACCTGAGAGGCTAACTGCAGGAACCAAAAAAAAATCCCAATTCATGCCCAGAAATTTCATAAGATGACTATTATCCAGAAAATTAATCTTCATTTCCAATAATCCCACAAAGAGAACCCTATGATCCTTGATCACCTCCTTAATAAGTAGATCAGCCTCAACCTTCTTTGCTCCTCTACAATTCCAAAATAGCAAAGAAGTCATTATTTAAAGATGGGGGAAGGCCCCCCAACCTTTTTAGTTTTACCACCATCCACCTTCCTATTATGAGGAATAATGTTTCTCGACCCAAGGGACTTAAGCTCTTTAATAAGCTTAGCTTTTTTCTCATAAGAGTGACTTCCAACCATATAAACATTAGGAGTTAATAGTGCCTTATCATTATTCTGTAAAATCCCTGGTTGTTGTTCTACACATCGATCTTTGATGCTCAAAGCCAAGTCTTTATTATGAACTAATATTTCTTCGTCCTCTACACCAATCATTTCTCAGAAACAAATTACTTCAAATTACTTGGTTCATCTAAACCAGATAAAACATCAAATTTGTTAAGAACTTCAATAGCATAATTAACCTCTATTGTATCTCCCTGTATTACTTCAATTGCAGGATGATCTTCCACAACTGGACGATCTTCCACAATCACTTCATTCACAACAGCTTCAGGAATACGATTACTTTCCAAAACCTCAGCTTGGTTATTACACAAGTTTGTAACTTCCACATTACCCATATTCTTTACAATAGAAAGACCAACCTTAGGAACAAATATTTTCTTCATAGGGACAATAAATTTTTATTAATCAATCTTCTATTATCAACCACTTTATTAAATCTCTTTTTACCATGCTTAACCTAAATCCAGGAATCATTTTCAATTCTTTTCCCAACAAAAAGAGATTTTGTAGCAGCCATTTGCAGGATCTGACTACCATCCACACCAGCAGGCTGTACATTACAGGAACCAGTTTCCACCTTTTTTTTTGAATCACCACATTCTTTTAAAGCATGTCCAATCTTGCCACATTTAGAACAGATTTTAGATATCCCTTCATACTCCACCTTTTGATAAAATTCCCCAGCTAATCCCTTCACCCAAACACCCTGAGGAAGTTTTATATCAAGATGGATGCGCACACAAACTCGAGCAAATTCCCTTATGCTCCACTAGAACATGTTCCCATCAAGAAGATAAGGCTTGCCTACTAGCGAAGCAATTCTACAAATGTTTACCTCGTCCCAGCATTGAAGAGGTAAATTAGGTAGCCTAATCCACACAGGAGATGCAATGCCTTTGAGAGACATAGGATTGAAATTGGCCAACCATTTGTCCAATCCAACCACCTGTCCTCTAATCCACCAAGGGCCACCTGAGAGAATACTGTCTACAGCTTTAGAATCCTCAAATGAGCACAGAATCCAGCCAAGACCCAGACCGGTGATGTGGAATTTACCAAATTTATTCCACTGTCTTCTCAAATCTGTGCTCACCACATGAAAATGAATATTTTCCTCAAAAATTTTCACAACAATAGCCTTTCCTATTCTTTTTACATTTTCCAATTCCTTCTCAGCATGAAGAAAAACCACCTTACCATCATCAGACAAAAATGAGCCCATCTCCAGATTGTCTACCTTCACATTCGATTTTTTGCTCCACGCCGATTGAATCCTCGCATTGCGCTTCTTGATCTCAGCTGCAGCCGAATTAGTTAAAACAACTTCTGGACCCTCCACAGATAAATCATTAATCTTTTTTAGAGACAAATCCTCATCCACAATAACTGCATCCTTAATACTGTTATCCAACAAAAAATTAGAGAAAAAATCTCTTTTAATCGGTGAAGACGGCAAGGACTTTGTGTTAAAACAAATGCTAGAATTTATTCTCAATCCAGCAGATGATGAGGCTCCTACATTCAGACCACCATTAACCTTCTCACCACCCTCAAGAATAGGCAAAGCATCCAACTTATTCAGATAAACCTCCTCTATAACATCCTTTCCTTTACCAGGAACATGAATGGGGATCTCCTTCTTACCCAATAATCCCCCCTCATTGATAATTAGTGGTTTCTCTTTAAAACCTTTGAAGTTCTTTTTGAACCCCTCCAAAACTTTGGAACCGCCATTAAAAACCTCTGAAGAATCAAGTATCGGAAAAAACAGACCTTTCCTGTAATTCTTCCAAGCTTCCGAAGGAATTATATGTCTTTGCTCCATCTTTGTCCCCCCGGGCGGCCGACAAAGTGCCGGCAGAACGCCGGCCAAAATAGCCGCGAAAAATAAGACCCGCCGAAATAGAAATTTGAAATCCCAGACTTTCTCTCACTAACTTTCTCTCGAAATGAATTAATTTGCATCTCCAATCATGTGCCTTGAACATCCACTATCCAAGTATCACATGCTCTTATAAGGCCATCTATGAGAGCATACATATAAAATCATCAGTGGTCAAATTTGGGATCCCAAAAAAAAAATTAGTTTCCACTTTATAAAATGTGGGAAGAAATGCTTGCATGATGTGCTGTGAATTATGCAATTTTGGCATCCACACTAAATGTTTTCTATGGTCGATAGTGTAAGTATGGGAGATGTGTCTTAGCATGCCACAAGAGAAACATCTAACTCAAGGAAAATGGTTTATTAATTTATGTGGGTATGTTTCCTCTTCCTAAGTTTGAATACATGTTGTGATGGTGTGTTATAAAATTGTGCAAGTGTTGGAGGTGTTTTGTTTTCTTTGTAAGCTTTTAATAAAACTTTTTGAGATTTGTTTTCAGTTTCTAGAATTGAGTTTACAAGTTTTAATGCATGCATACTTCCATCAAGTTTACATGCACAAGTTTCTATTTCCTTGAATACATTTTCTAATTCAACATGCGATGTTTTCAAGGAATCATATTCAACCGTTAAATCAAGATGTGTCTTATTTAGAGAGTCAAATTCATCTAACAAAGCCATATTATTACTATCCGAAGTGGAATCATCTTTTCTGATACATTCAAGCTCCTTCTATAGAATTGAAAAGTCAGATTTAATGATTATATGTGCCTTCTTGAGCTTCCTATATGGAGCTTGAATTTTTTTAAAAAAACTTCAAATAATTCATCATAGGAAAGCTCACATATCTCATCTTGATCAGAATGATCAAGATGATTATCTACCATTAAGCACAGGTTGGCTACCTTCTCTTCTGCTTTAGTTTCTGATAAGTTTGAAGTAGAGTCTATAAGAACGCCTTCGGAATCCTTTGCTTGCCCTTTTTGAATTTAGCTTTTTCTTCACTCTTCTCTTTGCTCTGCTGAGCTTTAAGACTTGGGCAATCAGACTTCAGTTTCCCTGGTTTCCTGCATTCATAAAAGATAATATTAGAAGTAGTTTTAGAATTTCTATTGGGTTTACCTTTATTCCATTGCTAATGACATCTTTGATTTTTCCTTAGAAAGCTTTTAGATTGCCTTTTCATTAGCATAATGTCCTCATCTTCTTGTCTAGGAGTGTCACTATCAAAATTATTAGCCTTTAGGGCTATAATTTTCTTCTTTCTCTTTTTACCTGCATCAAGCTGTCTTTAACTCACTCCATTCTCATAGGCATTGAGTGATCCAAATAAGTTATTAATATAATAAATATTCATATCCTTAGACTTAGTAATATAAGTAATTTTTCCATTATATGAAGTAGGTAAGCAATGCAATATCTTGTTAACTTTTTTCATAATTAGTGAGTTCTCTTCCTAAAGCATGTAGGGAATTAACAATCTGATTAAACCTAAAATAAATTTCAAAAATAGATTCACTAGTTTTCATGTGAAAAAGTTTTAATCATGAAGTAGAATGTTCAAACTAGATTATTTTACTTCTTTTGTTCCTTCATATGCTATACTGAGTTAATCTAAAATCTCCTAACCAGTAGTGCAAATAGAAACATGCATGTAATCTTCATGTTTTAAAGCATAAAAAAAATAGTTCAAATATTTTTCATTCAGTTGGGCTAAATCTCTATCATCAATGCTTCATTTAGAAAAAGGATATTTCAATTATAATGCCATTTACTAAATGTAAAGGTGTATAATATCCTTCCTAAATTAACATCCACTTGTGATAATTAATTAATTGCAAAAAATGGACATGAGAACATTTAAAAAAAATCAAAGGAATATTATCAAATAAATGTGGCCGTGTGATTAAATATCCTTCCGTACTATTACGATTTCCAAAATTAGCCATTGATCATTTGTCAAAAGCAATTAAAAACTTAATTTTTAATCCCACCCTAAAACCACTTAAAAGTTTGTGAAGGTTGTTAAACCTTTAAGAACTATCCTGAGATAAACCAAGAGGAGGGGTGAATTGGATATTTAAAAAATTTTTTAGGGAAAAAAATTCTTTGAAACATTTTAATCCCACACATGATATTCGACACAATGAATACGAAAATAAGTAAATTTCACAATAATGAAATAAATTAGATTTTTCAACCACACATATAATTTCAAAAATATAAAGTGTGAAAAATAATCTGAATGAACACAACAGAATTTATATTGGTTTAGTCAATCAGACCTACATCCACTCCTTGGAGACTCCCTCTTGAAGTATTAAACTAAATAATAGTGACTCTCCTTTTGCTCACACAGCAAGGCGGAGAAGCTCGTACAGATTTTATTTCACCAACCCAATGTAGCAAAGAATCATGACTCTTTTATAGGTAGAGAACCTCAACTCTATTTTTACCCTCTAGGTAATGGTTAGAGCTGAATAGTAGGTAATGGTTAGAGAACTACAACTCTTTTTCCCCCCTTCAGGTGACAGTCAAATAACCACAACTCTATTTTACCCCCCATGTGATGGTCAAAGAAACACGATCTTTGTTGAAGAACTTCTTCTCCAAAGCCATAAAGTATCCAGAAAAATGTTTGTAAATACTAGGAAAGACTTTTTCTTGGAGCTACCTTGTGAATCCCCTCACAACTTCTCCCTCACAAACTGTCCCTCTCTTCTCTCACAAAGCTCTTCTTCTTCTCTCCCTCAAGGCTCTCTCTCCTACAGTCTCAACAGCCAATGTTTTTCTAATGGAAGTATTAGAAAATCATAAGTAGTGGGCTTCAAGAAACCCTAATTTTTAAGAGTTTTGTCTACTGTTCATATAGTATGATACACGTATTGTACCGTATGACCACTATAATTTAGACTCATCCAGTAGGTTGGTGTAGACGAACTATTCAACCTTTATAACATTTCATATAATACAATAAAAATATCATATTATACAAGCTATAAAAATTTCTTCGATTCATTTGGGATGACTCTTGGCACGGCCAACTCTGTACACCATCGATCATCCAACACTGTACACCATCGATCATCCAACACTGCATATCATACATTATAATCAATACAAAAATAATGGATTTCATTCAGTATGATCTCTAAGATGACCAATTTCATACACTTACAATCATATTATATGAATTATATCATGCATAATAATTGGTCATAATAATTATTCATAATTTAATTTTCTGATATTGAGGGGTTAATTATGAAAGATTTTAATTATGTCATACAATACAAATCAAATCATACTATATAATCAGCACATAACTAGTATCTTTCTTAACCTCTAACGGATAGGGTTTTGACATAGCATAATAAATTGTACATTACAAATTAAAATTGTGTAGTACGAAATAAGGTCGTACAATATAAAGCCAAAATATTATAGTATGATATACTTAAAAAGGCTCTCTCAAAAACATTTTTCTTCCTCTGCCTGTGTGTGTGCAGGATTACTCAGTAAACATATCCACCCAATTACATGATACAACTCAAAAAGGGAAAAAATACATAATAAATTGAAATTTGACTGTAACACTAGTCTACCTAGTCCTAAGCTGATTAGAATTGCAAGTGAATGATGGACTATTTTCATGAAATATTAGTACACACAAAAAAAAAATATCAAAGAATGAGGAGAAAGCAGTAAAAGGCACAATCATATTTCTTATCATCAAAATCACAGTGCTTAAATCAGATTTACAATAGGTGCCTTACCATGATTGAACTCTACATTATGATGTAATATAAGATGGCATCATGTTGCTGCTTAACACTTGTAATTTTTGCCATTTTTTAATATTTTCTATCCAAATAGAACTAAAATAAAATATTTTTGTTGATATTTAAATATAATAAATAATACATGATTTACACTTAGAGAAATTCCCCCAGCTTAAACTCTTGCTTATTCTCAAATAATAATAACTTTCACCCATTGATCACTTAATAGCCAAAGAAAATTTTGATACTTTAATATTACTAAAATATAGGATAAGCCAATATAGTCTAGAAGTATTTTGAAATGAATAATTATAATTTGAAAAAGACATAATAATTATCCCAACTAGTTATCCTTGTTATTCTTATTTAGAATTTGTTCACTATATTTGTAAATTTATAATCTAATTTTAAATAATGAGATGAATAATGTAGCCTAGGGCTTAGTTATGTTTAGAGTTAAATAGGAAATGTATTAGTGCTCCCTCACATGTTTGGTTCACTTGTTTTATCATTTTTTGTATTTTTTTGGATTTTGGGGGGGGGACCCACAAAGGGGCCTATGCGTTAATTAAGGAAACATTGTACACTGTCCTAAAGGGGACCTCAAGCTCTATACGATCAAAGAGATACACAAATAAAGAAAAGAAAAACCTAGGAGCTCGAGTTCCCCACTAAAGATCAGTACAAGAAAACCTTAGTACATGCTGCAGTGCTTAAGAGAAAGCACCCAAAAAAGAAGAGCTAACAAAAAATAACCAAAATGCTCCCATCAACCAAACCCATGGCGGCCTTGCAATCAACCATCCAAAAAAATGACCTATAAAAAAGACTTATAGGCAAGAAGGATATAGCAGTAATATGACCTAAACAAAATATGAGGATAGTCCAGAAGAAAAATAAAAAGAATATTAGTATAATTAATAAAAGGAACATATGGAGCCAAATTAACTACCTGATTAGGCTCCGCCACAACAACAAAATAGAGAAGATACTTAGAAAATTAATGATAGAACAAGGCTAAACTAACAAAAATCTAGAATAACCAACTACCATGGCCCAACTCCACCCAAAAAGGATACAGCCAAAGGCAGCCACCAATGCTCCCACCATAAAAACCATACAAGACAAGCAGTAGAAATAAGATAAATTCAGCCCAGGAAGAGACCTAGATCACCATGCAACATAAAAGAAACCAAATCGACAACCACAATAACTTGCACCCCAGTAAAATCCCAAGCAGAGGCACGAAAAGACCCTGCAACAATTTAAGCACACCCAACCAAACCACCTAGTCATACAGTTGATACAACCACAACCTGCACCTAAGAAAAAGCCCAGATAGAGGCACAGAATAACCCTGCAATAGCTAAAGAACACCCATCTAAACCATCTAGTAATACAACAGAAGGAAGCAAAAAACCCAGCAGGATAAAAATGAACCAAAAAACCACCAGATAAGACCCAAAGAGGACTCGAAATACCAATGCAATAAAAGGAACATAGCTAAATCACAACAAAGCCAAGGGGCTACGAGAGCACCCCACTGCAACCAAATAGGGGAACCCCACAGCCACCAAAGAGAACAGAACCACTAAAATTAAAGATAGCAAGAATACCCCGATGCAGCCAAATAGGGGAACCCCATAGCCAAAAGAAAACATAACCACCAAAATTGACGCTTAACATAAGATAAACCAATTTCATCTAGCCTTAAAAGGCCTTTAATAAAAATCGGCAGTTGAGAAAAAGAAAGTTTAGTCAAACCATTAAAATCTCAACCCAGATTGGCCATGGCTTGCGCACACACATTCCCCTTATCTAAAATTATATAAAAGGAGCAGTTAAGAGAGTTAAGGATCTCCCTAAGGTCCCTCCAAATGTAAAATAGGGTAGAGGAGCAAATGCTATCATCATTTACATGAAGCAAATTGAAATCAAAATAAGAACCAATCTCGAGAACAGTACTAATTTTAGAAAGGATAGTAAAGAGATTTAAGCCACGAGGCACAGCAACGTAAATAGCAAAATTAATATCAACATTAGTGACTAGCCCAGCAAAACCCAAAATGAAAGTGTTGTTATGATCTCTAATGAGGCCAGCACAACAAACATTATCACCCAGATTAGCACTAGCTACATTTTAACTTAAAAGAGTTAAGGTGAGGCTTAATCCAAATAATGTACCTCATCATCGCCTTATTCAACTTATCCACATCCAAGTTAATACCAAAAGTAGGGAAACTAAACAAAAAGTTCTTAAAATGCTTAAACGAGAGTAAATTAGCATAATAAAGGGAAGCCACTTTATCCTTAACTTTTTGGATAATTCTCTGGTGATTCATAACAACCCCATTGAAACAAGAATCATTACTCTTGCCAAAGGAACCAAAGAATAAGAAAGGCAATAACATTTTTGACATGGCCTTTAGACTTAACAAACCAACAATCAAGAAAATAGTAAATCAAACTCCTAGCATTAAAAAAATTAAGATGAAATAAGTCCTCATAACAAGACCAAAACTTAACAACAATAGGACCAGAAATGAAAACATGATGCATATTATCAACATGGTAACATCATTGGCATTTAGAAGGAAAGACAAAACCTCTTTTCCTCAAATTCTTATCCGTAGGAATAAGCATGTGAAGAATTCTCCAGATAAAGATAAAAATCATAGAGGGGAAACTTTTGTGACAAATCATTTTAAAAAACTTAGAAGACTCATTTTTAGATCTAAAGGAGTGCCAAGCATCCTTAATTCTAAAGGACCCATCTTTAGTAAAAGTATAGAGTAACACATCCTTAGAGTTGATGTTAAGAGGAATCTTTAAAATAAGTTGAATAATAAAGTCAGGGAGAATACTCACAAAACTAGCCCATCATAAAACTAGCCCATCATAAAACTAGCCCAAAGACTCACATTGGACCTAAGATTATACCAAAGTTTGTAAGAAAAAGTGGAAGCCAAATCAAACATAGTCTTATACCCTAAAGCCCCTTTTTGCAAAGTCACATAACATTTACTCCAGGAAGACCAATGAATCTTAGAATTATTCCTATAACCATTCCAAAAAAAATTATTAAAAATTCTATCAATTCTATGGCACACATTATTAGTAGGAAAAAGGGTTTGAAAACTATATACCATAATAGAGCAAAGAACATTTTTAATAAGAATAAGACAGCAACCAAAGCTTAAGAAAATAGAATTCCAAGAAGAAAATCTATTTTCCACCACAAAAATTAAATCATCAAAAGGAAAAGACTTCTTTATGTCTTAATAGAATGGAATACCTGGATATTTTAAAGGCAAAACATCTTGAGTAAAACCAGTAAGATTCTTAATATCCATAACACGATCAGAAGAAACATTTTTAGCAACAATAAAATAGCACTTATGCTTATTAAATGCCAAACCACTAACTGATTCAAACTGATAAAAAAAGCTCAAAATTTTGTCTATCCTTTTAATTGAAGCATTTGAAAACACAATGAAATAATCTTCAAAGCATACATGAGAAATTTTAATACCACCTAAAGTTCTGAAATAGAGACTAGGACATTTATTAAAAAGATCAGCAAGGCCCCTAAAAAGGTAATCCACAATAATAATAAAGAGCGCAAGATAAATGGGATCCCTTTGCCTAAGGCCATGAGACTCCATGATGAAACCATGGCTCCTACCATTCACAATAATGGAGAAAAAAGGGCTTTCAATACAAGTCTTGATGAGCTTGATAAAATTATAATCAAAATCAAATAAACTCAAGATATTATAAATAAAATTCCAGTTAATATTATCATAAGCCTTAGCAATATCCAATTTCATAATCATATTACCACTTATAACCTTGACATCCAAGTCTTGACAAAATTCCTCAGCCAACAGGATATTGTCAGCAATGGAACGACCTTTGACAAAACGAGATATAAACTTAGGCAATAAAATAGTTAACTGATTCATCAAGATTTTAGAGAGAAGTTTATAAAAAAATAGTACACAAACTAATAAGCCTAAAGTCATTCCAAGAATTCACAACATTATTCTTGGGAATAAGCACAATAGAAGTAGAAGAAAAAAACTTCAGAATAGGAGTACCATTAAAGAAATCAATGAAAGAAGAGAAAATATCATTAAAAATAATAGGCCATGTTTTTTGAAAGAACTTAGTAGTAAAGCCATCCAGGCCAGCTACAAAATCCACATTCATACCAAATAAAGTCTCTTTAATCTCTTCAAGAGATAAAGACTTAGATAAACCATATTTATCCTCTTGAGAAATAATATAGGAATAATGGACGGGTTAGAAATAATGGTAGGGTTAAAAGATTTATTAAGATGGTTTTGAAAAAAATTAACAGCCAGATTAGCAATCTCATCACTATCCTTAGTAACAGAGCTATCCTCACGAGAAATTTTATTAATGCAGTTAATAGCACATTTCTTATTCACCAAAGCATGAAAATATTTAGTATTGTTATCTCCTTCTTCCAAATGCTTGACAGCAACTTTCTATTTCCAAAAAATTTCTTCTTGAGCTTGAAGCTTGCAAAAGTCCACTTTAGCTTCATTCTGAAGACAAAGGTTGGACATAGAGGGATCCAACTAATAAAGATCCTCGGTAGAATTAACCCTATCTTCCACAAGTAAAATATTAGAAAAATGATATTTGAAAACATTATGATTCCACTTGTTCAAAACTTGCTTAAGCCTTTTCAATTTATTCCAAATTCTATTCATTCAAGAAATAGAATCATTCGGGAAAAGAGGAGCTTGCCAATTATTCTGAACCACCTCAACAAAAGTCTCATGTTGCAACCACATGTTTTGAAATCTAAATTGAGGAGTACCCCTGGTTATATTCTTAATTTTGATAAGAAGAGGGGAATGATCAGATAGAGTGCGACAAAGGTGATCAACCTTAGTCAAATCAAAAGAGTTAAGCCATACATTATTGAAAAGAACTCTATCAAGTCTTTGTCACAAGTGCCCACGATGCCAAGTAAAATTATTGCCATAAAACTCAATATCAATGAGGTTACATTCCATAATCATGTCATTGAAATCCTCCATCGACTAATATATAGGAAGAGAGCCCCCTATATGCTCAGTCGGGTTTATAATAGTGTTGAAATCACCACCAATATGCCAAGGAATGTTGTAAATACTATGAAACTGAATGATTTTATCCCATAAAATTCTTCTAGTATAATGAGAGGAAGCAGCATAAATAAAAGACGCACAACATTGGAAATTAGAACTTTCAATGTTATAATGCAAAACTTGAGTAAAGTCCCCAATGATATCAATTCTAACATAATCTTTCTAGAAAACCCAAATTTTATTGGCAATATTTAACTTAGCATATTTGAAACCCAAATATTTAGCAATACAAAGTAATTTATCCACAGCAATAAGAGGTTCAAGCAAAACAAGAATAGACACATTATGAATACGACATAAATTTTTAACTCTAAACTTAGAAGAAGGGAAACCAATACCCTGGACATTCCAAATGATGGCGTTAAACATAAAAAATCAATTTAATGTGAAGTATGCAAACAGGTATTTCTAGGAGATTGTAAGAAAACATTTTCTAGGTTTTCTATCTCTCTTACCACAACCCTTAGAGAAGCTCAAATCATGATCTTCTCTAGCATAACATTTAGCTAAAATATCCACTTCCATGTCTGTAAAATCATCGCAATGATAATGATCAATTAAGAGAAGCTTACTATCATTTAAGTTGCCTGAATACCCCTTAGAAAGAGGCAGCTCACCTTCCATATAAAAAACACCATCTTCCAAAGTAGAAATATTTCTCTCAACTCCTCCATAGAATTTCTTAAAACTCTCAGATTGGGCATTAGGAAGATTCACTTGTAGGGACAAATCTTCCTCTGATAAAAAAGGATTAACTCTTTCATTAAGAAGATCATTAACCTGCTCATTCACAGACATGGATTGAATAGGATTAGGACAATCAATATTAATATCAGAAACAAATATTTGGGGTAAAGTTTGTTGTGTATCACAGGGAATATATGAAGAAGATGGATCGGGTATAATCTTGGAGTTAATATGTAACATTTGTTCCTCCCCATCAGATAGAACAGGTATTATTGCCATTAAAGGATCCATGGTTTGAGCACTAAGAAATTCACCTCCAAAAGAGGAGAGGGGGGGGGGCAACCTGAATAAGATCAGGCTGAATATTACCATCAATAATACCCTCGGTAGTAACTCCATTACCTTCCACCACAATATTATTCAAAGAATCATTAACATGAATATATGAATTTCCCTCTTGCACTTTAGAAGCCCTATTCAATTCTTTTTTCCTTCTTAAGGTGATGATGTAATTTAAAGCATTCACTCAAACCATGCTCGTGCATCTTACAGTGAGAACAAAAAATCGAATAATTTTCAAATTCAACCTTTTGGAAATAACAATTCAATTCAGAACCTAGCCATATCTCTGAAGGATAGTTTTTTAGAAAAGTCTTGCTCGACCAAAACATGAGCCACAGACGGCCATGAAACCGAAGCTGTGGCATGATCCATTTGTAGTGGCCTACCAAGAATAGAAATAAGCCCAAAAAGTACTTGAGAATTGAAAAAGTAGAGCCTCCTATTAGGGAAAGAAACCCACACAGGAGAAATAGGGGATTCCTCATGGACGTCAAAGTCAGGTGTCCATTTAAGAAGCCTCATTTAGAAAGCCTGAATGTAATACGATCTCCTTGAAAAAATCCGGCATAATCCAAGTTGTTGCTCAATTTAATCACAATATGATGAGGGTCAAGTAATCCAATGTGAAAGGAACCATAGAGCTTTAAATTCATGAAAATCTTGAGGATAATGTCTAGATTAGGACGCCTCAAAACAAACTTACCCACAAGAGTAAGAGCAAATGGGGCAGCTAACTGAGCCACAATAGAATCGTCAAACATTAATGCAGGACAGCCCTTGAACGACGAGTAAATAAATTGGAAGGGGGGAAGAAGCAGAAGGTGCAATAAGTGTATCCTTAAAAGATTAAGATTTACCAATCAGAGTAGAATCCATTGGAGGGTAAGATGACGACGAGGTCTTCATACCCCAAAACCACAAAAATGACAGACAAAATAAAACAAAATATCAAAAGCAACATGAGAAAACCAAAAACAATGGGAAAAGAGCAAAACCAAGAGAATAAGCTACATACCACGCAAGGGACCACCTGAAACGAAACCACACGGGGAGCCCAGGAAGCTAAATGAGAACCCAAATCCATAAAAAGGAACCACATGAAAACTAGAGCAAAAAATTAAAGGAAATCCAACAAGGAAGACACCAAACAAACGTACGTAGAGAAGCCCTAGAATCACCTCAAAAGCCAGAGCAAAAGAGACATTACGTGTATGACCTTTTTCTATTTAAGTTAAAAGATGCATTTTTAATTTAAACTATAGCCGATACCAATTTTTGAATGAACTCAACTTTTTCTTTTTTGATTTTTTTTTTTTTTTTTTTTTTTTTGCATTTTTTACTTTTTCTTTTCTTTTACTAATTTTTTAGTACATACTTAATGATTTTGAACATTAATTTTTTCTTTATTCCTCTTGTAATCCTATAAATTCAATGTAAGGATTTAACAAGATCACTAGTTTAATTTTCAAGTTTACTATGATCCTCTTAAATTAATCTCATCCATTCCTTAGACTTAATTATTAATTTTTCAATTCAGGTTTGAAAGAGTTAATGTATAGTTTCTAAATTCAAAATTAAGTCAATAGCTTAAATGATTTAGGTTAGTTAATTGTTAAGTTTTTTACTTATGAATTATTATGCAATGTTCATTCACACTACCATCTAGGATTTTATTATTATCTCAATTTTGCATAATTTTAAATTATCATTTTTATTTTGGCTAAAAAAGTAATCAAAGTTTAAATAGAAGTTAAGGATAGTGTACAATAATTTAAGCACAAGGAAATTAATCAAATTTGAACAACAGAACACAATGCAAACTAATAGTTAATAATCATAACTAAACATGAAATCACAAATTAAAGATGACACCACACTTAATAAATAAACTAAGTAATAAAAAAGTTCTTGAAATATAAGTGGGTTTCAATCCATCAATGCTAAATTTATAGTCCTTAACTTTACTTGTCTAGATTTTTCATTTTGTTTGGGGTGCATTACTACCACTCCTGAAGTAGTTTCCATTATGATCTTTCTCTTTCTTTATAGGGTAACTTTAGTATTACTAGGTAATGAACCAAGAGGTCTACTTCTAGAAGAGATAACAAGTTGTCCAAATTGAGCTTACAAAATTTTGATTAAAGTAACTTGACTTTGTATTTGAGCTTCCAATTAAATCACTACCTCTTTCAAAGGTTTCATCCTATTTCCAAACTAATTTGTTTGATTAAATCATGGATGATAAGAAAGTTTAGGATACACAATAGGTTACTTAGGATTACTCTAGTTTCCTCCTTGATTAGGTTGTCCCAAATTCTACTGATTATTGCCACCAACATTATTTAACTAATTAAAATTAGGATGGTTTCTCCAACCTTGGTAGTAAGTATTATAATAGATATTATTTTAACTTCTAATCAAATTCAATTTTTTTTATCTCTAAAGCACTAGTATCATAAATAAAATTCAAATTAGACTCTTCCAATTGTATAGATGATCTTGATGCTGAGTTAACACGAATAGTGTCTAATTTCTTTTAAAGCAGCTACTTGAGCAGCAAGAATTAATAAAGCTTCTAATTTATAAACTTCAACTACTCTCATAGTATTCACTATATTAGCAGGCTAATGGAAATTATATATATCCATTTCTTCTATTAGTTCATATGCTTCCTCAAATAGCTTAAACATTAAAGATTCACTAGTTGTAATATTTATAGTTAACCAAAGAGATCCTACTAATCCACTAGAAAGCTATGCATAACTAACCAATTAGGTAAGACATGGTGAGGGCATTTCCTATGTATTTCTTTAAATCTCTCCCAACTTTTATAAATTGATTCTCCAAAAAAATAGGCAAAGGAAGTGATATCATTTCTAAGTTTAGTAGTTTTTGAAGGTGGGAATTACTTAGCTAAGAATTTATGTGCCAACTCATTCCAAGTAGTTATAAAGCATGGGGAAAAGAATTCAAAAACATCATAGCATTATCCCTTAGAGAAATTCGGACCAATATAAATATAAATGCATCATCTCGACACCATTATACTTAAATGCAAATTTCTAAGAAATATACTAAGTGAAAGTTGTGATCTTCAACAAGAGCTCCCCCAAACAAGGAATTTTGAACCATTTAGATTATAATAAATTTAAATTCAAAATTATTGACCTGGATAGTAGGTCTATTAACACTCTTATGGATTCCTTCTACTATAGGATTAGCATACTCCCTAAGTGGTCTAGAATATTTTTGATATTATATTGGGTGAGACATTTTTAAAAACTTTTTAGTTTTTAAATATTTATAAGGGTCCTTTCTATTTTTAGATCAAGCATATAATAATGGTAAAATAACTAAAAATCATAAAGTGAATAATTGATCAAAAAACCTATTTAGATATTTCAAAATTTTTTTATAAAAAAAAAAAAATAAAGATATTGGATGCAGGTAGGTTTAAATATGCAGTTATTTTAAAAGTATAGTTAAAATTGAAATACCCATGTTACTTCCCTGATAAGGATGCCAAAAACTTGGTGGTGGCGGCAAGCAAATGCTAATAGTATGAGTTACTATATGACTTACTGAGTTTAAAATATGCTTGGGTTTTCTTCGATATGAAATTAATATAAGCCACTAAAATACATAAGTGTACATATCAAATCAAGTAATAAAGTGATAGAGTAGGTGTCAAAACTACAAGAGGGTGTTTTTCTTAATTGCAACTTAATTAATACATAAAATACAAGACTTATCTTATTGCAGATAAAAAAGATGTTCTTGAGTTTTTATCACTGAAAAAAAACTTGCAAGGAAAGTTGATACTTATGAAATTTAAGTGCTTTGGATTATTGAATGTATATAATGGAGCTTTCCTAATGAGATTCTTAATTGTAGATGTGGATCAAAGCATATGCATTCCTAGATCTTTGTTGAGCTTGTAAATTTTTTCTATCTCCATAAAATCTAGAATATTTAGACATCTTATATCTAGGCATGCCAACATTCCATTTCAGTACTCCTAATTATTATAGCATTCTATCGTGAAGGCTATACATCACATTAGGTTTTACCTACACACATGACCATTATATGTGTTAAATGAAGAATGAGAGATATTAAACATATCAATACACTCATTAAAGCAGAAGAGTTTTATTTGTGCATACTAGGCTTTCTACATCATTAGCCCAAAACTAAAGAATTAAACAGACATGGAGGAAATAATAAGTAATCTCATCTTCATTTTATTCATTGGAAGAAAATCTAAAAGAGATGTAATAAAAAAATTATCACTAGGAAGGATCAAATGATCTTGTCCACACTCCTTCCATGAAGAATAGAGTTTCTTACATAAATAGGCCATTATCTCCTTAAGGAAAAGTATCTTGCACTTCTCTAGCCTCCCTTAGACTTTACTCTAAAGGGGCACTAGTGAAGCAAACTTAAAAATACATGATTTCACTACAGTGATAGAACTCTCTGAATAAAAGAAATAAAAAACTATTTATGGTAAGCATAAGGATGCGTTCAAGGACTACAGTGCTCAATAAGGTTGTGCCATGATGGTGAAAAATGAACTAGTACCTTGGTGCTGTAAACTTTACTTCTCTACGGTGTTGGCTGGCATGACAGGTTTACTAATTGAAATGGTATATATATTTATTTACTTGGCACAGATCCTTGCATTGGTAACATCTCCACCATGATGCTCCAAAATTTGAGCACTATAGCTCTTAAATGTGAAATTTAGCACTGAGGCGTGGAAACATATGGCACTATGACACTGATTTTCTCGATACACCCAGTGTTATAGTGCTAAATTTTGGTACCTAGATGTTTTCTAACATCGTAATGCTAAATATGGTACCACTACAATTCTTGAAAATAGAAAAGATTGGCATTATAATGTCATTAAAGGACCCCTCATGAAAAGTGAACTTGATTCTACAATGTGATATAAGATGCCATCATCACGCTGCTTAACATTTTTAATTTTTTCCCTTTTTAAACATTTTATATACAAATAAAACTAAAATCACCCTTTTTTACTAAAATATATTTATAATAAATAGTATATAATTTAAACTTAACAACACACACACACACACGCGCGGACACACACACACGCACACATAGAGAGAGAGAGAGAGAGAGAGAGAGAGAGAGAGAGAGAGAGAGAGATATACTTAAGGTCAAGTGCCTACAACATCACATCATCAATCTTGAAAGTAATAAGCCAAACCATAACTCTAAATTAAACCATCATATTATAATATGTATGAAAAAAAAATCCTATTTATAGCTAGGCCCTGGGATGCTTAAGGGATGTGTCTATCACAACACCTGCTTTATGTTAAGTCAATGAGGGTGTCAACCAAACTATGTATGTGGTATTTAGGTTATAAGTTTAACTAGATATTATTTAAATTTATTTAACCATGGTGGATTTGAATTTGAATCATTAATGATTTAGTTATCAATTTGCATTGGGTAATATGAAAGGTATTAAAAGAGTGGAGGTGAATCCATTCTCAACTCTTAAGGCATGAGCTAAAGGTAGATGGTTTCGTGCTAAGGAATGGGTTTGACCCCCATACAAACATCCTAAGCTTCCTATGCCTAAACGTTATGATTTTTAAAAGATTATGAGAATGATCAAAAGGATCAACCTACAACTAACTAAGTTTCAAGAAATCTACGGGGTCACCTAAGAAACTAATATGCTAAATAGGATAGGCACTTTAAGGCATAAGTTGTTCCTAAATCATCAAAGGCACATTATTAGC